>BSQZ01000003.1:12851051-13033551 GCA_033239005.1 Lamellibrachia satsuma | reverse complement strand
GCGCACCAAAGCGAGAGATGCAGAACAGTGCGTTTATATATACTGCAGTATCCAGACCGTGTGACCGCTCAAAACGGTTTACACTTCACACGTATCGCTAGGCCACGACTGCTGGGGAACGCTCGCGGGCAATCTCAGCACTTCTATGCGAACTTTATATTGTCCATGACTTCGAACGTAACTGTTAAGACTTCGAAGCTGTGCATCACCTTCGTTTAATCTACCCGAATCTCATTCCATCGACCTCCAAGGAGCCTCTTGGGAGATTTTCGAGTCGGACATTTAGCAGACTCACTTCATCGGCATACTCCAACTGTGAAAGGTGTCACTCTGTATTCGGACGACGTTAACGTATAGTCCGTCGCAGTGAACGTTGTATTCTTGGGATATGTAATCGAGGCCAGTGTCGAACCCCATCGGTGAGAAGAAACCCCTGCAGGACGTCGCTGTACACAGGAAGGACGTTCAACTTGTGGTTGACTTCGGCCGAGCTTGTGTGGATCAAAACAGCTGAAGCAGACGTGCGTAATCGCCTTGACGATAAGAACCACCTTAGCCGACGCGAGCATCCGCGTAAACCCGCCATGCAGTTACCGACGTGTTGCCGACTACTTTTTCAGTCGTTATGTGTATGTTCTCCACCAATAGTTGACAACACTTTATGCGAACATCTGGTATCTGGAAAATCGGTCGGCCTACGGTCGGCCGATTGGTAATTGCCACTATTTGTCGGTAGACAATCTGTTGGCGACTAAAAGTCAGCATGTAAATGGCGGGCGTTAAGCTCAGCAGACACGTGCCGACGTTTCGGTCGCCAACAACTTGGCGATTATATTTTCAGTCGGCAACTGGAAGATGTGTCATGACGTACTGACCCATCAGTCTCTGGACATCTGGAACTGCAAGGGAGTTAGCGACTCTCTTCGGCCGACGTCCATTGGCGTCGGTATATGTTTGCCGTCCACCGACTAGTTGGTGACTGCCAGGAACCGATCGTTGGGCCATCAGCCTACTCGGTCGTGCTACTGTTCGACATGATGACGGACACGGCGTTGTGACGACGCAGTTAACGTCGCATACATTCAAAAGTTCGTCTGCCTCTAAGTTCAAAGGAATTGTTTTATAACTTATTTTGTTCTTTAATATTTTATTGCATATTGCTATCTAAAAACAAAATTATACAGATCACGATTGCATTTACGTGGCTATCTTTAGTATTTTCAATGTAGATACTCTATATAATATTATCTATAATAATTTTTACATGTATTGTTTTATCATAATATCGCAGTATGCTATATTACTCAGATTCTTTGTGAAGCTCCGTGAACTGTATTGGATATTGCTGTTATTATTACTACTATTCAAAGAGTAGAAGTGTGTTATACATCGACGAAATGTCCTTGAACTTGGAAAACGTGATGACGTCACATAATAAAACAATGTCTGACGAACTCAAGCTCGGGTTTGCTACAGAAGCGCTTTTGTGTCGCCGATGTATACTGCAGAACTATGGATGAATCTCACGAAGATGCCGCAGCAGCCAAGGTATTCTCCTCCGATGCCAGCCTGCGCTCGTGTCGTCCCGTGTTTATCCATGCCGGGTAGTCAGACTTTCCGTCCATAATAAACAATTACTGGTAGCCCATTATATACAATACCTCACCTTTCTTCACCTATCCTCTTCGGGCCTGGTGGTCGATATTGCTACATAGCTCCTTCTGCAGTTCACGCTATGTGTGACCACATGTCTGGCTTCAATCCATATCTTCCACCCTAGTTCTCGTTTGTCGTTTCAACAATTGTTCGTCTTTCGGGGACACATTTTCCGTTTGCCTTCAAATGTCCATAATAGAGCTGTCAGACAGAGGCTGCATTCTGTCATCCTCATTACGTATCCGATCCAATTCCACCAACTTATCCTGACTCCTGTGCTAATCTACTTACCATTGGGCTTAATTAGGATCATTTCATTTGATTCTACATATGATGACCAAATTTATAATATAAATACAAAGCAAGACTAAAAGAAACCAATATGTTGCGCCGAAACCCTTGAGACGCGAAGCTCTGCCGCGCCCCAGTACCAATCTTAGGCAATATAAAATCGGTTTACAGTATAAATCGAACGGCTTCACGGAGGATGCGAGCCAAGTCATAAATGTTACCATTCAGGTGAATCCTATTATATTCCTTCATACCCTACGTTGACAGATGTCCATGTTAAACAGGTATAATACGGACACAAAAAGGCAGGCAGAAAGTGGGTCTCTTGGAATGAAGCCAAACAGGTGGGTTGGAGAAAGCGCTTACTTGTGGGCCCCTAGGCAAGGGGCACACAAGTAAGGTAGCACTAACGTTGGGTGAGTTCCAAAGAATTAGTGCAGCAACCCAGAAAAATTTAGTTCCTACGTTTATTTTAAATGTGGGAACAAAATTATATTACTCAGATATAGTAGTCAACGAGAGGCACAATGTTCACACCGATTAACCTCAAAAGGAGTTAAGGTAATTGAATAACTAATATAACTAACTTATCTGTTAAGGTAATTGAATAACTAATATAACTAACTTATCTGATATATATATATATTGCAAGAAAACAGCATTCTTCTAAAATCATCAGGGACGTAGCTAGGTATAAATTAATGTGGAAACACATATCTAATGGGGTGTCCTTTTTTCAACAAGTATGATGATTATATTAACAGATAGACGCAAATCCTTTACAATAATAGCCTTAATTTAATCATAAGCCAAGAAGATAAATATATATATATATATATATATATATATATATATATATATATATATATATATATATATATATATATATATATATATATATATATATATATATATATATATATATATATATATATATAAGCAATGATAATGCTTCGGTAATAATTGCTTACGAGTGTACCATATCTACAGAAGTGGTCCAGTTACTACCATCTCATTCATGGGAGCGGAATATTAGTGCTAAACGCTTGTTCCTTTTGATGCGTTCTGCATCGTACTGCCTGTCCTTGTGGACACGCACCAGGGCCAATCCCGACAGTTGTAAGCTTGGTGTCGTATAACACTGAATGACCGCGTTGCTGTGGCAGTCGAGACAGACCTCACCAATAGTGTCTCGACTGCTGTATACATGTACAGGACATGATTGATTTCTTGTATGGTGTCATCGAGCGTGTTGGATGTCTCAGCGACATCCACCCTCATCCCATCTTGCCTTTTAGTTTTGTAGCTGATGCTGACTACGTATCAGGTTCAAAATCAGAAAACAATTATTTGCACCATTGCGTCGATGCATGGGACAGAAAACTTTGTTCAATCTACACAGAAACGACGTAGACGTGAGCGACAACAGCGCCGCCTACCGATCATCGACACAGTGCCGAGACTGCCCCCTGTCGACTCAGTGCCGATGTGTGTGTACAGGGAGAACGCCATAGCGAGGTTGTGTCACACTGATCAGATCACGTGTTTTCCTCCGGTCGGCCCTGGGAATTTGAAAAGTCAACAAAAGTATCGGAAAGGTAGCGATATTACGGGTGTTCTGGCATTTCGTTCCGTCGTATGTTTGCTAAAACTATAGCTATCAACCCCTGGATGGTTCCTAGGCGTGAGATTTTTTTCCCAGCCAGGTCAAGGGGCCGAGAAGTCCACCAGGTCATGGACCTCCGCGAATATCAGTAGTATTTGAAGAACTGTGAAGACGCTGTTTATTCCAAAAGTAAAGCAAAGCTCACCTGCAACACGTGCTTACACTGCTTTCCAACAGGAGATTTCAGTAGTTGATGCTCAACTTTTGACCAATCACTGACTGCGTTTCTCATGTTATTCAGTAAAAGGCGGATGTTTCGGTGAATGTGGTCTTCGCTTGCAATACAAACAAATATATTATGTGGTTCATTTTCGCAAAAAAAAGGATATTTTTTATTAATTTCATTATTCCCGTTGCCATAGATTATGAAACTATGCGTGATATTTCAGATCTTTGTCGTGAAGCCATGACTTAACAAGATTGCCATCCAAGTCAAAGGCCCAGATGGCAAGTGGACGAGGAAGCCATTGGCTTATCGAGAGTCCAACAATTTTAATCTTCGTGTAATCCGCCCTCCTGAGATATGTGTCAACCTTGTTTTTAAACATATTCACCCTGCTAGCAGTTACACAATATGTAGATAATGATAATTCATTGATTGTCCTCTGTGAAAAGAAGTACTTCCTAGTATCCAATATACACTGATCCTTTACTAACGTTACTTTATATCCTCTAGTTCTATCATCTTTCTAGAGTGAGAAAAAATATTTATATCAATATTTTCATACCATTTCAATTTGATCTCCTCTTGTTTTGTCTCTAGAGTTGTTAAACCACATTACTTCAGTCGTTCTTCATAACTAAGGTCTTTCAGTTCTGGAATCAGTTTAGTTGCTCTCCTCTGTATTCTTTCAAGCGTACCTATATCTTGCTTTCTTGGTCTACATGCTTGTATACAGTACTCTAAATGATGTCTAACTATTGCTTTATAAAGAGGTATAATTAGATTTATGTCTTTGTATGTTATATTTCTCCTAATCAACCAAAGAATTTGATTACCCTTTGAAGCTACAATACCACACTGCTATGAAACTTTCATATCAGCGCATATTGTAACTCCTATGTCCTTTTCTTTTACAGTAGTATCTAGAACAGTATCTCCCATTTTATAGTTTACATCTAAGTTCCCATGTCCTGTATGTAGGCATTTACATTTCCCAAAATTTAACAACATCTGCCATTTCTCAGACCATATAACTAATTTGTCTAGATCGTTTTGTAAATGTTGTTTATAACCATCATTTTTAATCCTTCTAATCACTTTAGGTTCATCCGCAAATTTCAGAACGTTGCTTGTTATATTATCTTCCAAGTCGTTGATATATATATATTAAGAATAATAAAAGTCCTAATACTAATCTTTGTGGTACCCCACTCAAAACTGATTTCCAGTTTGATACCTCCCCATCTACTAAACATGCTGTCTTCAGTCAGTCCGCCATTGTTCTATCCAGTCGATTATGCCATCCCCGATACCACGGGCTTCTAATTTAAGTAGTAATCTTTGATGTGACACTTCGTCAAAATCGTTCTGAAAATCTAAGTATATAATACCTACGGTTGATCACTAGTCTTTCCACTTAGCGATTTCTTAAAAAAAATAACATTTTTGTTAAGCATGACCTCGCTTTGAGGAATCCATGTTGAGATGGATTTAATAATGCATGCCTAACAAGGAAGTGAACCACATGGTCTTTGAATAACGTTTCTTATCACTGATGTTGAACTCACTGGTCTGTAATTATCTGACTTATTTCTCGAACACTTTATAAATAATGGTATGATGCTTGCTTCTTTCCATTCAAAAGGAACCACTCCCTCGTTTAATAACAAGTGGAACACCCTTGCAAGTGGTGTACTAACTTGTTCTACTGTTTCCATTGGTAGTCTTAGAGGAATTCCATCCAATCCAGGTGATCAATTGTCCTTCATTGCCTTTATTTTCTTAGCTACCATTTCTGGAGTTACAATTAACTGCCGTAAATAATCCGATTTAGCCTCCTGAAATTTAACATCTGTAATTAGTAATAAACTAATATCCTCCCTGGTAAACACTGAACTGAAGTATCCATTTAGGTCTTCCGCCATTAAAAAACCTTGTGATATTATATTTCCAGCACTGTCTTCTAGTGGTTCAACCCTTTTTTGTACGTGTTGTTTAGTCCTGATATATGCATAACAACTCTCGCTCTCATTTTTTTATGCTACATGCAAAATGTTTTTTTCATAGTTTCTTTTAGATTGTCTAATTTCATTCGTAGCGGTTTTACGTGCCTCATTGTGATTTGTTTAGTCTTCATCCTTTCTGGTACGCCTATAAACCCTCCACATAGTTTTCTTATACGCTATTACCCACAAGACTACTACTTCTTTTGACAAGTGTTTCTTTCTAGACCGTTGTCCTTGTTTTTTTCAAGTGAACAAAATGATCAATGATACTCTCAATTTGCATGTTTTAGAATGTTCCAACATCCAATTGCGGTCTAATTCCTCAGCATGTTATTCCAATCTAGCTTTGCTAAGTATTTGTTCATATCTTTGTAATTACCTTTGTGGAAGTTTCTCTTGTACGTTTTCTTATTTTTACTTTCTGATATTACATTGATGTCAAAATGTATTTGATTATGATCACTGTTACCCAACGGCTCGTGTATTTTGACATTGTCCACTAATTCATTTTGTGAAGACAAATTTAAATGGAATACATCCCGTCGTTGGTTCGTGTTGAGTAAGGAAGCTGAATTAAAAGTAGAAACTGTTGGTCCTTGCCCCCTGTACTCTCTAGAGATTGCCATTGTATGTGTCCGTGGTTGAAATTTCCCATCATGATACATCCCCTGCTCAGTTCCTTTACAGCGATTTGTAATGTTCTGCTATCCTCTACGTTTATGTTTGGACTTTGGTAAACTAATCCAATAGTTAATGTTGAATTTCGTGTAACTATATTGCACCAAACAGCTTCATCGCGGTTTGCTTCCCTTTCTAATTTTATTTCGTGAACCTGCATAGATTCTTTAATATACAAAATGACCCCCTCCCCTTCTTCCTATTCCATCTCTCCTAAACATTACGTGTCCTGTCAATCCTAAATTCAGCATCTGTTATGTCTTTGTTGGCCCATGATTTGGTTGTACCAATTATGTGAAGGTTAATATCTTCTTCCATAATGTTTAATCCGTTTTTCTTATTCACTACGCTCCGTACATTTAAACACACACGTTTATACACTGAGTGCAAAACCGTGAGTCTCACGGCTTATGCATGAGAGTTCCCACGTATGTAAAACATATTAGATATCCAATTTTGAAGCTGTAGTTATTCACACATGTTTGGTCCAGACTAGCCACTGGCTCGCACCGTATATGCCATGTCCATACGTGAATTATTATACATAGGCATCATTAATTGTTGGTGTTGATGTGAAGCATATGATATAATGTTATTGTTAGCACGTTTACTTTGCGCTAGATGGTGAGACAGTGGGAAATGTGGATTTGAGCCAGCCTTCGGTTAGTCCGTCTTGGGAAACCAGCGCAGAAGAGCCACACCAAGACAGCGCGCTGTGGCGGCTCCGCAGGTAATTCCATATCCAGTTATCAAGGATTTTGCAAACGTGCAACGATGTACGTCATACAATATTGCACTGACATTTATTTTATCTGTCAGTGTAACTAATGTTAGCGTCCGCTGAAACATCCAACAACCGTACCCGGTATATTTTTACTGGGCGTTTGGAGATCCGTTTAGTTGACAGGCTTTGGTGATGCGATCTGCTGTTTTCTGCCCATTCCGATAGTCCCCAGTTGAATACGCAAGCATTAAACTGGCCCACTCGGGTTTCGCATTCCGTTTCCCTTGGACCAGGCCTTTCGTGGGAGGTCGAATCCATCATAGGGAGTAGGTGGTTCTTAGTTGATCTTATGCAGTAAAGTTTGTTTGGATTGCCCATCCTGTCTGCACCGTATTGGTACCCATTCAGGTATTGTTTCGTTTGGACCAATAAGTTCGTGATTTAGTGTGCCTGTCTATCAAACGAATGCCATGACTTCATACACAACACAATAATACAACGCAAACGTTTTTATTACGCTAAAATGTTCCGGAGACCCCCAAACTCAGTGGACAGGTGGATTTAGTTGACGACGAAATGTTATTATATTTTCTGCCGATTTAACGCTGCCAGGGAGGGAGTCCAGCAGAGTTGGTGCGGCAACTGAGAAAGTTGTATCCGACGTTTGTCTTATAGTGATGCTAACTTACGATGATCCTCGTCACGTTGACAACGATGCCGTATCTTCGTCACGTGCGTCTTGTAATACTACAGAATGACGTAATTCCACTTTTGACAACTCGATCGGACGAACTCCGAGTTCTTAGTGGAATGTGTTTTTTTCTGCGAGAAGAAAACTTTAAGAAAAAACCCTACAATTCCAAATATTCCTGACCAACTAACTACGCATTGTCAATCACGGTATTGTTTGTCGCCTGTATCAAGTTAAATAGTCATAAATGTAGACGCAGGCCATTAATAAATTTTCGTCGATTTTGAGCACATGATCTTATGAATCTAACTCGAGTGATTAATGATGGTCTTTAAGTTCTGTTTAAATTACGGAGCTACGAACGACCAGCGTATATGTTGCTCTAACTCAACAAAAAAGTTAATATATTGTTGTGCTATATGTGAAATGTGTATCATTACAGTCTATTAAGTGATTGTGTAATATCGTCAACAACAGTATCGTGTAGGCAGCGTGAACGTAGATATCACATTTTTATCAACGAATGTGTGGTTTTTGTGACCATGCATAGGAAACTTGATTTTTCAGTTTGTTAAATTAAAAGCAAATGTCTTATCTTGGATGCAATACTACGACTAAACAGTATTTAACTGATTTAATGTGATAGCGAGTTTGTTGTTTTTTATACAGATGCTGCTGTTGCAGAGCGGTAAAATAGAGCGAAGCTTAAAATCAAAGAAAAAACCAGTCAATGGCAAGGTAATTTTATTAAATAATATTTTTACTTCTGGCTCTTAAAAGCGTATCCCATGTTGACCCTTCGCTGTCCACCGGGAGGTTGCAGTTTTCCTTCTCATTCTTTGATACTTCCGCCCAGTATCATTTCTTATCTGATCCCTTAATTGCTTTAGTAACTATTCTACTTTCAGTCGTATTCGAAATCTTGCTACTAATGTTTATCTTGGCATGGGGCAAACGTTCTCATACCACTTGTTGTGGATCGTCCACGACTTAATACGAATCCATGCTTATCATAAATATCTCAGTTGTGTTGGGTATCTTCATGAGATGACATCTGTTCAACAGAATTGCGATTATAACGAACAGCAACAGTGGACTCAGATGGTGAACTCCGAAAACTGACACGTTTACTAAACTACATTCACTTGGATACGTTGGCATGATTTAACGTTATCCTACCGCATAATTGTTATTTGCATGGTTTGCCATGATAACCTGGTTGATAATGCTGGTTTGATAATTACATGGTTTGCCAAGATAACCCGATTGAAAATACTATCCTTTGCACATACCCAAATACATCTTTAAATACAGCCTAAGGCAAACAATAAATAGGAATCGAAACATAATACGGTATTGATACGAAATATCAGCATCAGCTCCATGTCCGATATTGTAATCTAACCATTTGATTCTGACGTGCCTCTGAAATTGGGTTTCTGTGAATTTTGGCTCGACAGAAATGTTTATATATTGTATTTGCCTGTGTCTTTCGGAAGAGGCATTAAAGCCGTTGGTCCCTTCTACCTGGAAGAACATTGTAACAACATTGTCACCCCAAAACAACAAGTTCCAGATGGCAAGTGGACAAGGAAGTTATTCGCTTATCGAGAGTACACATTTTTGTTTCATCTATGTGTAGCCCGTCCTTATCAGATACCTGTTAGTTCTATTTTTAAACATATTCACACTACTAGCGTTAACACAATCATTTGGCAGTTTGTTCCATTCATTTATTACCCTGAGTGAGTACTTTCGCATGTCCAACCTACACTGCACCTTGACTAATGCTGCTTTGTGTCCTCTGGTTCTACTGCCTTCTTTAAGTTTGAAGAACATATTCCTATCAACATCCTCATAACCGTTCACTATTGTAAACACTTCTATTTGGTCTCCTCTTAGTCTCCTGGTATCTAGTGTTGCCATATCACATTGTAATAAGCGATTTTCGTAACTTAGGTCTCTCAATTCTGGAAATATTTTAGTTGCTCTTCGTTGTATTCTTTCTAGCATGTATATGTCCTTTTTACGATAATGGTCTCCATGCTTGAATACAATATTCCAAGTGTGGTCTAACTATTGCTTTGTCCAGGGGTACAATTAGCTGTTTCTCCTTATACGTGATCATTCTCTTATTAGCCCTAGAATTTGATTTCCTTTCGAAGCAGCCATCCCACATTGCTCTGAAACTTTCATGTCAGCACTAAATGTTACTCCTAAATCCTTTTGTTGTGTGGTTCTACCTAGTACAGCATCCCCCATTTTATATTCTTCGTCCATGTTTCCATGTCCTATGTGTATGCATTTACACTTCCCAAAATTGAATAACATTTGCCATTTTTCTGACCATTTAACTAATGTATCTAAATCAACTTGTAAACTTTGTTTATCTGTAACATTATTAACCTTTCTGAATACTACGTCGACTTGTTTGATTGTCTGTGTATTTTTGTGTGAACGGATCACCAGTGGGCTGCATTCGTGCACTTCTACAGGAAGCTGCGTTTGAAGAATGGCTTTCTGGGCACACGCAAGCAATACGTCGACTTGTTTGATTGTCTGTGTATTTTTGTGTGAACGGATCACCAGTGGGCTGCATTCGTGCACTTCTACAGGAAGCTGCGTTTGAAGAATGGCTTTCTGGGCACACGCAAGCAATACGCCTACTTGTTTGATTGTCTGTGTATTTTTGTGTGAACGGATCACCAGTGGGCTGCATTCGTGCACTTCTACAGGAAGCTGCGGTTGAAGAATGGCTTTCTGAGCACACGCAAGCAATACGCCTACCTGCGCTACCTACTGGATAGAAACGCGAATGCTGATGACGAGCGCCCTCTGTTGAACAGGTACGGTGTCCTCACATAAGTCGGTTCAATCCCAGTGCGAGAACGAACTATATGTATAATTTATCCGTGTGATGTACCAACATATGGTGTTGTTGGGGTAACAACCTTGCCAAATAAGTCGGCATGTACATTGTAGCATTGTAAATGAAAACGTTTCTGTAAATTACGTTTATGATACTCCTGGAAATGCACGATATATTTTACAATTTCAATCACATATTAATGTAACACGTGCTTTCAAAATGCAACCCACATACCATCACACATACACACACACAGCTCTCATAATAAATGTGTGGCGAGGTGGTTAGAACATCGGATTATAAATCGAGAGAATCCGGGTTCGAATCCACTTGCTGTCGGGTTTCGGAGCTTCGGCAATTTCGCTTACTCCACTCAGCTGTATAAATGAGTACCCGGCTGTGACAGTGGTGGATATGTAAACGAAAACTCTTCGCATAATATTTGCTGTATGATTCCCAGAGAAGTCGTGTTGGCGTTGGTTTGGACAAGTGTGTCAGAGGGGAGTGCAAAGCGTTTGGACAATCCATAGGAGTGGGCAGCACGCCATATAAGAACATACCTGTTTTACCTGCTTTACCTGTTTTACCTGCTTTACCTGTTTTACCTGGTTTACCCGGTTTACCCGTTTTACCTGTTTTACCTGCTTTACCTGTTTTACCTGGTTTACCCAGTTTATCCGTTTTACCTGTTTTACCTGCTTTACCTGCTTTACCAGTTTTACCTGTTTTACCAGTTTTACCTGTTTACCTGTTTTATCAGTTTTATCTGTTTTACCTGTTTTACCTGTTTTTCCAGTTTTACCTGTTTTATCTGTTTTACCTGTTTTAACTCTTTTACCTGTTTTACCTGTTTTACCTGTTTTACCAGTTTTACCTGTTTTACCTGTTTTACCAGTTTTACCTGTTTTACCTGTTTTACCAGTTTTACCAGTTTTACCTGTTTTACCTGTTTTACCTGTTTTACCTGTTTTACCAGTTTTACCTCTTTTACCTGTTTTACCAGTTTTACCTGTTTTTATCAGTTTTACCTGTTTTACCTGTTTTACATGTTTTACTTGTTTTACCTGTTTTACCTGTTTTACCTGTTTTATCAGTTTTACCTGTTTTACCTGTTTTACATGTTTTACTTGTTTTACCTGTTTTACCTGTTTTACCTTTATGGATTCAAATGATAACTCGGCTGATACAGAGGTCGTGAACTGCATCTTGTTGTCTTGTCTTCTACATCATAAGCCTTTGGCAGCGTGCACAAACGTTTGGCAGCGTGGACAAACGTTTGGCAGCGTGCACAAACGTTTGGCAGCGTGCACAAACGTTTGGCAGCGTGCACAAACGTTTGGCAGCGTGGACAAACGTTTGGCAGCGTGCACAAACGTTTGGCAGCGTGGACAAACGTTTGGCAGCGTGCACAAACGTTTGGCAGCGTGCACAAACGTTTGGCAGCGTGGACAAACGTTTGGCAGCGTGCACAAACGTTTGGCAGCGTGCACAAACGTTTGGCAGCGTGCACAAACGTTTGGCAGCGTGCACAAACGTTTGGCAGCGTGCACAAACGTTTGGCAGCGTGCACAAACGTTTGGCAGCGTGCACAAACGTTTGGCAGCGTGCACAAACGTCTGGCAGCGTGCACAAACGTTTGCAGTCTCAACATGATGCTGGCTGCACCGTTATTCCTAATATAGACAACATGTCTTTACAAGTGCCATATAAACGAGTTGACGAGCTTAAAGCTGACAAACAAGGGGCTGATTGTGGTGCGGACACCAATGTGTTCAAAAGAGCTGGCGCGTCCAGTATGGTAGATGCTATAACACCATGTCAACTCAGGTGAACCGGTCATGTGATCCGTATGCTAGACCATCTGCTCTGTTGTGAACTTAGAGAGGATAATTATGCGGGTGGCGTAGTGGTTAGAACAATCGAGGGAACCCGGGTTCGAATCCTTTTGCTGCCATTTTGAAGCTTGGACAATTTCATTCACACCACGTTGCCATAGTTCACTCAGCTGTACTAATGATTACTATATTGATTGGTGGATAACATTTATTATGTGAGCGAATAGTCTTCGCGCAGTAATTGCAGCATGACTGTATGTTTCCCTGAAAGTCGAGTTGGCATGAGAATAATCAGTTCTGCCAATGAGTGAAGTGTCAAGCGCTTTGAGCAGTCCCAAGGACTGGATAAAACACTATATAAGAATGTACTTTTAATCGTGAGCAGGGAAGGCAGAAACTGCAATACAGAGAAAGATTCAAGAAGCAATCTAAAGAAAGCGAACGTGAACACAAACAGCGGAGAATACATCGCAAGAAATAGATCGACGTCGAGAATAACTGTGAATGACTAAATGTTGGCAGTGAAACGACATAGGCATCAACGACGACATCTACCCAGAAATAACGGCGCAATCAAACTGCCTTTCAAAAACTATTATGTCGTATGTCGACCTGCTTCATATCGCCTTGCAAACAACTGTTCAATTCTTCCTTCACGTTCAGTGTCGTTCTCGACAGCAGCCAATGATAAATGGCTGTTTTTTTCAATAGGTTGGCAATATTCGTAGAGTAGAGTAGAGCAGAATACAATATAGAAAAAGTAGAATACAATCCACATACGATGTCATTCTTGCATCATAGGCATATCCACGATAAACTCATTTGCAACAGCGTCACATTGTGTATGCATACAAAATATAATCAGCACACCGTTTTTCGTAGTAACCAAATTAATAATTATGTTCTCTTTATTTAACAAAGCTACGTTCTCTTAATGCCAGTTTTAGTGAAGAAATCATGTTAATAAAAGCCTATAAAGTGTACAGTCGTGACATGATCGCGAGACAATCGGCCATTGCGGAACAATGTAGACTCTGGTGGAAGAAGCGTGTCTTTCATGTTAATGGTCAACTGTTAACAAGCTTGACCTTACTGTGTTTTTCAGAACCTCGAGATATGACAATTATCGTAGTCGTCATGAAGAATACGAAGACGACAGCGATAGCGACGATGTCGTTTCGGTGACACCACGTGTCCTACACCCACAACACAGACACGTGGTGATTACGTCCAGTTTGACCGGGCCAGACTTGCCAAGTAAATACGCCTTCGACAAGGTATTTCTAAATCAGCAATGTGTGTGTGTGCATGCGTGTGTGCGTGTATTATATAGACATACATGCATGCATACGTACATACATACATACATACATACATACATGCATGCGTACGTACGTACGTACGTACGTACGTACGTACACACACACACGCACACACACACACACACACACACACACACACACACACGCACACGCACACATACACACACATACATACATACACACACATACATACATACATACATACATACATACATACATACATACATACATACATACATGCATACATACATACATGCATACATACATACATACATGCTTACATACATACACACATACATACATCTTTAGCCGACACAAACACACCGTTTTCCTATATCGCTACACCCACTGCCGTCAGCACCACATCCCGCTACAGAAAACTCTTCATCGTCGGTGTTTCGGTCCTACGAAATCATCAACAAACTCACCGCTGTCGTCTCGAATAAACACCTTCCCTGTCACGTAATTTTCAGATGCCGCATCAGGAGATGAGTTGGCGAATGATGCGCGCGCGTTAGCATCCCATACGTGACACAGACGCCTACTTCAGCGACTAATCTCTGTCGTGATGCTGGGATGAGACTCGACAATCAAGGGACACTAAGAATTCGCATTGTTTCACTGTTGAACTTGAAGATGGCTTGACAGTAATTTCATTTCTAAACACATTACGTCAACCACATTTCACAATGTCGGATGTTTCTCCCATGGGCGGATCCAGACCCTGAAATACGGGGTGCCCAGTTTCGCAGCAGGACTCCAGCTGGCAGCACGTCTAGTTATCCGAATTTCTACACACGTGTGTCTGTGTGTCTGTGTGTTTGCGCGCGCGCGCGCGCGCTCGCTCGCGCATATGCGTGTATGCATGCGCGCGTGTGTGTGTGAACTACCGTAGAATGTGTATACGAAATATAAACCCAGTGGCGTTAATACTTTTTCATTTTAAAGCATGACTATATATGTGAAATATTTCTCAAACACATCATGTGTTTTGCAAATTATTTTGCGAACACCTCCGATGCATCCTAGCTATTAACTCATGGCGTCCTGCAAAGGTCCATCAACCTACTGGTGCGACTGGCGTCGGACACCAACTGTTTGGTCATGCCTTCTTGCTTCCTGGTTTGGATGATCTCAGATAAAGCTGTCTAGTAATTAGCGATGCCGCTGAAGGGTAATCGCTGTCTTTTGACAACTCATTCTGAAGCGACGACATAAAGGGCAGCCCGTACACCTAAGCCTAGTTCGATTTACCGACTATCGATGACCAGTAGCCTGTGTAGCATGCCTTCATGTCAATCCGACTAA
This sequence comes from Lamellibrachia satsuma, assembly GCA_033239005.1. Lineage (NCBI taxonomy): Eukaryota > Metazoa > Annelida > Polychaeta > Sabellida > Siboglinidae > Lamellibrachia > Lamellibrachia satsuma. The sequence goes on along the minus strand of BSQZ01000003.1, from coordinate 13,018,342 downwards.
TGTAAGCCAAACGAGAATTATTCAACGTTGGTTGTTTCACAGCGGCGAGAAGCGGGACTTGCAACATGCCAATCGACATGCAGCTTCTGAAGTCTCTAAATGTAATATCAATAACACAAATATAGATCAATATACAAGCAGAACAACTGGTGCATATTATGACAAAAACGATACGATAAAAATTAATGCAATACGGGCAAATGCTCTATGCCATGAATTAGTAAATAACGGACAAATGATAACGCAAGTAACTATTTACTTTTACAACCACGAGTAACAATAAAGAGTCTGTTTTCTCCGCTGATATTTGTTGTCGACTCACAATCTCACTGCTGTATCTGACTTATAACCTTTTATCACTTATTCTTCTTTTTTCCTTTTTCGTCGTGTTAATCCACGAGGACTGCACTAAACATTGCTGCCATCTTATCAATGGTCAGACGATTACCTTTCACAGACAAAAAATACTAAAAACATTAAAATCGAAAAAAAATTTGAAGAACGATGCGAGGAATTCATTAAAAAGGTTGAACATAGCCAGCTGGAAGTAGACATCAAAGCAAAAGTCGACGAGACAAGAGTTAGCGGAATTATTAATTAACCAACATCGAGGATCAAACAAAGTCAAGGATCAAACAATGGAAACCAAGTAGAGAGAAAAAAGACTGAACAATGTCATAATTTTTAACCTTCCTGAGTCAAATTCACAACTTAAATCCAACAGACTGAAGCCTGACAGGGAATCAGTAGTGGAACTATGTACTGAGGTAAACAAAGACTTTGTAGACACAGATAGCATTGAGCTCCCTAGACTAGGAGAAGCCAAGGATAATAAAACTAGACCAGTGTTAATAACACTATCCGAAAACGAAAGGAAATGTGGTCTCCTCAGGAAATTCTTCCACCTCAAAGAAAGTCAAAAATTTAAAAACATAAAGATCGATCACGACAAAATCATACTGGAGAGAGAAGAATTAAAAAATCTACGAAGAAGCTAAAAAGCAAGAAGCAGCAGCCACCTTGGGACCGAAAAATAAAGAAAATCAGAAAAATTCAGTACTTAACCAAGCGCCCAAAACAGATAGAGGAATCATAATATATACTGAAAATTCCTTACCAGGAGAAAAAGATCATCTGAACACGTTATTCAAGGAATGTTTATTTGTAGAATTAAAACTTACTAATGAAAGAAAACTTCTATTTGGATGTATTTACAGAAGTGATGGTCAGATGATAATCAGATGATAACAACGAAGAACTTATAAATTTGATTAAAACAACATCACAGTTAAATTATTCACATATTATAACTGTAGGAGATTCCAACCTCCCTGACATAAATTGGACAACTAAATCTAGCAACTCTAACAACCTAATTTTTTATTTGTAGAATGCATAAGAGATGTATTTATGTCTAAACATGTGACGGACCCAACCAGAGACAGAGGTACAAGTAACCCAACTGTTTTATATTTAATTCTATCAAATGATGAAGACATCATAGGAGATGTAGAAAACCTCTGCCCACTAGGAAGAAGAGACCACTGTATATTAACTTTTGAATTTTTTTGTACAATCAAGCTAAATAATTACACTAAAAGAAGAAAGTATTACAAAAATGCAGATTTTGATAAAATGAGGATTGAGTTTTCAAAAATAGATTGGAAAACCAAATTTAAGGATTCAGACACTAATTAAATAGAAAATGGGAAATCCTAAACACAGAATTAAAACTATTGGAAGAAAAATACATACCGCAAAAAGTAATTTCTAACTAAACGAAGGGACACTTTCCCCTGAATGCCAACACTAGAAAGCTGATTAGACATAAAAATAGTTTATGGACAAGATATATGGAAACAAGAGATGGGAAGAAATATTTAGAGTACTGCAAAATTAGAAATAAAGTCTTCGAAAGGAGTTTGAAAGAAATATAGTTAATCAAACAAAAAAGAACTCAAAAGCCTTCTGGCAACATTATAAATCCAAAACTACTATCAAACCAGGAATTGGTAAATTAAATATAGATCCAACCAATCCCAAATGCAACACTACAACAGATGATGGGGAAAAGCAAATATTCTTGCAACCTACTTCGCTTGCGTATTTACAACTGAAGAACCAGTGGAAATTTCAGTTATACCAAGAGACTAATACACTGATGGTAGGGTTAACAATAACTAAAAGCAAAATATTATTGGCATTGAAAAGTCTAAATATAAACAAATCCCCTGGTCCAGATGAGATAGGAGCCAGGCTACTGGTGGAACTCTCGAAATCAATATCTCACCCACTATGTTCAATATTTGAAACATCGATAAAAACAGCTAGTATCCCGAACGATTGGAAAGAAAGGAAAATTTCAATTATTTATAAAAAAAATTAAACAAGTCATTAGCAAGAAACTACCGCCCAGTAAGCATTACAAGTATTCTGTGTAAATGCATGGAAGGATCACTAGAAACCATATTATTGAATATATGAAGGAATATTTTCTATTTAGCCAAAAACAATATGGTTTTTATATCGGGGGGTTAAACAGTCCTCCAACTTATAGACGTTTTAGATAACTGGACCTTAGGACTCGAAAATTGAAATTACACAGGTGTCATTTATATGGACTTCCAAAAAGCTTTTGACACAGTACCACATAAGAGGTTAATAAATAAATTGGATAGCTACAACATTTGGAATGAATCAGTAAATTGGACCGAAGCATTTCTCACATATAGAAAACAAAAGGTGGCTGTAAATGGTAAAGAATAGTAATAGCACAATGTAACTTCTGGGATACTCCAGGGTTCGGTTATAGGACAGTTACTTTTTGTACTATACATAAACGACCTACCAGAACTAACCAAGTCTGATACATTTCTATTTGCAGATGACATCAAGATATTTAGAACTATTACTGATAAAAAATTACCAGGGCATTTTACAACATGAGCTAAATACCTTAGAGCAGTGGAGCAACAAACGGTTACTAAAATTTCATCCAAGCAAATGTAAGCACATGACTATTGGAAATAACAACTTTGGAGAAATCAAATATTTTATGACACTTAATAACTCCATATATCCGCTCGACACAATTGAAAAACAAAACGACTTGGGGGTTATTATAGACACAAAGTTATCCTTTGATGACCACATTAGCCAAGCAGTAAACAAGGCAACAAAAATGACAACAATAATTCGCAGAACTTTCCAATTTCTTGACAAAGATGCGTTGTTGCCATTGTTTAAAACAATGGTAAAAACGCATCTTTCCTATGCCATAGCAGTATGGTATCCTTAAAAACATATTATTGCAATAGAAAACGTCCAAAGAAGAGCAACAAAAGAATTACCAGGGATAAGAAACTTAACTTATATAGAAAGATTAAAATTATTCAAAGCAACAAAAGAATTACCAGGGATAAGAAACTTAACTTATATAGAAAGATTAAAATTATTCAAACTTCCCTAATTATTGTGTAGACGTCTACGAGGCGATATGATTGAAGTTTAAGAAAAACCTCTCTATACGACATTGAATCTTCACCTAAACTCTTAAAATGGGAGGATGCATTCTTCAGGACAGGAAATAGAGATCATAGTCTAAAATTATTTAATCAAAGAGCAAAAACAAATATAAGAAAAAATCCTTTTCCGATCAGAGTGACTGAACCTTGGAATTTCCCCCGAGAAACAGTTGTTCAAGCAAAATCTTTAAATACTTTTAAAAAACTGCTTGGACCAATTCTGGTCCAATCAGTAAATTCTGCATAATTTCGAAGCACCATTAACAACAGGAATCGGAATTCTTAAACTATTAATATACGACGAAGAAGATCTGATTATTGAGGAGTCACAATAATCCTGCGATCAGAACTATATTAAGGTATCTTAAGGTAACGTATACGTCAGGTAGCGCCACTAAAACGAGCTCGAGTGACTGGTGACCGTTCTGTGGCGCCACTGTTGAAGTAAAATACTTTCATGGAATTCCATGTATTACAATTCACCGCAAAAGTACACCGTTGTAATTTTCGCAAGCATACAAAAATTATGTGTATTTAATCCGTACTCAGAGATGCCAAGTTCATGTGTGTGCGTGCGTGTGCGTGCGTGCTGGCGCGCGTGATAAGCTGCTTTTGAGCGCATCCCTTATGCCGTCATTAATCACGCATTTACGACGATGAGACAAACGCGTCATGCGTATTTACGGGCCAACGCCCTTATAATGCCTGAGAACTGATATTAGTGTTAGAAATAACGCCAAACCGCTGGCGGCTAGTCACAATGTTGACCAACTGACAGGTGTTAAGGCATCAATATATATATATATATATATATATATATATATATATATATATATATATATATATATATATATATATATATATATATATATATATATATATATATATATATATATATATATATATATATATATATATATATATATATATATATATATATATATATATATATATATATATATATATATATATATATATATATATATATATATATATATATATATATATATATATATATATATATATATATATATATATATATATATATATATATATATATATATATATATATATATATATATATATATATATATATATATATATTATATATGTATACATATATATATATATATATATATATATATATATATATATATATATATATATATATATATATATATATATATATATATATATATATATATATATATATATATATATATATATATATATATATATATATATATATATATATATATATATATATATATATATATATATATATATATATATATATATATATATATATATATATATATATATATATATATATATATATATATATATATATATATATATATATATATATATATATATATATATATATATATATATATATATATATATATATATATATATATATATATATATATATAATATATATACATATACATATACATATGAGCATGGGGAGAAATGTAATTTTTTTTTAAATATTCAAAATGTATCTCCACTGTATTCTGATAGCTTTGTATATGTATTATCTATGAAGTTCACTTTTATAGCAATTACATACATCTAAATCGCTTTTATTCATGGATAAAGCATGCCTATTTCAAGAAATAAATCACGTTTTTCAATTTTTGATGGCCTTTAGTAATTATGCTATCCAAATAAGGCTTTGAATGTTGCATTTAACATACTCTACTCTGCACAACGACCAGAGACATTTTAAAAATCATCAACAGTTTGTTGCCAAAAACGAAGTTTTGTTTGCACTTTACAAAGAAATTATTTAAAAAATAAAAACGCAACATTTTAACAAATTGAACAGTAGAATGTGTACTGAACAGTAGAATGTGTACTGAACATGGACTTGCAAGAATTATAATCATACAAATGTTCAACAAATACTGGCGTTTCTAAATTTGCCAGTATTTTCTCAGAATGTCGGCATTTTGTTTGTTACCATGGAAACGGGTGGTCTGGCTGAAAAACCTTCACTATATTTTTTACTCAGTTAGATCCATTCTAGTTGGTGTTGGAGTGAACAGGTCTGCGTCTTGAACGGTCCTACAGACTGGACACGACACTATAAAAGAACGTACAACGCAGGCTGCCCGAAATTACGCCACAGCTCTGAGGGATCGAAATACACATAAGAATAAACTATTTACATTGTTTTATATTGTGTCTGGTCGAGATATTTGTCTCATTCACAAGAAACATCGCGGAATTCAATCTACAAATCTGACGCTGCAAAGACGAGGCTCGGACTGCTAACAGCCTCTCACTAGACAACACAAACTGAGTTACATAGATTTATGTACACTTCCTAGATACTCCCATCTGGTTCCATGTAAACCATTAGCAACGACAGGCACTTAAATCACTACCATGCTTACAGACTTCGTTGCGTTACACTCTACCAGCAGTCAACGGCTTCCACCATGTCGTAATAAATGTTCGGTGCAATGTGTTGGGTCCAATACTTGTTATTATAAAAAACTGCCGTAGCCAGCCATGCGGAACCATTCAGACAGTGAAAGGAGGACACAAATACATCGCTTGAAGGAGACGCGTTGAACCCATGCTGTCACTTTAACACACTGGCCTCTATCAATTGGCCACCAGTATAAAAATAAAGAACATTTCAGAATCGTCTCCTTGTGAGTTTTGTGTTGGGAGGCGGCCGGTTTAAATGATTAAGCATTGTTGCGTACTCTTCGGGTCAATAAAACATTCAAGACTCAGTTACTACAACCGGTTACAACAGTTACTACAACTACAACTACAACCAAACCAACGAAATACCGGGTGCCTTCGTTAGACTTCGTGTATAGCGATTCAGCCGCTTGTTAGGCTAACTTCAACTAGCATAACTTCATATAGGTACAAGATTTTGTTCGCTACATAAATATGCACGCACACACACACGCACATGCACACGAACACGCACACGCACACGCACGCACGATCGCATGCACGCACGCATACACAGGCAGGAGTACATCCCATCGACACCTACATTTCTGTGTATGTGTGTGGGGTGCGTGCTTGCGTGCGTGCGTGCGAGCGTGCGTGCGTGCGTGCGTGCGTGCGTGCGTGCGTGCGTGCGTGCGTGCGTGCGTGCGCGCATGCAGGTATGTGCCTGTGCGTGTGTGTGGGGTGTACATATGTGTATATGCCTATGTGTGCGTGCGTGTTCATAATTTATGTAACGAACAAAACCTTGTCCCTATATGAGGTTATGCTAATTGGCCATGCATAACAAGCGGGTGGATTGCTAAACACTAAGTCTCACGCTCGCACCCGGTCAAAATCATTCGCACGCACATAAACACTCGTTCCCGCGTCCCATTCCTTTATTTACCAGAAACAAACAAACGCACGCGATGGCGTTGACGCGACAGTCAATGGCGTCGCTGACATTGATACGTTCACGCTGTGCTTGTCATATATCTACTGTTCTTAGACCTACCTTAAGTATACAGCGAACGCCTTGAGTGTTATCAATGAATGTGCATTATTTGAGTTCGGATTTAATGTACATTTGTAGTTACTAGTGGAAGTAGGGTCATTCACATATATGACTAATTATAATGTTTGGCCGTACAAAATTACTCTAGTGCTCAGAGAACGGAACACGGCCTTTATTATCTACTTGATATTGTAGCGGAACTAAAGACTGCATCGTATATATTGGTGCTTCTGGCTGAAATGATTAAGAAATTAAACCGAGGTTTAATGGGTTACACGGACCAGTGAACAGCATATCTCTTTCAGTGACACTCGTGTACTCGACGGAGTTTCGGCTGACATGAGATATCTTACAATAACACTCGTGTACTCGACGGAGTGTCGGCTGACATCATATCTCTTTCAATGACACTCGTGTACTCGACGGAGTGTCGGCTGACATCATATCTCTTTCAATGACACACGTGTACTCGACGGAGTGTCGGCTGACATCATACCTCTTTCAATGACACACGTGTACTCGACGGAGTGTTGGCTGACGTCATACCTCTTTCAATGACACTCATGTACTCGACGGAGTGTCGGCTGACATCATATACATAGTGTTCTAAACAATCAGCGGTGTTCTATTCTAGGCGTCTTTTGACACCTCGTTTGCAAACAGCCCGGAGATGCCACCCGACTCTCTCCGGTCTATCCGCTGCCGATATTTTGCAATAGCATAAACCCGAAAAGACCAGAACGACCCGAATACCCCAAGATAGTAAGGTCATTTCTCGCCGAGGAGAGATTAGAATTTACATCAAGAGTAGCAGGGCGGCCTGAAATGTGTGTGACCCGTGGAAAACGCATCTCCCAAAAGTCTCGCCCGTGCTGCTATTGATAAACAAAAGGCTGGTTAAAGTGATGGTTAGTTAGATAGTTAATTAGACAGTTATTATTATCCTATTATTAATGTCCTGTGATTTTATTTCCTGTGACTTTTTATTGACTTTTTTCCTGCATTAAACCTGTCGGCACGATAACAGTGCTGCATCGAATCCTATAAAACCAACGATCGTTTGGCTACTTTCTCCTTCTACAGACCTCTCCGCCTAGCAGTGAATACAATACGACGAACGATCGTTTATATTCTCTCGCCTCCTGTAAACATATCCGCCTCGCATTGACGCCGTCGCTGACGTTACGACGTTGTCACTTGCTCTGGAGTCCGCAAACCTTAACGACGAGGCCACTACACGTCGTCGGAGATAGTTCCTGACGGACACCTTTCGGGGATGTGACGTCATTGCAGAAAATACATTCCTGCACGTGGAATACATCGTTGACGTATTATGGAATAACCCATCGGCACACCGTGTGAGTACGCCTGTTTTGCCTACGTATGACATCGAGCTTGGTGGCGGTCCCCCGCTGGTGGCAAAACGCAATGCTTCGTGTGTTCGGCGCTATCAACAAGTATTGTTAGAATCGCGCCTGATACATATTAGCCCCCTACGATTTGATTTTGCTACTAAGTAAGCCTCACAGTCATTGTTCGTCCCACACTCCAGAAGCACGAAGGGTACCATTGCATGAATGTTTGTACATGTTTGTATCAATGGCGTGCACGTGGTCAGACACGCAAAACCTGCTAGCACATACATTTCATCGAACGAGTATGTCCACGGATGTATCGAGTGTACGATTTATGACCCAAGTATGAAATAGTTATCTCCCTGGTGACGAAGACAACGCAGAAACATGTGTGGAATTCGTTCACCAGTCTGGCAAGCCAACGCCCTGGACAAATGACATTGCGAGTACATCACGAGGCGGTCAAATCAATAAATCATTCGTAGATGAAGATGCCATGGTAGCCCAATTTAAGGCAATTAAACGTCGCGCGCTGGATTATATATGTCACGTCATAAACAACGCCTGCGATAGGGTTCTTACAATTTAAGAACGAGGTCAATCGATAATTATAGATCAAACGATTAAACAATCCAAAGGTTTCCCACTATCAAGTTTTGTCTCAAAATACATATAGACCACTTTCTCACTGACTCGTATCGGCCACTGGGATCGAATTCTGCTGACTCCAGCCATCTATCGCAAGATGCCTCTATTCCTTACTGTCGTTTTCAACTCGACCGGCTCCAGTCCCACATCTTTATGTAGCCAATCACACTCATTCAGTCCTCTTCTCTCCTTCTGGAGCATAAGGCGCCAACCATTCTTCTCCAGCCAGCGCGGTCTTGGGTGAACCAGCCAAGTTAGATCCATATCTTCTTAGCCATCTTCATCTCTTCTTCAACAGTCCTTCTCCAGGTGTCCAGTGGTCTGCCTCTTTTTTCAGGTCGTGCCCATTTAAGAGCGGCGTGTGGACGGCTATTCCTGTCGATGCGGAGAACATGGCCAAGTCATCTTCATCTCCTCTGCTTCATCTCATCGACGATGTTATTGATGTAGCTGCGTTCTGCAGTTTCTTGGTGTGTTACTCGCGGCTTCCAACGTATGCGTTCTTGTGATGCACCGTTCTTCAAAAACTCTGAGTAGGCTGTCTATCTTCTCGTCTATCCTCCATATTTCTGAAGTGAACGGTTATTTATATAGGCGTGATCTTTCTCATTGATACATACCTTATTACGTTACATATCACAACTTATGTTTTCACTGACAAATATTTTGCTATGGCTCGCATTCATTCAAGTGAAACAACGAATCACAGTTTACGTTCATATTCATAAATTAGTTGTTATGCTTCATATAAAGCAAGAATTCATAAGCTTATCCTTTGTAGTGTTTTACACACGTCAGTAAGCAAGGATTGGGCTTCACTTTGGCACCCAGCACAACAAACCCAGAGGTGTCAGGTTCAAGAATTAGGAAGAAGGAGATTGTCCTACTGGAGATGAAACGAAGGAAGGAGATTCTCCTGCTGGATATGAAACAAGAGGAGGAGATTATCTTGATGGAGATGAAACAAAGGTATGAGACTCTCCTGCTGGAGACGAAACAAGAGAAGCAGATTATCCTGCTGGAGATGAAACAAAGGAAGGAGATTCTACTGCTGGAGATGAAACAAGGGAAAGGGATTCTCCTGCTGGAGATGAAACAAAGGAAGGAGACGCACCTGCTGGATATGAAACAAAGGAAGGAGATTCTCCTTCTGGAGATGAAACAAGGGAAGCAGAGCGCGTGTAAATGAGATAACCAGCTTCCACAATACAGGTTGTTTTTAATGATGGGCTCGCGGGTGTCATTTAATGCATTATGTAACCATTGTCAAAAGGAATTTGTTCAAAAGGAAACACAACAGACTTGACAACATTGTCAAAAAAGAACATATCCTTTTCAAAGCTGGAGACTTGGCACCTCTTCAAACTTTTAGCTCATGGGGATAGTTATTTTACATTGTAGTATTATTCCACGGAAGCGGTGTCTTTGTGTGTAGACTTAATGTGTAGACTTAATGTGTAGACTTAGTGTGTAGACTGCTCAACATAGATTGACCCGAAAACCTATTTAATCTCAAAAGCTCACACTGAGGCCAACCGCCTCGTTTGTGTGTCCGACTTAAGGGGCCGTTTACAATTAACATATTTTACATATTCATATAAAGCGGACTAATTCTCAGACCTCCCTCCCTGAATGAGTACTTTAAATGTCAATAACATTAGAGATTGACAAACATCGATGTAACAATGTTATGACACATAACATGTATAGGACATACTATAACAACCATCATAATATTATGTTTACAGACATTGATCTAGATTATGTTAAAGATGTGTAATTTTCCAACAACTCCACGGTGTCATATCGATGACTGTTTTCAACGAAGTTGTGAATTACAATTAGGTGCATGAGGCAACGGTAGTCATATTTCGCTGCGACCGACAGTAAAAAAATGTGTACGCGGTCCGTGACCCCCTCCCCTGCCCCTACCCCTCCCCTCTAGGACGCTTTGTTGAAATAGGTAAATGTCGAACATTGTGAACGGCCCCTAACTCGGGGGCGGGTAGTAGAATAATTAGTTGCGTTAATGTTGTGAGCTGTGACTCATTTTTGTAATCCAAGGCTGCAAGCGTCACCATTTATAGTGCGACTGTAAAGCGCAATAGGGCAACTTGTCAAATAGATGGTGTGGTTGTGTCTCAATGTTGAAATTCAGTACGTGTCACTTCTTGTTGTGTGGGAAGTCGACCCGAAAATGATTTGACACAAATATCCGAAATCTGTTGTGTGTTTTGTCTGCATTATTCACAAATTATTTGCACTGTTATTATTCAGATGTAGGTGTCTGTCCAAAAAACAAGTTGCCATACGATATTCTTTAGATATTTCGGGCAAACCATTTTAGTAAATGAATATTGTTTTATAATTCAGGATAGTGTAGGTATGTAGCATCCCAGCATCCACCACGAGGTTATGTCTGTCAATAGCGGTGGTGGACTGTGTAGGTACGTAGCATCCCAGCATCCACCACGAGGTTATGTCTGTAAATAGCGGTGGTGGACTGTGTAGGTACGTAGCATCCCAGCATCCACCACGAGGTTATGTCTGTCAATAGCGGTGGTGGACTGTGTAGGTACGTAGCATCCCAGCATCCACCACGAAGCTATATATGTCAATAGCGGTGGTGGACTGTGTAGGTACGTAGCATCCCAGCATCCACCACGAGGTTATGTCTGTCAATAGCGGTGGTGGACTGTGTAGGTACGTAGCATCCCAGCATCCACCACGAAGCTATATATGTCAATAGCGGTGGTGGACTGTGTAGGTACGTAGCATCCCAGCATCCACCACAAGATTATGTCTGTAAATAGCAGTGGTGGACTGTGTAGGTACGTAGCATCCCAGCATCCACCACGAGGTTATGCTTGTAAATAGCGGTGGTGGACTGTGTAGGTACGTAGCATCCCAGCATCCACCACGAGGTTATGTCTGTCAATACGGTGGTGGACTGCGTAGGTACGTAGCATCCCAGTATTCACCACGAGGTTATGTCTGTCAATAGCGGTGGTGGACTGTGTAGGTACGTAGCATCCCAGCATTCACCACGAGGTTATGTCTGTCAATAGCGGTGGTGGACTGTGTAGGTACGTAGCATCCCAGCATTCACCACGACGTCATGTCTGTCAATAGCGGTGGTGGACTGTGTAGGCACGTAGCATCCCAGCATCCACCACGAGGTTATGTCTGTAAATAGCGGTGGTGGACTGTGTAGGTACGTAGCATCCCAGCATCCACCACGAGGTTATGTCTGTAAATAGCGGTGGTGGACTGTGTAGGTACGTATCATCCGATCGGCAGCAGTAGTATTAATGTTTCCTCGGCGGACGAAGACAACGTTAATCTTCCTTATATGACAGTTGCTGTTCTTGATTTAATGCTCGGCCACAAATATTAAATACAGCTGTATATAATATTTAACCGTTATGTGACACATTGATAACAGGTTAACGATCACATAACACACGATATGCGTACTAAACTATCTCAGACTTGAACGATAATTTATTATTCAGCGGCCACCGGTTAGCATACTCGCGAGCTGTTAAGTTAATATATACGTTCCAAGTACAATGGCCTATCTAAGCACCGGCGGTCACATATCATTACGCACTGTATATATGTGTGTGTGTGTGTGTGTGTGTGTGTGTGTGTGTGTGTGTGTGTGTGTGTGTGTGTGTGTGTGTGTGTGCGTGCGTGCGTGCGTGCGTGCGAGCGTGCGCGCGTACGTCAGTGCACGCGTGCGTACGTACGTGCGTGAACCGGTACAAATGTGGGCGAGCGAAACGCCGCAAGCATAGTGGGTTACCTATCCAGGGAAACACTATTACCGACGCGTCTATAGGCGATGACGTCATGGCAACACTTCGGAAAGCCGCTGTGTCGTCTGTCTTATTGTCAGCGTGTTTATTGATATTCATACGCCTCAACTGGAGTTTTTTCTATTCGTGACCTGAATAAATAGCGATATTTAACGTGACTGGCTACAACATTAAAATGCACAGCAAATACAGCTCCAGCACACCGAGTATCGCCAACGTCTTAGACACAATATTCCAACGTTCCCAGTCCCGTGGAAAGTGATACGTTTACAAGTCCGTCCTCGGAGTATTGAAAGTGTTTGTCCGGGCGTACGCAATCATCGGGGGTTTCTGGGATGATTTCTGGGAAATGTTACAGTTAACACAAATTCTCTCAAAAACGGGGGTTCGCTCTGACACCGGACATGGCCTAGCAGAGCTGTAGCCACTGGGCTGACATCTGAGGGCATGCTTCCTCTGTACAAAGACATGAACGTTTTCTTTAAAGACTATCCCTATATTTAGGAGTTTTAAATGCGGGTCTGTTTAGCCATGCAGTCAATGTTTGTTGTCATCGGGTCAACGACTTTTAGCAATCCACGCATGCCGAACACTACATGGTTGAACCGATTGTTCAGGTTCTAAAGAGTTTTCGTTGACACAACCCCTTGACCTCAAGCACCGTTAGCGCCTATGTGAATCGTTTAGTGGTGTCCCATTCATGTAGTACTTTATTATCTGGGTGTGGTCTGACATCGCCCGCTTACAGTGCCTCTTTATTAAAGACCCCTGACAAAGTAATTGACGGCGTTTGCGATTATTTATCTCATTCCTGTACGTTCGTCGTTTACGGGGCGTGTAACTGACGGCCGTAGATTACACTCAGTATTGATTCCAGGTGGCTTAGGCTGGATTATCGAAGCGTTGGGATTATTTAATTCACGGATTCATTAAGCAATTTACAGTGTGTCATGTCAGCGTTATTTATGGTAATAATATAAGCTGTCTAAATAATTTCCTTTGGCGCAAGCGAATACAAATTTACATTTTGTCGCCACCGCCGCCACTTAGTTCATGGCGAGAGTGTAGGTTTCATTGTCGTCATAATATGTACGACCAGAAAAACAAACAAGTATACTGTCGAACCAATGAATTAATGGTAATTTATTATAATAGCGCTGTAGGATCCCTTTTAATTTATCCTTTATAGACCTGTTCATTCCGATACCAACCCAACTTCTATGGAAGCGTTCAGTATATATATGTGTGTGTGTGTGTGCGTGCGTGCGTGCGTGCGTGCGTGCGTGCGTGCGTGTGGTGTGGTGTGTGTGCGTGAGTGCGTGTGTGCGTATGTGCGTGTATATTGACACACATACACACACACACTTTTTAATAAAAACTTATTATAAATTGTAATTCCATTTAATGAATGCTTAAAATTATTTCTTTAGTATTATATAGTTGCAAATTGAGACCTTGCATGGAATCTAATGGCCCCATAAGTTCACTTGGCTGGAAGTAGCCAGCCCTAAATGTTTACTTTAGAAATATTTGCAGAGGCAATCAAGCCATGATTAACCATCAACTTATCACCCTTTGACCCTACCAGTGGACATTCTATTGTCTAGGTCTTCCCTCCAAACATTGCCCACCTGAATGACCTGCCCACTGCCAAGTGCCCACTAGGCCACTAGCCCACTACCCAGCACCCAACCCAGTTGGTAACTGGTATTTCTCCCCAGTCTTAATTCATTCACACTTGTACTAATTCACACATGTCTGAACCTGATCTGTCTCAGGCTAGTGACTGCAGGCCTGCTGGAAATGCCACTGGGTGTCTGTGCCAGTGGGTAACATTTAATTGAAATATCATATTAAATTACGTTAACTTAGTTGAGCTAATTCAATTAACAATATAAATTGGGGTTATGGCTTGCATATGGGTTAAGTCAGGTTAGATAAACAAATCTCCTACCTTAACCATAAGCCAATACATTAAAGCCAAATATAACAAATGTTATCATATTTAATAGTAATGACACTAAGAAGTTTTTCTTTATTTTTCTTCAGGATATTCGTAAGTTTGAAGAAGTTGGTGGTGCTGGATTTTCGAACTTTATTTAATAAAACAAACAGTCTGTTTTACAGCTTATTTGTTTTTCGTCTTTGTTATAAGACTATAGGTTTATCTTCTCTAAACTTAGCGAGCCGCGGGCTTGCGGGCCGCGGGCTTACCCATCTTTGGCCCGCGGGTATGGGCCGGGCCTGGGCCTAAAACTTGCAGGCCGGGCCGGGCCTGGGCCAAACATTCACGGTCTGGGACGGGCCTGGGCCGGGCCTGGGCCTAAATTCTAGTTTGCGGGCCTGGGCCGGGCTTGAAAAATTATTGCGGGCCTGGGCCGGGCCTGGACTCTAACTGCTAATTGCGGGCCGGGCTTGGGATCAAATTCTATATATATATAGGGCACTAATATATATATATATATAGTCTAATTCAACATATTTTGATCCTGATTCATATATTTATAGTTGACGGATTGTAGGCGTACCAGTCCGCTATGCCCCCGTGTCGATGTTGCTAGTTTACGACCCTCGCTAACGACCGTTAAGTGTTCAAGTACGTCTCACAGCAATGCGATTGGTGTCGTGCATTCAGCCGTCTCTCTCCGTACAACCCAGCGACTTGCTCTAGTTCAATGACGCACTAGAGTGACCCGATTCTTGTAGCTCGTAGCGAGACAAACATAACACTCGCAAATTAGTTCGCTGCCACTCGTCTTTCACCTGGTATGAATCATCTATAGTTGTTTCACTATAATAGGGTTAAGGCCACAGTTGCAGCATGATTGCTCCGTATATTTACTAATTATTAATATATATATATATATATATATATATATATATATATATATATATATATATATATATATACATATATATATATATATATACATATATATATATATATATATATATATATATATATATATATATATATATATATATATATATATATATATATAATATATACGCATATATATATTATATATATATATATACGTATATAGACTATGATATATACTATATATATATATATATATATATATATATAGACAGACTATATACTGGCATATATATATATATATATAGATACCAGATTGAGGTATATATATAATAGTATATATATATATATATAATATATATATATATATATATATATATATATATATATATATATATATATATATATATATATATATATATATATATATATATATATATATATATATATATATATATATATATATATATATACACGAATTCACGCTTATCATTAGTTTTGTGACGTCAGACTCTGGATACGTCAATTAATATGAGACGACTAGACAGACTACTACTGGCAGATACCAGATACCAGATACCAGACTGAGGGTACGCATCAAGAGTGTAAAGGTCCCTCCTCAAATCGATTTTTTTAGCTAGTCTCATTTCGAATTCAGTTTGCGAAATATCAGACTTACCTAGTTTTGACTGTAACATGGTAGCTCGTTGGTGCAACTTTTGAATGTAGTGTTTTTTTGTGTGAAATCACCAGACAAACTATTAGATTAGATATCGTTTGGTCAAACATTAACTGAAGTGAAATTGGAAACGCAGAAAACTCTTTCATTCTTGTTGAATTTTCACAACTTTGTCACGTGATCGGCGAAAGGATGAAAGTCACGTCCGTGACCAACATTGGCCCGCAAAGTGTTTACCTTTTTAGATATCCAATAGTTTAAGCATTTCCAGATCTAACGACTAAATTAAATTCTTTCGAAGATTTTAGAAAAAAAAACATTGCTAAACATAGGTCGATTTGTTGGTACAAGACAAGTAGGCCAGTTTGTGGATCCACAGCGTATGTAACGGAATAACAATCGTGGGGACTAACGGACGTCGGCGAAGGAAGACGTTGAACACACGAGAACGTCGTCGTGAGATCGACACGGTCGGGAATTGGGGAATGGACATTTAATGGACATTGTTTTATGGGACATTGTAATCCAGGATTGATTAGTATTTTCGTAGGTTAACCCAATGATTGTTTTATAGGAAATTGTAATACTGGATCGATTAGTATCTTCATAGGTTAACCCAATGATTGTTTTATGGGACAATGTAATACTGGATCGATTAGTACCTTCATAGGTTAACCCAATGATTGTTTTATGGGACATTGTAATACTGGATTGATTAGTATTTTCGTAGGTTAACCCAGTGATTGTTTTATGGGACATTGTAATACTGGATTGATTAGTATTTTCGTAGGTTAACCCAGTGATTGTTTTATGGGACATTGTAATACTGGATTGATTAGTATTTTCGTAGGTTAACCCAGTGATTGTTTTATGGGACATTGTAATACTGGATTGATTAGTATTTTCGTAGGTTAACCCAGTGATTGTTTTATGGGACATTGTAATACTGGATTGATTAGTATTTTCGTAGGTTAACCCAGTGATTGTTTTATGGGACATTGTAATACTGGATTGATTAGTATTTTCGTAGGTTAACACAGTGATTGTTTTATGGGACATTGTAATACTGGATTGATTAGTATTTTCGTAGGTTAACACAGTGATTGTTTTATGGGACATTGTAATACTGGATTGATTAGTATTTTCGTAGGTTAACCCAATGATTGTTTTATGGGACAATGTAATACTGGATCGATTAGTATCTTCATAGGTTAACCCAATGATTGTTTTATGGGACATTGTAATACTGGATCGATTAGTATTTTCGTTGGTTAACCCAGTGATTGTTTTATGGGACATTGTAATACTGGATTGATTAGTATTTTCGTAGGTTAACCCAGTGATTGTTTTATGGGACATTGTAATACTGGATTGATTAGTATTTATATTACATCGGTTGGCTACAAAATAAAAGCCATAGAAAGGTCTTACTATTGTGATCACTTACTTCTTTATTTTTACGAACACGCACGATTTAACGATGAACTACAAAATGCTTCTTTACAACATATAATATAGATACCGCATTACTGAATACAAAGACCAACACGTAAATCTTAAAATTTTAAGATGAACCATAGCGGATGATTTAGTCGTTCTAAAATTCTCGTTTTATGCAATTTCTATGTGTCAGTAATACTACAGCAATAACGATTAAAACATGAAGTCTGCATAGAAGATTTTTAGTTTAAATGTACTTTGAGAGAAAAAAATTAATAGAATTTGGGCATTTTAATTATATATAACCCCCAACTAGCTGCGATTCAATCAACCAATGGAAATTAACATATATTCAATTTAACAAAACATGATTGTGGGATAAGCACGAGAAGTGATGATTATCATCGGACCAACAAGGCGAGATTATCAATCGTTCAAACAAATGGATAATCTTGAGACACAGCAGAGTGGTTCTTTCTTGAGCACCTGGATAACATCAGCACCTGATCGTGAATTGACGACGATTGTGTAAATAATAAAACAGACACGTTAAGACAAGCATCTATGCATTGCCACTAGACGCGTGTTTGCCTTTGAAACGGTGCAACCGGATACGATCTAAATTCGTTTGCGTCGCTAGGCGGACACCTTTGGATCAACAGCACGCATTCATTGCCGCACGAAATTGTATTTAGCTTTAGAAACACGACGACGTTAGATGCCGAAACAAAACACGGCGTCTGCGATGTGGGTTGTTTTTACGACAGAGTCCATTCAACTAGTAATGCTGCGTGTAAAAAGAGGCGACTTAGTCATTATATATTACGAACAAACATTCACATTAATATAATGAATATTAGCAGGTTAACATCGATACTAGAGGAAGCACCGGTTATGGTTTACAAAATTGGATCGGTTTTCTCGAAAAACCTGCGAAGTTTTATAAACGATATTTTTTATACATGTAAAATCAGTTGATATACCACTCAACGACAGCCAGGTATCGTCTACATTTGCATGCCCTCAAAAACGCGCATTCACGCACGTACACACGCACGTACACGCACACGCACACAACCACGACACGTAGTCTATGCGGCGGCATTAGGGTAACGCCTCTACATGCGCGGCCGACTCCCGAGGATAATGTCCACGGCTGGTAGACTAGGTAGGCGGGGTTGTTCACTGAACCGTGTCGGCGCTAAGGAGACGTATCTGCCCGGGTGTCATAGCACACGCTAGTTGCTAGTCCAAGAGCATGTGCGAAACACCAAAGAGGTACTGGCGGGTAGACACAGGGTAAGTCTATGTGGCTCTACACAAGCACACTTAATGTCAACGAGAGATGCTACTGTTTTACAATACAGCATGATCCGAGGGTAGAACAATTTCCAAAGGTATCTTCTCATATAGCGCGGTATCAAGTCTTTGGGAATGTCCAAAGCGTTTTACACTTCTCCCCTGGCAGATATGTTCATTCCAATGCCATCTAGCCTTCTCTGGGAAGCATTCAGCCGTGCTGCAATTACTGCGCGAATATGATTCGTTCGCATATTTACATCTACCTATGACCAGGTACTCATTTACTGAGTGTACACAATTGCCACAGCTTCGAAACAGCAGAAAATTCGAAACCAGGTTATGTGGATTCAGAGTCCGATATTATAATCAGAACGTCACAGCGTCCAACTTTCGATGTCTGGACAATTTTGTTTACCCCACGTTACGAGAGTATCTCCACGAGTGCCTTGCTACCGGCGATGCTGATTCATGTGAACGAACACCTTTGCACAATTATTACAGCGTGGCTGAAATCTTTCAAAATAAGTTCAAATTGAAATTCATGTTGGTATGTATGTCAGTAATAAAACGGAAACTTGTTGGTTTGTCCATGTGACAAGGTAAGTGTTACGTGTGAACAGTACATTTAAAATGTTTTAACATTTCCCCCATTTTCAATGGTCGTGTGTAAATGGTCCTCGTAATAGGTTCAGTGAAATTCCGTCTTCAATTGATTTGTACCTATGAGTAGTCAGGTTCGTTTTTGTTCAAATCGGTAGTGCGGATAAATAAAATAGTGTGCCTTTTCGTTTTTTCGAAATATTTGAATTAAGTAATTTCATCGGGTAACTCCCGAAAGTACTCACATATCACATATCACATAACATATATCGTGGACGGACGGACGGAAGAGAAAATGTGTGTGCGTGCGTGTGCGTGCGCGTGCGCGTGTGTGCGTGTGTGTGTGTGCGTGTGCGCGTGTGTGTGATTTGGTTTGGTCCTCGATGGCAGCAACTGTGTATTAAATGGGTTGCTGACCCGAGTAATACACAGTGATATTTAATCATTTAAACCGGCCGCCTCCCAGCGCAAAACTCACAGGGAGACGAATATAAAATGTTCATCGTTTTTGTGTCCTGTTGAATAACTGATAGTGGCGTGTGTGTGAAAGTGACACCAGGGGTCGCGAGGTTTCAACATGTCTCTTTCAGGCTGTGTATTCGTGTCCTCCATTCTCTGTCTGAATGGTTCCACATGGCTGGCTACGGCGGTTTTTATACTAAAATATATTGTGCGTGTATTATTCTGGCTTAAGAATGTAGCTATTTGCGACACATCCTTACATTTGTTTGCGTAATGCCAAGCGTACAGTGGCAAACTTTTGTTTTGTTTTGTTTTGTTTCTTTATTCGATTTAAAACTGATCAGTTCTGCAAAGTACGCTGGTCCGCAACTCGAACCTGCGCAACAGTTGTTGAGCCGATTCGACTGAACTGATTCGAAAAAAAATAATCGCAGCATCAAATGTTAGTGCAATGTGCGCTGACACAGTCGTACAAACGCGCTACTCGTGACAAAAGCGCAGTAATGTACGCCTAGTGAAATGTGGAATGATTCACATAAACAAAACGCCGGCAACGCAATATACACGTGCAATAAAAACAAGACATAATTTAAAGTATTGTGAACCACTCCTTGAAATTGGTAGGACGTAACGCCGCAAGACACGCTAACCTATTCTCAATATGTAGAATGACACATAAGTATGGTGACACATAGATAGGGTGACACATAGGTTGAATTACACATAAGTATAATTATTGTGACACATAGGTAGGGTGACACATACGTAGGGTGAAACATAGGTAGAGTGACACATAGGTAGGGTGACATATAGGTAGGGTGACACATTTGGCGCATGTTGGCCGAGGCTGTGTCGCTCCTGGATGGCACGGCTTAAGGTGATTACGTTA
Organism: Lamellibrachia satsuma; assembly: GCA_033239005.1. NCBI lineage: Eukaryota > Metazoa > Annelida > Polychaeta > Sabellida > Siboglinidae > Lamellibrachia > Lamellibrachia satsuma. The sequence continues at coordinate 12,997,320 of BSQZ01000003.1, read as the reverse complement.
CTATTGAACATTTTGTTCGCCTGTATTTAATGACGACCGATTTTTATTATAAGCAAACATGTCCATCTTCCGGATAACTCGGTAGTTCGTGAGTGTTACATCATTTCAGGATACGCAACACTATCACTGAAATACTCATCTATGCCTTGTTACTTGGTGCTGCCAGTCAATATGTCGATGGCTTCTTGGAATGTAACTCTTAAAATTGCGACGTGATACTGGCAGGTGTAGAGACGTGTTGCGACGCTTTGTCCTTGTATTACGTAACTTTGGACATTCGTAGAAAAGACGAATGACGTTGTGAACAATTGTACGTAATTGTTGTCATATTGTTCGTAGAAAGTGTAATAGTGGGTGAATTTCGAAAAAAAATCAATAGAGACGAGGTGCATAGAGTCTAGGAGGAGTAGCATAACGTACATACATACATACATATATACATACAAACATACATACATACATACATACATACATACATACATACATACATAAATACATACATACATACATACATACAAACACACATACATACATACATACATACATACATACATACATACATACATACATACATACATACATACAAACATACATACATACATACATACAAAGATACATACATACATACATACATACATACATACATACATACATACATTCATACATACATACATACATACATACGAACATACATACGAACATACACGCATACACACATGCACCCATGCACACATGCACACATATATACATGCATACATACATACATACATACATACATACATACATACATACATACAAACATATATACATACAAACATATATACATACAAAAATACATACAAACATACATACGTACATACATACATGCATACATACATACATACATACATACATACATACATACATACATACACACATACATGCATGCACTCGTACGATTATAATAAGACAACAATCGTGATCGAAATCAAACCTAATTAGTACCGATGTTTTTGCCCAGTGCAACTGCTTCAGGCTGGAACGACTCTTGACTGCTGTAGCTGCGTGTGTTGCGTTGATAGCATCAGGACGTACGCGGACAATGGCTTCGTCCAGTCCACGACGACGTGTCTTCTGGCCTGTCGTTTGTTTGGCGGGCATATGGATCGGTGGCCTTCTTTTCTACATGTCCAAGGTCCAGGTTTGTACCACGTGTTTCGATTGGTATATTTAGGTATTGTTAATTAAAGTTGTGCATATAACCATCCAATCAATCAATGACTCAATCTACCAATCAATCATTCAATGATGCTTTCATTGTATGAACTATAGGCGTCATAGGTGTTCATAGAAACGACGACACCGTTTCGCTAATACAGATGTTTTGTAAAAAAAATATCGCTTTCCAGTACACATTCATTCACGATATCGGATTTAATTATTTTCTGCCGTTTTGGAATATCGCAAATGTTTTAGCAAAACGGACGTGACCACTCTTCTCACGGTTATTTTTTTAATAACCTGTTTGTTTGATAATCTTAAGCTAAGTATATTTTAAGATATTTCTGGAATATATATATATATATATATATATATATATATATATATATATATATATATATATATATATTGTTATTTGCTATTAAGCCGCGTTGTAATAGTTTCAGTGTTAGCTGATAAACGAGAGGCGCAAATTATAAACTGCATATAGTTATGTCACATGTATAATGCACTAAATATATACATCTTCTTTTCCACAGATGTTGGATGGTGACATGCTGCCCTCTGGCGTCGATAACGTCATCCGCCCCGCGTCGCGTATCCAAAAGAGGGACGTTTCCGGTGAAGCAGCGGTTCCATCTAGTGTCGACTCAGCGCGCATGCGTTTGACGACTGTAACCATTGACTACACGGACTTCCGGCTGGACGAACCCAAGTTCACGAACGGTAGAGACAGAGAGTTATTCCACAAACTGCAGGGGAACGTCAACGCGATCGGGAATTTCCCCAAGGGTATGCTGAGAGGGGTCATCAGGTACATATCGGGGGGACTCGCCAGTCACAGTTTCGACTGCAGTTGGCAGACGTCGCTCAGACAGTTCGCAGCGCGGACGTGGATGCCGGCTCGGCAGCAGGTCCCCTACCTCAGTCCGCTGCTCGTGCCCGATGGAGGCAGCTTCCAGCACTTCGTCGACGGCGTCCTGCCCAAGCTGATGCAGGCACGTGACATCCTCCTAGCGGCGAACGTCAGCGTCCTTTTGCATCCACCAGGGGGCAGGATCATCGGGCAGATGTTGTCGCGTCTTGGCTTCAGCACCGACAGCCTGATATATTACTACGGAGGGTATTACAAGTCCGGTCATCAGGTGAACGCGTGTGTTACCCCACCCTACCACCCCACTCTGTGGAGCAAAGCTAGGCGTCTTCTCGGAGTGAACGATCAACTGAAAGACGACGCCAACTGGCTGATCATTTTGATGCTGCGGACAAGATCCTGGAAGGCTGGCCGTCATATAGTGAACGTGACCCCGCTACTGCAGACGCTGCGAGCGCGATACGGCGCGAGACTTCACGTGTTTTATGGCGAGAACGACCTCGATAAAGCCAAGGCGTTGTTTTCCCGCGCGAGGGCGCTAGTGGGCGTGCACGGTGGCGCCTTCTACAATATGTTGTTCGCTCCTCTCAACACCACCGTGGTTGAGATCATGCCTATACTAGACAGTGGCACCGTTCTTCCCAGTTATGCTGCTCATTCCGCTTTTTGGAAGTTGGCACAGACAATGGGACATGGGTACTGGCGATTGGCCGAAGTACCGTTGACGTCAGAGGGTAACGTCTCCGTCAACATCACGCGACTGGTCGGCTTGTTAGATCGGTTGTTGTGAGATACGTTATGCATGCAATCGTACATGCCTACGTTTCATAAGTTAACACTTCGTGTAAAGTAAAGTAAAAGTGTAAACATTTTATAATCGACTAACCGAGTTGCACTGCGTTGCACGAGAGAAAAGGCACCTGTTGCAGGAACTTATGACTTTTGGTGCTACCGAGTCAAGCTTTTGTAGGGCGATGCCAATGGCAATGACTTACAAATACCTGCCGGTTTCACGAGTAGTCCATACCGTGCGAACGAGCTTAGCGTTGCTAACAATTGTACGTAACTATATATGTGTGTGTGTGTGTGTGTGTGTGTGTGTGTGTGTGTGCGTGCGTGCGTGCGTGCGTGCGTGCGTGCGTGCGTGCGTGCGTGCGTGCGTGCGTGCGTGTGCGTGTATGTGTGTGTGTGTCTTTATAGAATAAATGCATATTTATTATTTTCATAAGCAACATCAAAACAAATTGTTAAAGCCAAATACAAAAAAGTACCTACTACATGTTACGTTTCTGTGCAAAAAAGTACGTTAAACATAGTATTTTACAAAAAATCTTTGGTATGAAAGTAGGGGTGCCAAGTAACATTGCACAACAAGCAGTAAATCTACTGTGTTTCGTGATGTGAGGGCAGTAGGTGAAGATCTGGCGCTGGGGGCCTCGAGCCGCGGTTGGGGGTGGAGTGTGGAAGGGAGTTTCCCTCCTGGCGGGAATTTTCGTCCAGTTTAGGGTATGTCATACTTAATTCTGGTGCATTTTTTATGCGAAAAGATAGTTTGGCGGTATATTTGGATTCAACATGAGTACATTTGACATGTTAACCTTGACATTACGGTTTGGCTGTAGATTGAGCGGTTGATTACGTAAACATTGAAGAAAGGGCGGTAGTTCGACAACGAATGGGTTAGACTTGGCACCTCTGTGAAAGTACCACTGCCAGTACCAACATCAGTTGAACCATTGTATTACGTGCACTGACTGCAATGTCAAGACTAGAATGTCCAAGTTCACATCAATGAACGCTCATCAACATATCCATACAAATACCGCTGGCTGACTGCAATGGCTGCGTCTGTCGACTACCGTGTCGAGTTCAACATGATTAAATCTTTGACAGCCTTTCGCGGATGAAAGCCACTTTCGGTGAAAGGACTTCGGATGCGAATATATCAGTACACCTAAATGCAAATCACATCATTCATTAGCACAGCACTGCATTACAACATGTCTATATGCAAACTAGCTCGAACTGTAGACACTGAACCTGTGCAACCAAACAGTTTTTTATTTTTAACTTTCTAATTTATAATCTTACATGTTTTCTATTGCCGGAATAACAGGACATCGAACCAACTAAGTTTGCTTGTTCTGTGTCCACTGTGTGGCGCTACTGTTCTGCCTACGTGGACCATTAATTTAATGTTGAGTACGGTTGGCAAGTCGGGGTTCATTCTGTGTGTAATGTATATACTTTTCTAGAAAAATAAAATGGTGCATGCAATTTTAATATTTGTAAAGCCAAATATATTTTCCGAATTTTTTTCACGACAATTCGGATAATTGGTTTATCAGACCTTACATATATATAAGTTTATTATTTGTCCAATCCTCGCTTAGACGACTCTCGCTCGTCCTCTTGAGCTGCCGAGGATAAAATCTGGCCTCAGACAGATAGCACCACTGGTCTAATTACTTCATTTTGGGAAAAGGAAAACAAATAAAAGAGTACGTCGAATGTTTACTGCTATGAAATTCGCACCCGCGACCAACACGGCTCGAATACCTCGTATAACGCCCATAAAAAGTTCTCTTACTATCAAAATGCCCTTCGTGCGGATGGGATAGTTCGTGTTTACCAAATTTCCGCTACATTACCACATATATCCGTCTGTGTCTTGGTACAAAATTGGTGCTGTCAGTCAATATCTTGATTGTTTTTTCCAACTCTCCAAATTCTCGAGGTAATACTGGCAGCAACAGTAACCTGCAGTGACGTCTTGCCCGTGTATTACGTCACTTTGTACAATAAAAAAAAGACGCACGATATAACAATTTCGTCTGGCTCTTTGGATGCAAAGCTGATTGAATTCACTGGAGCGTAACGATCGGATTGGCCGACATCGTGTGACACAATTAATGATGCACTTCGGTGCACACCTATTCAGTGGTCTATACACGAGTAGCAAGATCTTAAATCTCACGCGTACTACAGCATGACGAGAAGCTGTGTCGCGGGGCACTCGGGCCGCCCAGCTCTGCACTCTCTGTCGTAGGCCTAATAAAACACCCCAGTAGGGTCGTAGTTCTACCGGACAAAAAGCTAACTCGTCTGGAATATTTGGAGCCTTATTAGGATGTAATAGGCACCCGCAATAAACAAGTATTCCGTATATTTAATTATTATTATACAGCATCGGAACACTAAAGTTACTTGATAATAAGAGTGCATAAATGTAAAGTTATGACGTTGCTTGATGAAAACCGTAACGTGACGTCATGCGCGGGTTGAGTTACGGAAATGGCGCCAACTAGTCACGCCAAGCGTGCTCCTAATAAATTATTTGGAGCATATTTCTTCTACTTCTACTTCTACTTCTACTTCTACTTCTTGACACCACGGCGCAGGTGGTAGGTCACGGAAGACACGTGAAACGATTAGGGCGTGTCTGTTTTAAATCATAAATCGACGTAAATGTGATTCGAGGGGGCCAAATCGCGTTAGTGTTCCACGGGGTGGTCAGCCGCTTCTACGTAGTGTGATGCGACAACGATGCTTTTATCTGCAGCTGTTGTGTTTGTTTACGGGGTAGTCGGTGGAGGAACGCTTTCTCAACGTCAACTCGGCTGGCGACAAACGCATGGAAAATTTGTGCTACTTTTCGGGTAGGGCCTAATCCTTGACCTGTGGAAAACCGCATGCACCCGGTGTCACGTGGTATTTAAACTGTTGGGCGGAACCAAAGATGACTTCTACGAATGCGAGTGCTTTTATTTCAGCCCATATAATACAAATATTCATTAAGTTCTAATTGCGTTAAAAATATAAATAAATGAAAACATAAATAAGTAAAAATGTAAATATTAAAAAATATAAATATGTTTACAAAAATCATAATACAAAATCATTAAATACATAAATGGGATTAGTCGCCATTGTACGCACAAAAAAGTGACCGTGCCTAGCTAAACCACATGGGTCCATTCACAATATTAATACAACTAGTTGTGCGTTTTATAAAATCTTTTTTAATGTCACAAACCCGGTGTCTAAAACCATACATATGTTTGCGCAACGGGGTGTGAAAGTTATCGATGGAATTGTTAACAAGTATGCAACTGGACAGTTGTGAAATAATACTAATGATACTGCTTGATACTACTGATACTACTAATGATACTGCGTGACATGGCATGAACGCTACGCTATGTCTAAGCATAGCTTCGTCTTCCTTCAGATCGTTACAAATAATTACACCTAAATATTTGGCCTTTACACCATATTCAAGTTTGCTATTGTCCATGTAAGCATCTGCACATTTTAGATGATAGCCATGTGGTTTGACAACCACACATATATCGATTTTACATAATTATATGTGATATAATTTTTAAAATGCAAATTTAGAGCGTAAGACAAAACAAAGCGTGGAGACGACAGGGACTAGGCGCAATAACATATAACTAACATTCGCCTGCGTAAAACATATGGTTAACACAGCAGTTGTTAATGAATGTGACACCCAATTCCAGCTTTGTTTAGCGTTTCACTTAACTCATCCATATGTATTGTGACAAATATGGAAAAAATGCGCCACTTACAAAACATTTGGGTTCTGTACCAGTAAAGAGAACACGCACGGGGAAAAATTAACACCTCGATTAAGCAGTTTGTTAAAAAGTGTTCAGTGTTTAATTCTATCAAATGCTTTCTTGGATGCATTCAAAAACACGCCTACACCGAGCTGTTGTAGCTATGGCATTGACTGAAACTCAGAAGCAGATGTCTGTGAAGGTTTCTCCGTATCATAGCTAGGCGAATCTGGCGCTGTCGTTGTTTACGTGGGCGATATTAGGAATGCTTGCCGAACATGTGTAATCTAAAAAACACTAAGAGCCTTCTTAATTGATGTATTTGCGAAATCGAAATCTCCCTTGCGAACAAAATGTATAGTTCGTGTGCGTAGGAAATATGGCTTAGCTATATGCTACTGTGTTTATGCGTGTACACTAAGACTCAGCCAGGACAACTAGAGTAGCATGGGGCATAACGCAAGTTTTGGGGCATAAAGCCCATCCTCTAACTAGTTTCTCAACGCGAAAATAAGAATTTCGAGATCGCCAAATGAAGCCACATACAGTTCGTCACATTTGGTTAGAATACGGTGACAGAAAACGAAATATATGCAATATTTTTTTTAATATCAAACTTTTGATTCTCTAAATTATAAAAATGGTCACCCTAAAAGTCGTTTTGTGGGCAGTAACCATAAGAAACTGAGACAACGCGTTGAGTGTCTGCAGTAGACAAATATGTAATCATTAATGTTGTGAAAGTTGTGGATGCGAGTGACAAAAGCCAGTAATATACAGATGGTGACATTTTAATATCGAACGTGAGACAGTTTAGTATAATTATGTCCTTAGTTACCAGCAATTTCATGTGATTTATTGTAGGTCTACCGCATTGTGCTCAGCTCATGCGACGTGCACATACCAGCTCCTTCTCAATGATAAATGACGGCATACGTTCACATGACCTACTGGTCTTAGCCAAAAAGCATTACTAAATATATTGCTTAGTGCATTGGTTTGACAAATAAACCACAAATAAAGTTAAGACGTTTCAGATTCATTGTGTTATTCTAATCACAATTAAATTGTCAAATACTAATTAAAGTGAACTACAATAGAGACAATGCGATTGCTAAATATTGATAAATCAACTATTGTTCCCGGCAGTGGCTAGTAGCTGGATCATATTCTAAATGAAATAATTGCAGATGAAAAAATCAGCGCATGAGTATTGTCAAATTAAGTGTTGATTAATTAACCATTGTTTATTTGCAGTGGCTAGCAGCCGTATCATATTCACTTGAAAGCGCTGCAGATGACGCGTAGAAACCACGATGGAAAGCCTGGAAAAGTAGATGTTGGAGAGAAGACGGGCAGATGCCAAGGTGATGCCAAGGTGATGCCAAGGTGTTGGTGCTTTACCGCATTAAAACCAACATGGTTGACGTGACAACAAACACACGCACCGGTACACACCAGAGGCAGCGCTTGTCGCTACTACCACACATACACCCCTGTCGACGTATACAAGAGTTCATTCTTCCTCAGCGCCGTCAGATTGTGGAACGATCACGCACAACAGTTAGTTAGCCGTCAGTTAGCAGAGATGCTTAGAAAGTGCCTTTTCTCCCCGTCAGCGCCGCGTTAAAATAATGTACCGGTATTTCTTTATATGTGCACGACGAATTTTGGGCCTACGATATAACTACTTGTACATCTGAACCACCAACGAACGCAACTTCCTTTTCTGGTTGGATGACACACATACCTCAAAAACGGGGGTTATCTCCAGACTTAGGGGGGCGCGGTGGACGTGTAATAAAGAATCGGTCTAAATCAAATCAAACTACATTTTATTTAGACACCACATATCTCTAAAAAAAGAGATTCAGATGTGTTTGCATTACGAGGATAATGTAGGGCACTTGGCAATTTATGATGCACATACAATTATTACAATAAATCATACACACATCACAGCGATAGAAGATAGTATAGAAGCTATGGAAAAATATATATGCAATGACAAAGATATTTGAAACTCAATTACATTTTCAAAAACTATCGCTGTGTGCACTACCAGATTCGCTCGTGTGTGCATTCGTTTTTGTCCGCTACTGTATTTTATTTAGCTTTTTGTTGCAATGTTTTGTTTGGGTTCGTGTAGCGTTCATCCCATGTTATATTCTGGTTCATTCAGATCCTTTAAGGTGTCTTTGTCTCATGCTATATTATAAAGTCTGTGTTTTGTTTATGTTATTGGTGCCAACAACTTTAAATTGACAAATTAATCGACCTGACCCTTTCGTATTGCTATTGATTTTAATTAAATATAATCACATTTATCATTGCAACATTACCGTTACTTTTTGTAGCAACATATTTTAATAGCCATACGAGCATATATGTACATGAATGATCAAACACGGGTACATCAACATGTTTGCTTCATGTCATGCAATATTAAAACCAGGTATAACGAGATTGAACAAAATTTTCACCCAAAGCAACAAATATACAATAGAACCCCCATCAAAGCGTCCACCCCTATGAAACGGCCACAGTCTGTTTTTTTCGCATCTGTATATCTGACCAGCCTCCACTTAAATCAGGTCACTGTATTTCATTTGGGTGGCTAACTTAGAGGAAGCCTTGGATTATCGCAAGTCCAAGGTTTATACATATGAACCTCTATATATATATATATATATATATATATATATATATATATATATATATATATATATATATATATATATATATATATATATATATATATGCTGCATCTCCTATACGAGCTAAATGTACGTCCGTGTGTACGACAGAGGGCTTAGCTATACGCTAATGTATTTATACACAGTACCACTCAGCTACACGTTAAACGTGTGCTTTTGTTTTTGCTATTGAGATGTGTTTCAAGATATGAGACATGTGAGTTGTGAGTGACTATACTATATATATATATATATATATATATATATATATATATATATATATATATATATATATATATATATATATATATATATATATATACATATATATATATATATATACACGCACGCACGCACGCACGCACGCACGCACGCACACACACACACACACACACACACCACATTACAATGTGACTTTGCCCTTCCTACGTTATTAGGCGATTTCGTTTTGGTTTACAGTACCGCAATGTGCGCACCTCTTGCGTAGTAAGATACACTACACACTTATTCTCAATGGGAAATAACGTTCACGTGACCTGATATCTTTAGTGGGCGGTCAAGCGAGGTTCGCCTACATATGGCAAATCATTTCCAAAGCATCGTCGGTTCAGGTGTTGCATCAAGACTGGCGGTAAGCAGGAACTCTATATCATCCTTCGTCATTCCAGTAAGTCGATTTTACTGACGTTGTGTTTGGCTATTTTTGGCTATGATTAACAAGAAACGTATTTAGCCAAAAATCATACCTTAACCGACTGTTTGCTGCAATTGCTTTTAAATACAACTACTGGTGAATATAAGTGGTTTTATTACAATGTGTCTGATCCAATGTGTTATCCTTATCGTGATTAACGTTTCGTTCCCCGGATGTCCGGTTTGTCTGTATAACAAATATTCTGGAACCGATGAATACATCGTTGACACACAGTGACCGTCCAGTATACACATAGGTAATCATGTAGTTAAACGACAGTTTATGTTTATATAATAGAATGGAATACGTTTCTCTTCGAATAAGACATTTGTACATTGGTGGACGATTTTGTATTGTTTTTCCAGTGACAACTTCTGCAACATTTCCCCGGATTACTGAACTGCTTATTCCGACAAGTAGATGCGCGTGATTTATTCAAATTTATCGTATATAAAGTCGGCATAATATGAACACGGAAAATCAGTAGTAGTGACGTTCAACAACAACTGGTCTGTGCTGAATAAAGGACACACAGGTGCTGTTGATGCGTCGTAATAAAATACCCTATTCATATTACTGGGACAGATATCATGTTCACGTGACCTGCTGTTTTAGTGGGTAGTCAAGCGCGGCGCGACATAACAGCAGTCAATTCATTCATCTCCGTAGGCGTAGTGACGATAGGCCATAACTCCTTGTAACCAATCCTTAGGTTACACAATGCTATTTTTATGTAAGCAAGTGGCCATCATGACACACACACACACACACACACACACACACACACACACACACACACACACACACACACACACACACACACACACACACACACACACACACACACACACACACACACACACACACACACACACACACACACACACACACACACACACACACACACACACACACACACACACACACACACACACACACACACACACACACACACACACACACACACACACACACACACACACACACACACACACACACACACACACACACACACACACACACACACACACACACACACACACACACACACACACACACACACACACACACACACACACACACACACACACACACACACACACACACACACACACACACACACACACACACACACACACACACACACACACACACACACACACACACACACACACACACACACACACACACACACACACACACACACACACACACACACACACACACACACACACACACACACACACACACACACACACACACACACACACACACACACACACACACACACACACACACACACACACACCACATACACACACACACACACACACACACACACACACACACACACACACACACACACACACACACACACACACACACACACACACACACACACACACACACACACTACACACACACACACACACACGCACGCACGCACACGCGCACGCGCACGCGCACACGCACACACACGCACACGAGCACACATGCGCCTGGACTACAGTTATTATTTTAAGTATATATAAATGATAACATCATAAGAAATGATTAACTACAGTTCACCTTTTCGTGGGTTTTTTGCTCACGACAGTTGGCTTGCAAAGTGTTTTCCTAAATATTTTTTTCGGGGAAACCGTCCATATCTTAACAAACATATTAGCGTTCGCATTTTACAATAAATGTCGTCTAAATAGCAATTACCCAGCTAGCAAAACGTCGTTGGGCCAATGAAGTTCAAATGTGCTTGTTTTATTGGCCCATCATTGGCTATTTTTCATTGACCCAATGAGAATTTGCAAACGAGGCCATGTCAAACATTATTGGCCTTTTGCTGGCCCAAGCTAACAAAACCTGATTGGGCCAGTGATTGATATCCATCATCCCCAACCAAGCCAATGTCAATCGCGCCATCATTGGGCCCATTATGTTTTTAGAGCCATCATTGGACCCATTAGGTTGTTTAGAGCCATCATTGGGCCCATTATGTTGTTTAGAGCCATCATTGGGCCCATTAGGTTGTTTATAGCCATTATTGGGCCCATTACGTTTTTTTAGAGCCATCATTGGGCCCATTAGGTTGTTTAGAGCCATCAATGGGCCCATTATTTTTTTTAGAGCCATCATTGGGCCCATTAGGTTGTTTAGAGCCATCATTGGGCCCATTAGGTTTTTTAGAGCCATCATTGGGCCCATTAGGTTGTTTAGAGCCATCATTGGGCCCATTACGTTTTTTAGATCTATCATTGGCCCGGTCAATTTTGCTAGCTGGGTATTCCTAATTTTAATTTCGAGTAAAAGGTTTGCGTTATTGTGTATGTGTGCGTTCATATCCGCCAGAGTTCATCGACCGCCAACCGAGACAGGGTCCCCGTAGACCTTCACGACACCCATGGGTACCATTCGACTCCTCAAAGAGATTGACCTGTGTGACGTTTGACCGCGGTCATGGGGACGGTGTATGGTTGGACCATCGTGCAGTGGACATCATTCCTCACTGTGGAATCAAAGGTAAGAGTCGCAGGTGACGAGTTCCAGTGAGAAGTTATGGTGAGGAATTCCAGTGAGGAGTTTAGGTGAGGTATCCATGTGAAGAGTTTCGGCGAGGAGTTCATATGAGGAGTTCAAGTGAGGAGTTCTCAGGTGAGAGGGAATTGTGAAAAAATGTGGAAGGAAAAGACGTACAAACGTATATTAGATATGGGAAATATTTTAGCGGGTTATTACGAATGTTTATATATATATATATATATATATATATATATATATATATATATATATATATATATATATATATATGCACACGCACACACACACACACACACACACTCACACACACACACACACACACACACACACACCACATACTCACACCAAGGGGAATGGGTGTGACGAGGTAATAGTTATAAATAATTATTATTACAGTGCAGCGATTTATCTTTGTTTTATTTATGGTTAAATTCCTGCATCCCACGGTAATCTGATACATGTACTCACGTGATTTAATAGCAACGTAATGCATGCATACAGTAAGTAATATTCAGATTATTATTATTATTATCATCATCAGTGTTATCTTTATTGTCGTTATTGTTAGTATTTTAGTATCGTTATTGTCATTACCATCAGTGTCACCGTAATCATGATTATAATTATTGCAACGCCTGCACCATAAATGCGGTAATACTTCAGGAAACTGCGGTCTCTTCCGGGCGTCGCGACTATCCCACATCAGGATTCCATTCTTCAACGGCAACGAATTCAACCCGTTTTCCTTGAGTCTCTGGTATAAACCACTCTACCACAACGACACTCTCCCCATGATATTTGCAAGCAACGGGAACTGTTTGAAGGACCAGGTCTCGGTGCGATGTTACACCAGACGTGGAGGCTTGGTCGGCGTTCACTCTAGCGACCGAGTTGGGGGAGAGGTCATCATGACAGATATTTTTGTAGGTAAACGACACTAGACATGGGATGGGTATCGCCAAGAAGTTGGTACTGCAATTTTTCTTTTTGTTGATTGTAATAAGATTTTGTACGAGCTGTAACGCAGGACATATGTTTGAATCTCAGCCGTATCAACAGCTCGATTGGGTCTGCTGCATTCGGTATATATATATATATATATATATATATATATATATATATATATATATATATATATATATATATATATATATATATATATATATATATATATATATATATATATATATATATATATATCGTACGTCGTCCAATGCATATCGCAATACGTACTGCACAAAAATACTGCGATACAGCTGTGTACCCTACTTAATGTTCGTGCCCAATTAACCATTATACACGTGGTACATGCGTAGCCCCCCCCACACACACACACACATACACGCAATGATTCAGTCATTTAGTCAAGAGGCCCAAAAAAACATAATTTATCCTCTGGAACCGTTCGTAGCTAATTTGGTGGGAAACATTTGGTTGTCCCTCTTTGTTTGCTGAGGAGAAATTAATTGTACGTTCTCTGTTGAACGCTTCAATTTGTTGTATTATTTTATTTTTTTATATGCCATGTTATGCTGCATTTTCTTGACTACACATGTATGTTTGTATGCCATCGTAGACGATAATCTATGAGTGCTTATGCTGAAATACAATCGAATAAACATTAAGGCATGGTGTTCCCAAGGGAATTCGGCTTTCGCCTTTTACGCACCCGGTAAGCCCCCCCCCCCACAACACGTTTCTACCAGGCCCCGTACTCTGTTAATGCAGCGCTGCTTAATTTCGTAAGGGTTCGTGTGATTCCTACAATTACGATATGTATTTAAGCCTTAAGCAATAATCCGTCGTTTTTTGCAATGTCGTTTTTTTAACTCGAAATTCTTCCGATATCTAACTGTGTCGACATTTTAATATTAATGCAGTATTTGTAAGCCCCCATCTGCACATTAAAATATGTGTAAAATATGAATGTATTGGCTGTACAAACAATTAACCTGGTTAATTGTACTAACATGAGTTGTATTATTAGTAGCATATGTGCACTGTTGGTTGGCTATGAATACTTGTATGTATATCCGTCAGGCCGGGAGTCAAGATGGGTGGACGCATTACGTGATGACGTACGACGCACGGTGGTTCGGACAATTAGACGTCTACGTCAACGGTAGACGTGTCTACTCCAATAGATCACTCAGCGGTGAGTCGTAGATCAGTCAGACGCTGCTGTGATTTGCCATGTAGCCACCATGTGTATTATATTGAGAGAAACAAGCGCGTTGTCCATTAACAAATCAATATTTGTAGCCGAATACTAGATTATTAAAATAAAATGAAATTAAACATTAAAGATGCAGTCAACTGACCAGGTACATGTGTGTGCGTGTGTGTGTGTGTGTGTGTGTGTGCGTGCGTGCGTGTGTGTGTGTGTGTGTGTGTGTGTGTGTGTGTGTGTGTGTGTGTGTGTGTGTGTGTGTGTGTGTGTGTGTGTGTATGTGTGTTTATATATATATATATATATATATATATATATATATATATATATATATATAATATATATATATATACATATATATATATACATATCTATATATATAATATATATATATATATATATATATATATATATATATATATATATATATATCAACATATTTCTACTTGAAGGTATATAGGCAGTTGCATGCAGTTGTTTATCACATGTAGATGTTTATTTCATACTTACAAGTAAAACGTCTGTTTCTCTGTATACTACGCGACAAGCCTGATCTGGCCATTTTCGTTGCTTCATCTCTGTCACCGACGTACTCGTTTCTTAGCGCCAACTTCAACAACACGCGAATAAACCATGTTTGTGTCTATGCAGGCAAGATGCAGGTGTCGCATTATCCAATGACCATCGGAACATTGCTCTGTGATGACAAACCGACGCATTCCTTCAATGGATACATGGACCAGGTTAGTAGCCATCGCCTACTCGCTCATGCATAGAACTCCCTGTTCACGACGCTAACCAACCGATATTTGCTTCGGGTACCTTATGTCAAACAACATTTTGGTAGCGTAGTGGTTAGAACATCTGACCCTCTTGCTGTCCTTTCGAAACTTGTGCAATTTTGTTAACCCCACATTGCCTCAATTCACTCAGCTGTATAAATGAGTACCTAACTATAGACAATAGTGAATATGTGAGTGAGTATTCGTCACGCAGTAACGAATGCTTCACAAAGAAATCGAGATGGTGTTGGAATGAACAGTTTTGCTAGAGGGCAAAGTGTAATGAACTTCGAGCGGTCCCACGGACTGGGTACCGCTCTATGTAAGAACGTACCTTAAATGTGGTAACGCGATAGTGCAATCATGATTTCATGTGCCAGCAGATAGTGAATACATGCTTATATTATGGGCCTCTTTTGAAAATACACTCGCAATTTGTTTGATGGCTTACGTGGTTAAAGTTTTTCCCACGATGTTTTTGCTCGTTTCATTTCAATTTCATTTTGCGAAAACTCAAACCTACCCAGTATCCACTACGACATTCTAGCTCGTTTGTGCTACCTTTGTATATAATTTGTTTGTGAAATCATCATCAGACAAACTATTAGATTCACGAATTTCGCGATGGTTGCAATTTTATGGCTTTGTCATAGCTTTGTGATCAGCGAGAGGGTGGAAATCAATCCCTTGATCATCCTTAAAGTGTTTACCGTTTTTGATATCCGCTGTTTTGGGCCTTACCAAATGTAACGACTAAAGTAAATTATTTCGATGATTTAAAAAAAAATACGATTTTTTTTAAAACCCACTGCGGATATTACTTAAACTATTAATACACTCCATATTTGGACATCAACGAACCGGGTTCGCAATATGCTAAATCAGTTGAGGATGGAGTTTTTAAGGTCATACGTCGTGTGTTGCAGGTCAGTTTCGCGAGGACTTACCTCAGGGGGCGTGACGTCATGGCTCTTTATAGGAGTCGCGGGGGGTGCATCGCCTAGTACCTCACCGCCCAGTCTTTTCGTGTTGTCTCATTCTGCGAAAATGTGACATTAAAACTGTCTGCGACTGTGACACAAATGTGTTCAATTGTCTGTTTTAATTGTTGGGGTCATTCACGCGAAAACAAACGGAAAGGCGAATGCTATTACGATTAGACTAATGTAAATAAAAGCCAAGCATTGCGAAACAATAAAACCATTAGGTAAATGTAAATTGAAGCCATGCAGTGCAATACAATAATACCATTAGGCTAATGTAAATTAAAGCCAAGCAGTGCAAAACAATAAAACCATTACGTAAATGTAAATAAAAGCCATGTAGTGCAAAACAATAAAACCATTAGGTTAATGTAAATAAAAGCCAAGCAGTGCAAAATAATAAAACCGTTAGGCTAATGTAAATAAAGCCAAGCAGTGCAAAACAATAACACAATTAGGCTAATGTAAATAAAAACCAAGCAGTGCAAAATAATAAAATCATTAGGTAAATGTAAATAAAAGCTAAGCAGTGCAGTACAATAAACCATTAGGCTAATGTACATAAACAGCCAAGCAGTGCAAAACAATAAAACCATTAGGCTAATGTAAATAAAAGCCAAGCAAAACAATAAAGCCGATTGATTTCACACCGCAATCGTAACTTCCAACCTCAACGTTTATTCCTTTTAACTGGCAGTGAGTCACCGCATCGGTGGATCCACACCTTCATAATGGGCGTGCCCAGTTTTCAAAAAAAAGACCAGGTGCAGGATTTCTAGTTATTCAAATTTATATGCTCACGCATGCACACACGCTCGCACGCACACACATACACACTCACACACACACAAACACGCACACGCACACGCACACGCACACGCACACGCACACACACACACACACAATGTACTCATGCTTTCGAGTTTCCCTTGCCTCTTTGGGGAATTATAACCGATGATAACTATCTTTACTGTGATCTGCAGTTTAAAGCGATCGGCGATAGGCGATCGTCTCTCGCACTAGTTTATCTCACAACAGCTGCTGATCAGTGTAACACAACTCGACAGCTAATACTGACACCCCATGTACTGGTCCATCTAATCAAACACATGTGTCAATAAAACGTATGTATTCTGAACAACAAAAGAAACGCGAACATGTCAACATAATTTTTTGTAATGACACAATTAACTCTCCAAACGTTTGTCAACGCAGCATGACGCAGGTACGTGCGGTGTCTCGATAAAGTCGAAAATGTCGGTCACGGACGCTTAGATCGGTTTGTTCAAGACTTGCCCGTGGGATGCACGTGCGTTCGTCACGGGTTACGTTTACGTTCCGCCCAAACACAAGTGGCATAGTTGCTATACTTGTACTTGAGAGAGAGAGAGAGAGAGAGAGAGAGAGAGAAAGAGAGATAAATAGAGAGAGTGAGTGAGTGATAGAGATAGATAGAGAAAGAGAGAAAGATATAGAAAGAGAGAAAGAGATAGAGAGAGTGAGAGAGAGAGAGAAAAAAGAGAGAGAGAATGAGAGACAGAGAGAGAACGAGAGAGAGAGAGAATGACAGAGATTGCTATTAGCAATCATAACATAACATATGGCACATATTTCTTATTAATTGCTACGTACTCCATAACGTTTGCATTATTTCAACAAAAGTAAGCTGAGAGACTGCGTCTAAAAATGGCTGCGTAACAGCTTTTCCAGCTTACGATGCTATAAATATACACTAGATTGATTGTGTTCATACATTTCCATTGCTGCAAACGGTGCTTTAGGTGGCGTTGGATATCTGATCGCGTTGTTGCTCAAGTGTCTGGTGTCATGAAGATAATTTCCATCCGCCACATTAGCAAAAGTAGGCGTAATAAAGATAATAGATGATGTGCGACGTGCGGCGTGGAACAGTAGGCGTAGGCTCGGAAGGAGTGGGTTATCGGCCTCTTGATATGTATCCTCTGCTGTCCTAATGTAATGTAATGTAATGTAATGTAATGTAATATCCTCGATACCTTCTGTTATCCTAATCGACCAAATGTCGCATTTCAACATTTGCACAAATGTTGAAAGTTATGATATTGCCAATTGGCTGAAAATTTACATTTGTCATATATTGCGCTACTTTGTTATACTAATATCGTTGTTACCTATGGTTGTGTTTTAAGTCAATCATGCGTTTCCTTCCATTTGTATTTTAACAACATAGTTTATTGCTAAGGAGAATTTTTTATTCAAAATGGCACAATTCAGCAGCAGGTTTTAACGACTATCTCAACATTGAAGCAAGGGTCGAAGCGGCAGTGAAAGTAGCAGCGAAAAGGACGATATTTGCCCATAATGTTCGTTACACGTTACAAGTGCACTATGCCACACGGCAGTTCCGAGAGATGGTGGCGCCATCTCACGCAGCCTAGTAAATCGATGCAACCAACAAATGAGTAGGCATACCCACGACAACCTGTCCTCGACCGTAACCCAAATATGATGTCAGGGGAAGTAAAATATCCACCACAGGAAGGTAAATGTGTAATCTGTTGTGGATTCAAGAACTCAGAGAGAAAACTCTAAACAATGCTGTAGGAGTTGCGACCATTATAATAACTAGAAGCCTTGTATTACGTAACTTCGGACAGTCGAAGAAAAGACGCAAGACGTTGTCAACACTTGTGCGATATTGTTCGTGTATCATTACAATAACCACAAAGTGTAATTCGATTGTTTGTCGAAAGAGTAACAAAGGGGTGAATTTCGAAAACAAAATTAAACTTGAGACGACCCGATCGTGAATGAATCGGACTAGAGTGGTCCAACTCGGCTGGTAACAATGTGACCGTGTGCTTGTTTGCTCAAAACCAGGGCCTCGATCTTTAGTCTTATGCTACGTGTACATTGCTAAACTGTTCTTGCGAGTCCTGCGTTAGCGCGATTTGGTCAGTGCACATTACACAACATTTGATGCCGCGATCCAATTTTCGAATCGGTTCAACAAGGGTTGGGCCGGCAAAATCAACACACGACTTGAGTTTTGTTTAGTTACGGATCAGCGTACATTACACGACTTCTCAATTTTAAGTCAAATAAACACACGATTCGCAACACAAGCTTAGCAATATACGCCTAGCATTAGAAGGTGATTCACCTAGAACACCGGAAACTTATTATGACTATGATTATGTCAATGAATAATATTAAATTATCTTCACTAAATAATTTTGCCTAATATATGCGTTTTTTCATAAGGCCCGCTAACATTTATTGAGTTATTGTTCTTGTTTTAAGTAAGGTTCTATGGATTTCTCAATAATAAATCAGGTTAAACCTATATTTAGGCCTAGACAACAAAATCGCGTGCAAATAGGCATGGACAGCCAACAAAAGAAATATGATAATGGCAAGGTATGCTTACTATTCCTAAAAAAACGAAACGTCCACGAAACCCAACAGTTCATTTATAAACACAAATTTACTTTTTGAGAGTCACGTTTCTACACGTAGCGTATAGTGCCTGGTTCTGGTTTTGAACCCGGAACTTTGCCTGTAAAGCGGACGTGTTAACAACTACACTACCGTCCCTCTTTGTAGTTCTTGTAACGGGTGCGTGGATTTACGTACTTCTTGTAATGGGTGGATTTATACGTCTTGTAATGGGTGGATGTATACGTCTTGTAATGGGTGGATTTATACGTTTTGTAATGGGTGGATGTATACGTCTTGTAATGGGTGGATTTATACGTATTGTAATGGGTAGATGTATACGTCTTGTAATGGCTGGATGTATACGTCTTGTAATGGGTGGATGTATGAATCTTGTAATGGGTGGATTTATACGTTTTGTAATGGGTGGATTTATACGTCTTGTTATGGGTGGATTTATACGTCTTGTAATGGGCGCGTGGATTTATGCTTATTGTACCGAGAGCGTAGATTTATATTTATATACTTCTTTTAATGGCTGTGTATTATATATACTCATTGCAACGAGTATGTCTATTTATGTTTCTATCAATGAATGCGTATATTAACATTACCTTGAAATAGTAAAAATATACAGTTAATGTTTCTTATGTGTACAGCTTTAATTGAAGTTCTGCCGGGACGTCGTGTATTTATACACGCGATAGCGCGCATAGAATACGCCAGCGATTCTTCTACGGCGGTCGAACTGTGTAACTGTATCTGATTAGAATCGCCGAGACAAAAGAGCTTCAACAACTCTTGCATAAAGACTGTAGCTACACAGCCACAACGATCAGGAAGTAATAAGAATGTTCATGCAATACCATTCTGTTGCATTACACAAAGAGCAGTACATTCGCGTCAAGGGATATACTCACAACTTACAAACAACGTTGCCTGCCAGACCTACATAGTCACACGTGTCTCGAATGTCTTTTTATCTGGTATGTGATTATATGGCAAAGCATACAAAATTACTCTTTTTGAAACATACGCGTTACACGTTATTCTGTTGGAGCATTTGCATAGTTGTTTCACAGTCGTTGAAACGACCCCGAACCGGTTACATATCTCGCCGCTTGTGCCATTGTTGGTGAGGGAAGTCAGTCTCGAATGAGTGAAGAGTTAGTCAGTTAGTTGAAACAGACTTACCACCCGACCGAACGCACTTTGTTGAGAGTACATTGTATGGAGGCGAAACAGAACGACACTACATAGACCACCGGCACGGTTTGTAAACGATTTGTTTTCACATTTATCTAACGCATAACACTACGTTCTTGCTTGACACATTTCGTTGTCCAGTACCATTCAGACGCAGAAACAAATTCAAACATGTACGACGAGATTTACTTCGACTGATTAGGACGAAGCCGTTTATCGAGGGCAATGCGTTTACGAACTAATATTGTAAAGCGTTCAGATCTGCATAATTTATCAAACATTGTCAAGATCATATTATATTAGGGCATAGTAAAACAATGCATGCAAAATGAACGATCATGGTTTTGCTAAGAATAATGCGATAGACATATGCACACGCGTTGATTATACAAGTACAATAGTAATGTTAAGTGATCGGTTAAGACGCGTTATTAGCGATGACAGGCCGCAATGGGAGACGAATTGTTGCCTTCCAATAACGTACTTGGGGTGTGGAATGTGGATCATGGACGCTTTGACTTTGGGATGTGAATTATTCCGTGAATAACCTGTAGCGCCTCTCCGTGGTAGCATGTCGAACTAATGAGTAACTAACTTTTCCCTCTCCCCTATTGGTCCCCCCCTTCTTCCGAGATCCTAAATACCCCATTGTTTCCCTCACAAATCAGACAATACACGCAGTAAGCTATTGTAATTCAATGTAGAGTACATTTTAAAAATGCACACATTTATTACTGGTATTAATCACGTCAACAGACTCGCACTAATATTTCTTCGCATACAAAGTTTCAACTAGGATTAGGCCGAATTGAATAGTTACGTGATCATCTATCAACAAACCTATAATTTGCTGACCGCTCGCGTGGTTATTTCAGTAAATGAGCCAATATCATAATTACAAGTATTTAATGGACTATCTAATGAATGTGCCATTGAACGCATGCTACAAAGAAGCACTGTGTACGTCCACCGGAGTATGTAACTAATGATTATTATCGACGACAGCAAGAGCAACGATCACAATTGTTACCAAAACTGTTAGTAAACAGTGGCTTAGATAAGCCTTGTAAGCCATGCGACACATATCAGGCAAGTGTGCGTGCGTGTGTGTGTGTGTGTGTGTGTGTGTGTGTGTGTGTGTGTGTGTGTGTGTGTGTGTGTGTGTGTGTGTGTGTGTGTGTGTGTGTGTGCGTGCGCGCGAGCGCATGTGCGTGCGTGCGTGCGTGCGTGCGTGCGTGCGTGCGTGCGTGCGTGCGTGCGTGCGTGCGCGCGTGCACTGCTGCGTGTATTCTTGACAGATAGGGAGAGTGAGGCAGAAATTCAAACGGATTTGCACATGAATGTGAACCTTTTACACTAGCACGTAAATAAAGGGTTCTTCTCATATGCGTTTGACTTTTTTCAAATGCATATTTCAAATGCGAACAGTACAACATTTAACTAGTTGTACATAGTTTTACCAGCACCAGGACACTCGAAATAGGTGATCCATTGACTGCAAAGCTATAAACATGATTGTACCAAATAACGTCAATCAGTTACTCAGCCATGAAAAATAGACGGTTGAAACATGAATACATTCATTAGCAATGTGGTCAGTCATTCTGTTCCATGGTTCAGTGAGGACTGTTAACACAACGAGTCCCGTACGATATATGTGGTGGCTATTCAATACATTTTGAGTTGTGTAGTTTCAATTAACTTGTTTTAAGATAAATTAAACTTGTGTTATCAGCATGTAAATGAGAATGGGTCGTCTGTTGATCAGTATCATAACAGTTGAAACGTCGTAATCTCAATCGAGAGGGAGTGTTTCGAATCGTCTTGCTGCCGTCTAGAAGCTCGAACAATTCCGTTCTCTCCACGTTGACTCAGTTCTCTCAGCTGTGCAAATGAGTACTTGACTATTAGTGTTGAACGAATAGTCTACGCTCGGTGCTTTCCACAGAAGTCGTGGTAGTGTTGGAACGAACATGAAGTATACAGTGTTTTATCAACGCCACATGTTAGTTCAAGGGCGAATTTATTTGGCTTCTATAATTCCTGGCATATTATGAATGAGGCAATTAAAAAATGAGCTGATGTAAGCCGCTTCATCTATCTTAATACAGTTACAAGTAAAGCTAGAAAATCCACAAGAAGCGTTCTTTTGGTTTCTCTCATTTGTTAGTCATGTTCTTACATTGTTGTACATTTTGTGTGTTCTTCGTTGTGACGAACTGACCTATTTTAAAGTAAGCATTAATTAGATGGGTGACTTTGCTTTACTCAAATTGATAGCACTGTAATCTAACAGACAGGGGAAGATGTGCATTGCAGAAAGCATGCCAAAAATCACCGTCTCGCCAGAGTATTTTTGTACAGAATATCGTTGGACATAATATCTGTGCATTTGCTAAGGTAATTCCAGAACCTTTCAGATCGAATCTTCCGATTTAATAATTTCACTACTAATTATTTCAATGTTTGTCTCTCCTTCTTTTAGGAAAATCAACGTCAGTAGACACACTTATCGATTACATTAACTTCAAGGTCATGCCGGTCATAATTGTTATTGATGTTTTTTTCCGAATCACAGACGGAACATGGCGCACAAAGAGGACACGACTCCCGGTGCCACAGAGCCCAGTAAACAAGGTAACGACGTTCCATGCTGCACACGAGTATCGTACACATTCACAATGCACTCAGTAACACTTTCTCATTTAATTGGAGACGTAAAAGAACAATTGAGGACGACATGCACCCTGGCAGTGACCACCCTGGCAGTGACCACCCTGGCAGTGACCACCCTCAATGCCAGCATATAAAACTCGGCTTAGCGAAAATGTTATGTAAAAGACTGGTTACTTTAATGAAACCTGAGTTGTATGTAAACCGTATGTTCAACCTATATAACACATTTTAAATCGACGATATCCTCGATTACTGGATTAATTATAGCTTTGCAAGAGTCCACTCGATGTACGTTATGTATGCGAAACATTTGTTTATTCAGCTGCTACTTTTTAGAACCGCTGAATAGCTAGTTTCTGGCCAGACTTGCCAGGGATTTTGGCACTGAACATGACCAACTTGGCGCAGGTCTAAGAGTTAAGACTGCTACAATACAACAAATATTGCACGACAACACCAAAGCAGTTACTCGCACGTTGAAGATTCTACAGACCTGGAGAAACACGTGTGACAAGCGCGGTGATGTGAGTGCAATGTACAACGAGCTGTGCGCGACTCTGTCTGACCTCGACAGGACGGACATGGTCGATGATATTCGCCGAGGTCAGTCGACACAAGTGACCAGATTATGTAATAATACTAATCATTATCTAAATCATAATCACACAGTCACAATCATATTCATAATCACAAACACAATCATATTAACATTAAAAGTAATAATAATAAAAAACAATAATAATAATAATAAGCACAATAACAATCATAATCATAATCACAGAACGTAATCATATTAACAGTAATGTATAATAATTTGTATGATACTAATAATAATAATGCACGGTTTATTCATTGCGCCAACTCCTGTATTGTACAGATTAATGCGCTTTACAATAAAATATTAAATAAATATAATTATCCTTATACACCAATGTTAAAAGCATTATATATATATATATATATATATATATATATATATATATATATATATATATATATATATATATATATATATATATATATATATATATATATATATATATATATATATATATATATATTTTAAATTTAGTTCGATTATTTAAATACAGAATGTTTGACGGCATACATATTTAACGTTGACTTGTGCTAATGCTAAAATTAGAAATGGGAATCCATTCTGTTGCGACCTATTCAGATAAAATGTTATTGTTCTTATAATATGTTGAATAGTTGGGTTTCAGTGTTCCAATGAGACTACCTAGCCATCAATACAATGTGGAGGACATATAATAGCCGACAGAAGCCTGCAATACAACATTGGTAAGATTGTGAAAGTGACGTTTACTGTGAAGTAGGAAAACTTAATGGCATATGTCGTCGGTTTTAGAACAAAGCAGATTCGCACGAGACGTGGCTCGGACGAAAAAACAGCAGGCCGTGCCAGCAGACGAAGGTATTTATACGATGCCGTAACATCTTCCATGACCTTGTAGAATAATAAACTATCATTTCAGCTTCATCTATACCTTATCCGTCGACTGCAAGTTGAAACCCTCACAGCTATGCTTTCGGCTGTTCTTGTCTGTGATGTTATTGCGTTTTTAATGTCAGCGCGCCATCGACTCTTCTATGAGACTTTTGTTCTTTGCTTGGCTGCCACTCGGTTGTTCTGGAGGGTCATGTGCCTAATTTGTGCTATGTGGCCTGATCGTTTCCACTTTGTTTTTTTGACATATTTCATTATTTATTTTACTTACTATCCTTTGGATTATATCAATTTTATCTGAACAATTTCCACATTCGTTTCTTTACGTGTTTGCTTGGTGATTGGACTAAACTTTTAAAACCTGTTAATCGCCAAGGTACCCGCCTCAGCCTGACATCTAAAAAACATACTTCTGACAAAAAGACATGAAAGATTAGGTAGTTCCGGGTATTGTTAAACTGTTTACGACAGAAACTTGGTAGTGACGGTAACAACAACATGTGTCACGATATAATTCAAAATAAAATATTTCATATAGCAAATATTAAATTAATACCGTAACAAATATAGCGCATGAATTTTACATAAAACACTTGCGTCAGGTGAACTACGCATGTTTGACACTACGCCGAGTTTGGTGTATCAAATAAATCTCCACATGCCGCCTTTATGATTGTGTAGACACTAACTACAGGTAAACAAATCACATTCGGCAAAAGTTGAATAGAAAATTAGAAAGGTAAACTTTCGAACTACGATTTTGCGGTGTATGTCAACGAAGATGAATGCACAAAACCGTTAAATAAATAAAGAATGTATGCAATAATTTACTAATTTTACACTGACGCCCGATACACTAGCTCAAATGTTAAGGCTGTGCTTATGTATGAGTCAGAAACACGGCGTACCACAACGTCCATGCTACGGGAGATCCAATCTTTTTTTGTAAATAAATGTCTAAGAAGAATTTTTATGATATGGTGGCCAGAAACAATTTGTAATTAAGCACCATGAGAAAGAACAAATCAGAAACCAGTAAAACATCAAATTAGAATAAAGAAGTGGAGCCGGATATGCCGTACTCTCAGGTAGCCCACGAGACAAGGGTTCACATGGAGCCCTCAGAACAAAACGATTACCAAACGGGATTCTTGTAGATCAATATAAGGTCACGCTAAGAATTGCCATCTGCTGGCCATAGAGTTACATAATTAATCATCCCCCTATAAACTACTAACTTACTAACGGGTGTGTTATTTATGCCTGTGCTGCTAGCCCACTCAGGCCTCATTCCACACGAAATCGCGTTTGACCATGTGACCCAAAGGCAACATCACGTGCACAGTGTGGCGGCTAATTGTGAAATGCTTTCTATGCCACCAATAAAAGTACTCACAAAAAATAATTTGAGCACATTTCTTCAGTTTCTTGATGCCCGTGTCCGGTGGAGAGGAGTCGTTGATGGCCTATGCTCCGCCGGAGAGTGAAAATTAAGTAAAGACGATACATCATATTCTGGAGGATTATTTTTATTGCTAATAGTGACTAATGTTCGCCCAGGTCAACACCTCGTGATATATTTGACCTGCAAGTGTTCTATGACTTTGCTGAAATGCGTCTCATCGGGTCCCGGATGGTTCGGCCCATGACGGGTTCGGCCCACGCCGACGGATGGTTCCGCCTGGTCGATTCGGCCTACGCAGACGGATGGTTCTGCCCACTCCACTGTCGCAATTGAATTCAGCGACGGTCGATTCGGCCCATCTTAGTAGCGGAAACCTAAGTCGTTTCGGCCCATGGACTGAATCAATAAGAAAGGCGGAGCGGCGGAAATTATGATTGTGCACAGAAACATACGCACTCGCTCACACGCTAAAATATTAATAATAATCTTGAACTATTTATATAAATATAGCAATAAATAAAATAACAGAAAGCGGTTGACATAATAAAATAATGAACCAAATTGAAGTAATAGGTTGTCAACCGACCGACTAATATCGACACATTTTAAACGTTTTTGTAAGTATGTTTATACTTAGGTATATTTGGTATTATGTATGAAGTAAAATGCTTTTATTGATTACCAACCGGTTTAATTTCATGACTAAAACAAACTACTGCCTAATGTTGTTTGTATATTCATTTGTGTGTTTGCGTGCGTGCGTGCGTGCGTGCGTGTGTGTGTGTGTTTAATAAAAAACATTATATTCTTGGCGCATTTGTATGTTTTTAAATACCATTTTATTACTTTAGCGAAAATAGCGAACGTAATAAACAATTGGTTCGAAAACGGTAATACTAATGTAGGTACAACATTTTGCTAAAACACGCAAACAGTTGAAACTAGCAAGTAACAAGTAATATTGGTTCGAAAAACAATAATAATGTAACATATGACATTCGCTAAAACGCCTAAACATTTCGCAATTACAACACTCAATTCGCTAACAGTTACAATTCGTTAGTCGTTTCGGCCCACGGAGCCCGCTGGCACTGGTTGCATAAACAGGTTCGGCCCACGCGAGGGAAAACACTTCACGGTTTAACGGTCGCGCCGTTGGATGGTTCGGCCCATGGGTCGAACCCATTATGGGCCGAAACATCCGACACCCGTCTAATTTTTGGATACCGGTCCACATATTAATAATATCGTTTTTTATTTTACATAATGCGTAATAAGGTTTAATGAAGATTACTCCCTGTCCTTAGATGTGTACACTGTCGATAGTTCGTCGATTGATCGCGTACACGAATGACAAACACGGTTATAGCCAAGAACATCGCCACATCTTAGTAGTATTGCAACAAAAAACTACACATTGGATAGCGGAATACCTACAATCATCATATGTTTAATACATCGGCATATGTTTCAGGAGGAACAGGAAAACAGACAGAAGACAAAATAAAAGCGCTGAGAAGCGAGTTAAGGAGTTGTCGAGGTATGCCTACATGTAAAATGTTGAATGTTGTCTTGCATATTAAAATATATAAAATGTAACGCCACATGCCAAAACAAGGCATTCGCACAAAACATCTACACAAGTGTTTATTTCACCATTAAAAAACCTAACATTATAAATAAAAATACTATAAAGGAAGTGAGTAAAGGGGAATGTATCATAATGAGAGATTTTAACCACGGACACATACAATGGAAATATCTAGAGAGTACAGGGGGTGAGGACAACAATATCTATTCTTAATTCAGGATAGCTTCTTTACCCAACACGTGCTAGAACTAACCAAGGGAGAGAATGTGTTAGATAGAGTTTTATCACCACAAAAGAATTAGTGAACAATGTAAAAATACATGAACCATTGGGTAACAGTGATCATAATCAAATACATTTTTACATTAATGTAAAATCAGAAACTGGAAGTAATAACAAAAAACGAAACTTCCACAAAGGTAACTACAAAGATATTAGAAAATACTTAACAAAGCTAGATTGGAATAACATGCTGAGGAATAAGACCGCAATTGAATGTTGGAATATTCTAAAATATGAAATTGAGAGTATCATTGATAATTTTTTTCCCTTCCAAAACAAGGAAAACGGTGCAGAAAGAAACACTTGTCAAAAGAATCTATTAAAGAAATAGTGTTCAAGCAAACTCTGTGAAGGGTTTACAGGCGTACCAGAAAGGATGAAGACTGTGCAAATTACAAAGAGTTATTTAATGCAGCTACGACTAAAATTAGACAATCTAAAAGAAGGTTTGAGTAAAAATTAGCACGTAACATAAAAAAATGACAGCAAGAGTTTTTATGCATATGTCAGGAGTAAACAAAACGTACAAGACAAGGTTGGACCTCTAGAAGACAGTGCTGGAAATATAGTATCACAAGGGTTTTTAATGGCGTAAAACCTAAATGGTTACTTCAGTTCAGTGTTTACCAGAGAGGGCATTAGTTCATTACCAGTTCCAGATGCTAAATTTTAGGAGGATAATTCTGACTATTTAGGGCAGTTAATTGAAATGGTAGCTAAGAAAATAAAGGCAACGAAGGATAATAAATCACCTGGAGTGGATGGAATTCCTCCAAAACTATTAATGGAAACAGTAGAACAAATCAGAATACCACTTGCAAAAGAGTGTTCAGCTTGTCATTAATAAAGGTATTTGTTCCTTTTGAATGGAAAGAAGTAAACATTATACCATTATTTAAAAAGGGTTCGACAAATAAGCTAGACAATTACAGACCAGTGAGTTTAACGTCAGTAATTTATAAATTATTAGAAAGGTTAATTAAATACCAATTGGTGGACTTCCGTGTTAGGCATACATTATTAAATTCATCTTTACGTTGATTCTTAAAAGCGAGGCCATGCTTAACAAATATGTTGCTTTTTGGAAGAAATCACTAAGTGGATAGACGAGGGATCACCAGTAGATATTATCTATTTAGACTTTCAGAACGCTTTTTACAAAATGTCACATACAAGATTATCACTTAAATTAAAAGCCCGTGGTATCGGGGATGGCATAATTGACTGGATAGAACAATGGCTGACTGACATTAGACAGCGTGTTGTAGTAGGTGGAGAGGTTTCAAACTGAAAATCAGCTTTGAGTGGGGTACCACAAGGATTAGTATTAAGATATTTATTGTTCTTAATATATATATATATATATATATATATATAAACATAACATACAATTAAAAAAAGGCTAATTATACTTTTGTATAAAGCAATAGTTAGACTTCAGTTACAATACTGTATACAAGCATGGAGATCATATCCTAAGAAGGATACAGATACGCTTGAACGCATACAGACGAGAGCAACTAGAAGAGAGACCTTAGTTTTGAAGAACGTCTGAAAGAATATGGTTTAACAACACTATAGGAAAGGATGTTAAGAGGAGATCCGGCTGAAGTTTCTAAGAAATTTAATTAGTTCTAAGAAATTTAATCCTTGTCCACTTGCCATCTGGGCCTTTGGCTTCTAAGGCAAATCTTGCTAAATCTTGTTAAAAATCTCCGCCGCCAAAATCAGTGGGCCATACCTTAGTAGTATGATTGTATTGAGTTACTTTTAAAATACTCGTTATGTTTCAGGCAATGGAAACCAGAAAGACGAGGAAATAAAAACGTTGACAATCGAACTGGCGAATTGTCAAAAGAAAGCCAAAGGTAGGCTTACATGTTATGCGAAGTATTATGTGAAGTTCTAATTGTTGTTTGCAACAATGCCATAATATGTGAAATTGACACCTTACTTATTTACACAGATATTTAATACTTCAAATTGTGTGAGCAGTTCCGGTCGCGGAGTTAGACTCAGTGGGTTAGAGATAGAGACCACCACTCTCTGAGTCCACGACAGGTTACACACTTACCCTCTGTGTGGGATATTTTATTTCCCCTGGCATTGGCACCAGATAGAAGAGACGTAAGGCGTATAATGTATATCTTCCGAAAGACAAAGTGGGGTGAACGAAATAACCAAGCTTCGAAACTACAGCAGGTGGAATTTTACATTACCGTCCTCTCGATCGACAGTCCGATGTTCTAATCAAATACCACCGCTCTCTACTGTTTCTGAGATCGATCTATCCATGTTGGAATTCGAAAGCAACAATAATTGTTGTTTCTTACATTTTAGGGTAATTTGTCCTCACCTAAACTCAAGTGTTAACAAGACAATTACATACAGTCTGGCAAAGAACAATATATCTTTGTTTAGTATAATGCCTTCTTCTTCAAGTTTTTTGAAAGAATGCCTCTTTTGCCAACTAAATGTAACGTATTCCTGGTTACATATATAACCTGACTAAGAGTATTATCGACTTTGGCCTTGGCAGACTGTCATCATTATATTGTTTAAAAAAATTCCCATATTGCTGACGAATTAAACTAATGTTGCAAAACTGCTATCGTCTATGTTTAACTGCCTTTGTGCGGCAACACAATTTTTACAGGTTATGCTGCAAAAACGTATTACCTAAATATATACGGACACAATGTTGATAGGGTTTGCATGATTGTATACATTTCAGCGGAAATTCACAAAGACAAAGAGGAAATAAGAAATAAGTTAAACAATCAGCTGCGGTCTTGTCAACTGCATGTCGAAGGTAAATTGTATTGTGAGATCAACTCTAGAAACCGTTGTTGTATAAGACATTTTGTCGAGGCAACATCGAAAATAGTGTTCTGAATCGACTGAGAATTTATCAACGGTAAACAAACTTCACACAGCAGGTAATATTTGCGACTTTTCTGGAAGAACAAATATTGTTATGAAAAGTGACGTCTTTTTATTTTTATTATTGATAAATAATATTCGTTCTTTCGAACATACAGGTTCATTCTCCATTCAAATCTTATGATTACTGTTAATTTCGGTACTGGATGCCCCAAGATATGTCTTATAACATTTAATAACTTCGTATGCCAAAGGAGAAAGCGTGGTCGAAACAAAACGCTAGATTTGTCCATTTGTGCCCACATGGAAAACAGTTAATAAACTGTTGATTCCAACAATGAATCTGTGACATGACATATTGATAAGATTGTCGGACAGTTTTTAATTTTGTTGTGACATCGTAGATGCCTATGAGAAAAATCGAATGCAGAAAGACGAAATCAAAAGGTTGAAGAGAGAGCTGCAGTCCCTCCGACCGACAAATAATGGTAACCTTTTAACGTGGTCGTCTCGTTTTTTATTACCGTCTTTAACAAGACTGCCAACTGTAGCACCAATTTCTAAATGGCATGTTGTCTATCGAGAATCCCACACTTGTTCAACTACGTGTAGCCCGCCCTTATAAGATATATGTTAATCATGCTCACATATTCTCTCTGTTGATTCTAGAAGCAGTTTATTTTTAAATTGCTCTATTTTGTATTATTTCTAGCCTATCCATACATTCTCCAAGCATGTAGTCATTATTCTAAATGAGGCCTAACTGTTTGTTTGTACATAAATAATATTTTCATCTGCCTCATTTCCTCACCAACTAATGCTGAGCTCTCATTCATTATGTCTACAATCCCTATTATCGCTCCTATGTTCGCTATACTAAAGCAACTAAGTTAAAATAGTGTTCTATTGACAAATACTGTCACTAGAACTACAGGATGTGTGTAATTTACATAAACGACCAATTTATTCCATATTGATAATCCATGAATGTTATTATTATTTTGATGCACTATTTCACTAAGTAAAAGTGTTCCGATTTTCCCACAACAAAACGTTATATGTTTCTTTATAGCAAAAACCTAATTACGACATACCTGTTTGGTGTTTGATGTTTCAGACCAGCTCTCCTGTACACTGAACGAAAATGGTATGCTCTGCAAGTTCGTAATTTGTCGGTGTTACAAACAGAAGATAATACTAATGTAATATTTACAAATGCGATAGGTTTTTAAATTTATTATGACAACGATTTGTCGTTTGTGACAACACCCGCAAATTCGCCCCATCGGTCACACATGGTGAAGAATTTGATTATATTGTGTTGAGTCATTAAAGGTTTATATAATTCACGTTAATGTATTTAAATATGTGGTGCGTGCGTGTTTAAGTCTTATGTGTTGGTATTTGAATTTTTTTAAATACAAGGCGAGATGTTTTACTTTTAATAACATGTCATGTGTATTTTGGTAGTCTTGAGAGTTTGTTCGTGACAAGCAAAGAAGAATAGGCAATGTTAGATCGACAGAGTGGAACTAAAAAAGTATAAATGTGTCTATCGTGGAAAATGAGTATGATGTGTTTCAGCACTACGAGCTGAGCTATTACAAAAACTGGCCGATACCAAGCTGGGTAACGTTTTCTATTTGATTGGTTCAGATTGTATGTAGGGGAAGACATTGTTAGTTCATTCTTTTTGATACCTAGGACATATCCTTAAGTCAACATATTGATATATATTATATCAAGTATACATAGGTTAAAAAACTGTGGCTTCAAAGTCGAGGGATTTGTTAGTATCTGCGACAAAATCAGTCAACGTGGGGAAAACCTGGAGGTTCTCAAGTAAGTAAACCTTCCAGTTCTCTTGGATGTTCAGGTTCAGTCAATGTGTGTGTGTGTGTGTGTGTGTGTGTGTGTGCGTGCGTGCGTGCGTGCGTGCGTGCGTGCGTGCGTGCGTGCGTGCGTGCGTGCGTGCGTGTGTTTGTGCGTGTACACATACACTTGTTCGCACAGCGTTACGGACAAGTGTACGCAATAACTACAAAATAGTTCATAGAAAGGGTAATAGCGGGATGAATTTTAAAAAATACTGTGACGACCCTGAAAGTTTGACGCCCGAGATGCAAAGTCTCTAAGAGGAGTAGCATAACATACATGCAAACGTATATACACTTGCTGGATTATAGTAAGGCTATATTACTCATTGCAGCATTGGTCAGAATCACGTCCTCGCCGATTATGCGGCCGTTGAATCCATGGCAAAAGTGGTCAAATCAGCGACGAAACTTCGTTATTTATAGTAAGTGACGACACAGGTTGGCAGGATGTTTTATTGTTAGAAGTCACTTTGTTTTTAGAGCGAATTCTAC
The DNA here is from genome assembly GCA_033239005.1 of Lamellibrachia satsuma. NCBI lineage: Eukaryota > Metazoa > Annelida > Polychaeta > Sabellida > Siboglinidae > Lamellibrachia > Lamellibrachia satsuma. The sequence continues at coordinate 12,963,506 of BSQZ01000003.1, read as the reverse complement.
TGGGTGATGTAGTTTAGAAGTATTCAGTTTAATCGTTTAATCGCGAAATCACGTTATTGCATAAACTACATTTAAATTTAATATTTTTAAATATGTTTAACTAACTCATGAACCACAATTAATTTTAATATAATTTATCCGTTATATTTTACAAATATCCACCTTGTTGTCGTTTAAGCTTTGATTGCCAGGACCCTGGTCGTTTAAGCTTTGATTGCCAGGTCCCTGTTCGTTCTAACTTTGATTGCCAGTACCCTGGTCGTTTTAGCTTTGATTGCCAGTACCCTGGTCGTTTAAGCTTTGATTGCCAGGACCCTGGTCGTTTAAGCTTTGATTGCCAGGTCCCTGTTCGTTCTAACTTTGATTGCCAGGACCCTGGTCGTTCTAACTTTGATTGCCAGTACCCTGGTCGTTTTAGCTTTGATTGCCAGTACCCTGGTCGTTTAAGCTTTGATTGCCAGGACCCTGATCGTTTTAGCTTTGATTGCCAGGACCCTGGTCGTTTAAGCTTTGATTGCCAGGTCCCTGTTCGTTCTAACTTTGATTGCCAGTACCCTGGTCGTTTAAGCTTTGATTGCCAGGACCCTGGTCGTTTAAGCTTTGATTGCCAGGACCCTGTTCGTTTAAGCTTTGATTGCCAGGACCCTGGTCGTTTAAGCTTTGATTGCCAGGACCCTGGTCGTTTAAGCTTTGATTGCCAGGACCCTGGTCGGTTTAGCTTTGATTGCTAGGACCCTGGTCGTTTAAGTTTTAATTGCCAGGACCCTGGTCGTTTTAGCTTTGATTGCCAGGACCCTGGTCGTTTTAGCTTTGACTGCCAGTACCCTGGTCGTTTAAGCTTTGATTGCCAGGACCCTGGTCGTTTAAGCTTTGATTGCCAGGTCCCTGGTCGTTCTAACTTTGATTGCCAGGACCCTGGTCGTTTAAGCTTTGATTGCCAGTACCCTGGTCGTTTAAGCTTTGATTGCCAGGACCCTGGTCGTTTAAGCTTTGATTGCCAGTACCCTGGTCGTTTAAGCTTTGATTGCCAGTACCCTGGTCGTTTAAGCTTTGATTGCTAGGACCCTGATCGTTTTAGTTTTGATTGCCAGGTCCCTGGTCGTTTTAGCTTTGATTGCCAGGACCCTGGTCGTTTTAGCTTTGATTGCCAGGACCCTGGTCGGTTTAGCTTTGATTGCCAGGACCCTGGTCGTTTAAGCTTTGATTGCCAGGACCCTGGTCGTTTTAGCTTTGATTGCCAGGACCCTGGTCGTTTTAGCTTTGATTGCCAGGACCCTGGTCGTTTTAGCTTTGATTGCCAGGACCCTGGTCGTTTAAGCTTTGATTGCCAGGACCCTGGTCGTTTAAGCTTTGATTGCCAGGACCCTGGTCGTTTAAGCTTTGATTGCCAGGACCCTGGTCGTTTAAGCTTTGATTGCCAGGACCCTGGTCGTTTAAGCTTTGATTGCCAGGACCCTGGTCGTTTAAGCTTTGATTGCCAGGACCCTGGTCGTTTAAGCTTTGATTGCCAGGACCCTGGTCGTTCTAACTTTGATTGCCAGTACCCTGGTCGTTTAAGCTTTGATTGCCAGGACCCTGGTCGTTTTAGCTTTGATTGCCAGGACCCTGGTCGTTTTAGCTTTGACTGCCAGGACCCTGGTCGTTTAAGCTTTGATTGCCAGGACCCTGGTCGTTTAAGCTTTGATTGCCAGGTCCCTGGTCGTTCTAACTTTGATTGCCAGGACCCTGGTCGTTTAAGCTTTGATTGCCAGTACCCTGGTCGTTTAAGCTTTGATTGCCAGGACCCTGGTCGTTCTAACTTTGATTGCCAGTACCCTGGTCGTTTAAGCTTTGATTGCCAGTACCCTGGTCGTTTAAGCTTTGATTGCTAGGACCCTGGTCGTTTTAGCTTTGATTGCCAGGACCCTGGTCGTTTAAGCTTTGATTGCCAGAACCCTGGTCGTTTAAGCTTTGATTGCCAGGACCCTGGTCGTTTTAGCTTTGATTGCCAGGACCCTGGTCGTTTTAGCTTTGATTGCCAGGACCCTGGTCGTTTAAGCTTTGATTGCCAGGACCCTGGTCGTTTTAGCTTTGATTGCCAGGACCCTGGTCGTTTTAGCTTTGATTGCCAGGACCCTGGTCGTTTTAGCTTTGATTGCCAGGACCCTGGTCGTTTAAGCTTTGATTGCCAGGACCCTGGTCGTTTAAGCTTTGATTGCCAGGACCCTGGTCGTTTAAGCTTTGATTGCCAGGACCCTGGTCGTTTAAGCTTTGATTGCCAGTACCCTGTTCGTTCTAACTTTGATTGCCAGTACCCTGGTCGTTTAAGCTTTGATTGCCAGGACCCTGGTCGTTTAAGCTTTGATTGCCAGGACCCTGGTCGTTTAAGCTTTGATTGCCAGGACCCTGTTCGTTCTAACTTTGATTGCCAGTACCCTGGTCGTTTAAGCTTTGATTGCTAGGACCCTGGTCGTTTAAGCTTTGATTGCCAGGACCCTGGTCGTTTAAGCTTTGATTGCCAGTACCCTGTTCGTTCTAACTTTGATTGCCAGTACCCTGGTCGTTTAAGCTTTGATTGCCAGGACCCTGGTCGTTTAAGCTTTGATTGCCAGGACCCTGGTCGTTTAAGCTTTGATTGCCAGGACCCTGTTCGTTCTAACTTTGATTGCCAGTACCCTGGTCGTTTAAGCTTTGATTGCTAGGACCCTGGTCGTTTAAGCTTTGATTGCCAGGACCCTGGTCGTTTAAGCTTTGATTGCCAGTACCCTGTTCGTTCTAACTTTGATTGCCAGTACCCTGGTCGTTTAAGCTTTGATTGCCAGGACCCTGGTCGTTTTAGCTTTGATTGCCAGGTCCCTGGTCATTTTAGCTTTGATTGCCAGGATTCAAGGTTTGCTAGCCTCAAAACGACACAGAGATAAACTTTACAAACAAATAAAATTAACAAATCCTGATTCTACAGAACATGAAATGTTACTGATTAATCTAAAAGATATACAATGTTATATTGAAAAGGAGCTTTCGTATAGCAAAGCAATCATATTTTGAAACACGTTTTAATCAATTCAAATTTGACATAAAAATACTTCGAAAATTATAAATGAAATCCAATTGCAAATAAATTTAATGCATATTTTTTACTAATATAGGGAATCATCTAGCAAACAATATTAAATACAAAGGCTTCCATGATCATTCGTATTATCTAAATAAAAAAGTAAACTCTGTTTTTACATTTAGCAAAATTTTAGAATATACTGTAAAGAGAATAATAGATAATCTACCCAACAAAAATAGTTATGGATTTGATGGTTTTTCCACAAAACTACTAAAATTAATTGAACCTGCAATATAGATAAGTCTTTTAAACATTGTTAACAAATCAAGTATTAACCACAGGAGTATTCCCTGATAAATAAAAAATTGCTAAGGTAATTCCAATTTATAAAAAAGGCGAGCCAACAATATTTTATAATTATAGACCCATATCTCTTCTAGCATCTATCTCAAACGTATTGAAAAAAATTATTTTTGAACAATTGTCAACTGTATTTAAAAGACTCAAAACTTTTCTTTGAACATCAATATGGTTTTCGGATTCATTCAACGGAATATGCTGCACTGGTATTAATAGATAGGATTATAACCCAAATGGATCAGGATGAAATACCCAAAAACATATATTTGGACCTTTCTAAAGCATTCGATACCACTGACCATTTAATTTTAACTGACAAATTACAATATTATGGTATAAATGGTACAAATCTGAACTTATTCAGTAGCTACCCAAATAACCGTAAACAATATATTGAAATTGATCATATAAAATCAAACATGTTACCAATAACAACTGGCATACCACAGGGCTCAATCCTAGGACCTATGTTATTTATTATATATATCAATGATTTTGCACAAGCCAGTAAAATGTTGAATTTCATCATTTATGCTGATGACACAACTTTATCAAGTACTTTAAATACTTTTAATGATAACATACAAAATGACTATTTAGAATCTTTAATAAATGTTGAACTTTTAAAAATAAATGAATGGCTAAAAATAAATAAAATTAATTAAACATCACAAAATCTAAATATATGACATTCCAAAGGACGAATAAAAATGTACAGACGCTTACTCTGAAGATAGATAATATAAATATTGAACAAGTTAAGGAATTTAATTTCTTAGGTTTAATCAATGATACAAATCTGAACTGGAAAAGACATAGTGAAAAAATGTCAAACGCATGTTCTAAAAAGATTGGTATTTTAAATAAATTAAAACATGTGTTATCACAACAAATTAAAGCGTTATTATATAATTCATTAATTGTACCACACAACAATTATTGCATCATGGCTTGGGGTTTTCAAACAAATAGAATAATAAAACTTCAAAAGAAAGCTTTGAGAATTATTACCTTAAGTAATTAAAATTCCCACACAGAGCCACTCTATAAAAAAGCTCAGCATATTAAAAGTAGATGACATTCTTAAATTACAACAATGAAAATTTTATTATAAATATTTACATAAAAATTTACCAGTTTATTTACAGAACTGGAGGATAATCTTCAACTATGACATACATAATTATGATACACGAATAAAGAATGAACTATATATTTATAAAACTAAACACGAATTTGCAAAGAAATGCCTTCGGCATAATTTACCATTTTTACTTAATAATATTCCCACTATAGTTAAGGAAAAGCTTAATACACACAGCTTACAAGGATTTGCTCAGTATGCAAAACTTTATTTATTTGCAAAATTATCAAGATTATCAATACCCTATTTGTTTGTTTAACTTAATATATACCATGTTTACTTACAACCATATACACCTGTAGCATTTAAAATTATAATTTAACATGGATACATATGTATTATGTGAAATGTATGATGCATTAAATAAAACCATTTCTTCTTCTTCTTCTGGTCGTTTTAGCTTTGATTGCCAGGACCCTGGTCGTTTTAGCTTTGATATCCAGGACCCTGGTCGTTTTAGCTTTGATATCCAGGACCCTGGTCGTTTTAGCTTTGATATCCAGGACCCTGGTCGTTTTAGCTTTGATATCCAGGACCCTGGTCGTTTTATTACCTTACGTTGTTCCCTGTTTCATCAATGTGGCTACCTGGTGGCAGCACTAACTCGTGTTTCGCAATGTAGACTGTGATCGTCTTACTGTTGTGGTATTCATATCTGATCACAAATGCATTTTTCTATTTTTTTCCAGTCTGTGGGGAAATGGGAAACTGACAAAAAAGTTCCAAGACGGGTTGAAGAAGAAGTTTCCTGACAATTTTGCGAAGGTAAATTTCATCTGAGCTACCGACATATTTATTCACTCCTGCAAGTAAGCCTAGCTAGCTTCAATAATCTAGTTCTCATATATATTGTGTTCGCATAGTTGAAATAACCATTGGAACTAGGGATTTCTCGGTTGTGGCACCAATCCTTTGAAAACCACCCTGTTAGTGTTAGGACAACAGTAAATGTAACATTTCGCAGTAATCTGAATACTTACCTTTTTAACCTTGCTTGTCATACTTAGCATAACCATCCATCTGTTGGCAATAATTGTAAAACTGTATACGGATCTTGAGATTGCTCCACCGTTGATTTTGATGCGCCTCTGAGCTTAGGTTTTGGCGTAATAAAAGTGTTTGTCTTAAAGAGAAAACTAATGGAATTTGGGGGAATTAAGAGAAAAGATCTTAACGAAGAAACACCTATTTACAGACATAATGGGGAGCAACGACGTGCAGAACCCATACAGAGAATGAGTGAGGACAGATTGACAAAGAGAGCACGGAAAACACAAGAGAATGGTAGAAGAAGAAGGCGGAGAAGAGGAAGACCGAAATTAAGATGGGGGACCGTGCTAAGAGAGATTACGGAAGGGCAGAAGTGATTCGTCGAGAGGGTGGAACACATTAAGTGGTGTGGCCCCCACCCCACAAAGGACCAGGGAATACTATTAGTTATTACATGGATAATGGTAATTGCCACTGATATCGTGCTGTCTGCGGTGATATACGCTGTCCTACACAGTGTGAAAGCCAGTTATATACACTGTCTGTATGGTGTGACCTCAAGTGATATATGGTGTCCTGCACGGTGTAACGTCCAGTGATATACGCTGTCCTGCATGGTGTGAAGGCCAGTGATATACGCTGTCCTGCATGGTGTGAAGGCCAATGATATACGCTGTCCTGCATGGTGTGAAGGCCAGTGATATACGCTGTCCTGTATGGTGTGAAGGCCAGTGATATACGCTGTCCTGCATGGTGTGAAGGCCAGTGATATACGCTGTCCTGCATGGTGTGAAGGCCAGTGATATACGCTGTCCTGCATGGTGTGAAGGCCAGTGATATACGCTGTCCTGCACGGTGTGACGTTTTTTTTTTACTTCCGATTTTTTTAATCGCTGATTTATATGAATTTAACACAAATAATTGTTTACAAGCATCGAGATCAACAACGTTTTGCATGTTTTTTGATACAAAAGCACAAAGTGCGCACACTTGTGTAGTTGTATTGTCACCAGATAGTCAAATATGTTAAGACATTGTGTGTGTTTGAGCTTTCTGAATGCAATGAAGCCACACAAACTTGTCGTCAAGTCAGAAACCCTGAGTTAAAGTCCACTTAGAGCTTAATACTGTATCAATTTGCAGTCTGGTTGGAGAACCTTAGAATACACAGGACCCTGGACAGGTGCTAATCTACCTTCTCAGCAAACAATAATTATCACTGCTACAGCCACAGACACAAGGCATGCTTTCCTTTCCAAGACAGATTATGCAACTACAGGGGGTGAGGCCTTGTGGACATTGTTTAATGTCTTTATAAAAGCAAAAATCATGTACCCTCTGTTAAGACAAGTACCCAAATCAATTCGAATAGAACACGTTTGAAAGAGTTTATAAATATAAACATCTATGCAAAATGTCTATATACCAGATTTTTTAAAAAATCAAATAAATAAAAAAAATTTATTTAAATAAAGCATGTTTTATGTAACTGGACTTTGATGTAAACTGGGTTGTGCTTTGTTGCCTTGTTCACACAAAGAAAACTATTCAAACGCATGTGTAAATGCATAGTCAGATGCATTTGAATGCAACCATGTATGGGTACACTTGCACCTGTATAATTTCAAACACTTGTATTTAAATGCAGTGACTGGTATTTATACGCATCCCTGCTGTGCGTGGAAGAGTATAACTGAAAAAAGTGTGTCTATATGTCTCGTATTTTTGTTCTTTCAGTAACTGCATCACTGGCTAATGTTTCATCCAACACAGTTGTCTAGTTATGTCCCCAAGGTATGTCACGTTACTGTCACATACACGATCGCGTTGATTGGCCATCATAAGTTAAACAAAATTACGTGAGAGGTGCAACGATACGTGTGCAACGATATAGTCGATGTTATGATACAGCACCATCAACATAATACTCAATTGTTAATTGTTATTTTTTGTATTACACCAAACTATCGATAGTAGCGGACACTGACAAACCGCAGCAGGCTATTTATGTTACTTTTCATAACCATGCTTCATCATAAGGTAATATTTTGTTTAGCTACGAACCTAACTAGTGTCGTTCATATATATATATATATATATATATATATATATATATCATAACCATGCTTCATCATAAGGTAATATTTTGTTTAGCTACGAACCTAACTAGTGTCGTTCATATATATATATATATATATATATATATATATATATATATATATATATATATATAGAATTGCAGAACTTTAGTAAAAACACAACAAGATTACATTGCAGTCCTACAGATTTTGCCAGTTTCGTCATATCGGACTAACACTGCCTCACTACTGTATATTATTATATGGTACGCTATTATTATATTTGTGATTGTATATTTTGCAGTACATTTATTGGAACATTGAGCATATAAATGCACAATATCGATATGTAAACCATATTTAGTTAGAGGTAACGTTCAAACTAACCAACGCATGATGATAGCTCCTGTTTATTAGTCAGTTGAAATATGTGGGTCGTTCTTTCTAAAACAACCACTCCCATTGTGATTTATAATGAGGTGGGCTTTGTCCCAAATAGAACGGGTCATTGGAATGACAAGAATAACACAAGCCATATTATGGCTTGTGTGAACCGTTGAAACCTACCATAAGAAAATATAGGGAACATGTAAATAGCTATTTCACATGTTTGGTTAACGTAGCTATGCCATAGGACTGCATAAAGTTGTTGAATTTGCTATCAAATCAAAATCAAATTGATATAACCTGGTGGATGTTCACAAAACCCAAACGTTAGAGGCACCCGTTCGAAAATTCCTGATCTATATATCATCTAGATCACAAAAACATATTCTGATATTTTGGGTTGATTCATTTCATAATACAAATAAAATCGAAATTGTATGAAAATAAACAAATGAATGAACCTCCAGACTGGTGCATGGCATACTACTGAAAACACACTTAAAATGTTTATTAATACAAATCAGGTTTATTTTTATATTAAAATATGCGTAACATTTGCTGTAGGCAGAAGACACATAGGCGCATAGAAGCTCTCAGGAGATGCACCACTACAACATATATTACTGTGTATAAAATATAAATTCATAGACATAGCAACATTATCTAATTAGGCACAATGTTTATACATGGAAGCTTTGGCTGTCTATTTGTAACCACTAATATATCAGCATATAAAAATGGCAAGAATATGGAAATATCTCAAGCATGCTCTGTTAGAGTAGCCGATTTAAATATACCACCTCCTAAAAACCACCAACTGTCCCATAGTAATGTCAATGTATATGCATTAATATAACACAATATTGTTTTTTGACTGCAACAAATGCTAGTGGTCTACAATGGTACCTGTTATTAACAGTAATTGATTTTATGATTTCTTTTACGACCATTTATTTATGTCCAAGGTTCATGCACAGCAACCCTCTTGTTTATGATCACCTCTTATACATCTGGTATGGCAGAAGGGCTGATCACAACTGACAGGGCAGACCACTATCAGGTTATGAAAACATTGTTTCATACAATTAACACAAAACAAATGCGTATGTATTTTCCAGAACTATGTTGGGAGTATCAAGTAACTTATATACACACCAGGAAAGCTTAGGCGAGTGATACACAAAAGCACGGTTCATTGTTGTATGGCAGAGACTGCAGTTTTTCAGGAAGAAACGAAGAAGTTTGTAGAGCAATGAGACGCATAAACATGACACCCACAGATTGTTGTTATTAATACGAAACCCACAATCCAAACGAAAACCGACAGAAATTTGTGTTCACAAAAACCAGATGCATTTTCAACATCCATAGACCTGTGTGATAACAATGTGACTTAACAAATAAAAATACCATCCTAACCTCCGTAATTATAAACACAGTATAATCACACACTACACCAACCATTTGTTGACACATTTAGCTTAAATTGCAAACAAAACATTTGTTATCACATAGAAAAAATACTTAAGATTACCACTACCTAGAGTTTGCACAGAAACTCTCTTCACCAATAACAATTCATACTTCTAAATGGGTGGTAAGTTTTACAAACATAGTGTATTCTACCTAATAATTGTACAAGCTTGAAAATAAAAATTGGGCCACGGAAAAATGTCAAGAAATCTGTTCTTACAAATGCGCACCAAATTTTGTTTTACTAGACAACAGGGTAACTGTCTAACACTAGTGGTGTCATTTGTTGACTAGTGTAGAACAACTAAAAAGTGGTGTCAATTGTTTATCATCAGATGGTTGACACTTCAGTTTATCCACACTAGTCAAATTACAATTATGGATCCTGCTGATTAAAAAAGGGGTGTATGCTAATTAGGGCATGTACGTTTAATGTGTCAAATACGGTACTCTAACTTCCTAGAGGTAGCTAAAATGAATAATTAACTAAAAGCTTTTAGCTACTAAAAGGCTGACTAAATCCTTGCATCTAAATCCTTCAGTCCAGTTGAACTGAACAAGCAGGTATGGCCACAGTGATGTCATGTGATGCCCCTAAACTTCAGTATAATAAACAAAATGTGTTCTACACAAACCTAATATAATAATGAACAGTTATGAAGATATAAATCAACATTTTCAGTGCAGCACAGATTGGATATAAGAAAGTACTCATTCTCAATGAGGGTAATAAATAAATATACTAAATTATATACTGACTGTGTAAATGCTAGCACTGTGATGCATGTTTAAGAATGAAACTGATATCTCATAAGGACGGGTTACACACAGTTAAAGTGATGGACTCTCAATAAGCCAATGGCTTGTATGTCCCCTAACCATACAGAACTTGTAGCTTTGGATAGCAGACTTCCTGCAGTCTTGTTAAATCTCGTCTACCTCCACATAATGTATGCAGCACCAATTACATCTACCACCAGTAAAGAAAAACATACATATAAATGTATAGAATGTTACCAAACGTTAACAATTGTCAACATTTTACCTATTCTTACAAAGCGTACTATTTCTCATACACCCTCCCTGAATTAGAACTTTAAAGTGTTGATAATATTCCACATTGAAAATTATATATCGATGCAACAATGTTTTGACATAGTGCACGTTTATAATATAATGATAACCATCAGAATATGTTTACAAACATTTATCTCCAATAATTATCTCGAAGATGGTGCCATACTAGTAACTGTTTTCCACGAAGTTGTGAATATCCAAGATGTCCGACTGTATTCAAAACAATAGTAGTTCTATAACAGTTCACCATGTGGCGCTGCATGATGCAACGGTGATCGTATTTCGCATACAAATAAATACAAATATACATTTAGTGGCAGGCCGTAACCCCATTTAATACGCTTTGTATGGATAGGTAAATGCAGACAATTGTCAACGGCCCCTGACAGTCAACATAACATAACTTCTATAAAAGGTCACCAAGAGGCTTACCCTATCACACCTATCCTATCACATCTATCTGGTCTGCTATTAGGGTTTACTATTTCAATTAGTGTAGCTTCACTAATAACAACTACATTACAATATGGTTCACACTTTCAATCAACTACATACGACACAGTATTGCGGACATAAAACGATGAGGAAATAAACTAAAACCATTTTATAATTCCTCAAGCTGCAACTACCACTCAAATGTCATCTATACATTACGATTACACAAATAAAAGATCATGCTGCAAACACACTAGGTACAAACTGGCAAAAATACATTCTAAAGCACTTGGTTAACAGCTTTAAATAATTGTACTTCTCTTTGTGAAATAGACACATATAAGACAAGCACTATCACAGGCAAGCAAAGACAGTGCTTGCATCAAAATAGCTGAGATAACAAATTCAAATGAAGCAGGAAAATTATACCTTATTTCAAAGTTAAAATCTCCTGTATAGTGAAGATCATATCATTGACGCAATTTAAACCGAACTTCATACATAACTTAGAATATTAAAAAAAATATAATATTTGTTTATAAATGATGGCATCAGTTCATGGCACTAAATTAAAGAACATTCTATCGGGGTTGGATGACAGCATCAAGTGATAGATGAACTCCTGCACGCAGTGTTACTGAACGTCAAACTTGGAAGATAACAAACTAGGAAAATAACACTTCATGTTATTACGGGCAACTTCTTACCACAGTTTGGGGGCAATTTCTTACACCACAAAGCCATACCACATCACCAAAGCTCGGTTAATGCACGTTTTTATACGTTTTGCTTTTGGTCTACATGTAAGTTTGGGGAAGATGAAGTCATCCCCCAGGCATTACACCTTAGGAAGCCATGGAGGCTTATATTGCCAGTGCTTAAACCTGGTTTCTGTAGTGCGAAGCAACTTAGAGTGCAGTTATACTGACTCTCCTGGACGGGACACTAGTCCATTGCAAGTACCTTCCAAACAGTGTTTGTACTCATTTGCAGCTGAGTAGACTGAGGCAAAGTAGGGTAAACGAAATTGCCTAAGCTTCGAAAACGAACTGTGCCCAGTGTGGGTCTTGAACTCACAACCCTGGAATTTAGAGTCCAACACCTATACCACTAGGCCACGGCTGCCCCCCTTACATGTAAGTTTAGATATATTTAATAGTCTTTGATAGTCTACATTTGGGGCAAATGTTCAACTACGTTTGGAGGCAGGAAGATTTAACGACAATGACTAGTGAAATATGAATAATCTGAATTAACCATCACATCTGTCTGGCTGTATAGTAGGAAGAGTTGAGTTAGCTTCGCTTAACTTCTTGGTGTGAACACTAAAAGCTGCCTCCTCAGTTCTTAGCTAATCATAAATTATCGATGATTAAATATGTATTGCGTGAATAAAGTAAGTAGTATATTCAGTAGGCTTAATAATGCTAGGCACACTTAGCTAGACTGTTGTTGCACATTAGTGCGGCTGGATCAATGCATGTTACACGACATTTGTTGCCGTGATTCTATTTTTGAAATGGTTCAAAAACAGTTGCGCCGGACAAATCAATGCGTGACTCGAGTTTTATTGAGTTGCGTACCAGTGCACACTGCACGACTGATCAGACTTGAGTCATTTAAACACGACCCGTAACAAAAGCTTAGCAATGTATGCCTAGAATTAGGGTGTGTACCTTTGTTAAAATCATTTGTTGGAGATGGCACTGGACAAAATCATGTCTACATCTATGGATTAACTTTGGAATCAGACAGGGCATATGGCCATGGACTGGTAGTGCCTTATGCATCCCAATTCTTCCCCTCTGGAACCCGCACCTGGAGGGAAAACTACAGAGCCTGGAGATTGGACGAGACGAGCAGCTTCACCACGACGGTCCCGGGTCGCTTCGTCCCCGGATCGTTCTTTTCCGTCAACCCTAACTCGAGGATTTCGTTAGACGTTTCGTTGCGTGCATCGATCCGTGCAACACCCATTAGCTCATCTTTCACCATGTTGCTATTCCATACCTACAGAAAATGATATCCCACATCACAATTTCAGTTTTTCCAAGGCCTTCTTAAAAAATTTTTTTTAGAAAATTTACTTAAGTTAAATTTACTTAAACACGTTGGTTGCATGAAACTGACATTCTAAGATTCTTAAGGCTGATTTACAAGAGCGAATTTTGCCCAGATTTGTTAATCAACACCATGCTGCACAAAAACGCGCAAATAAATTAAACTGTGTGTGCATGCGTGCATGCGTGCATGTGTGTGTCACGTCTAGACACCGCAACCTAGATCTTGACACTTGCCATTCCCGGCTTGAGCTTTGATGAGAGGTCATGATGGATGCATCTGCTGTTGGTCACTGATCGGCCACTACTTCAAAATCAGGGTTAACTAACTACGGAGATTGGGACAAGTTCCAATTCCTCCTGCGGGTGTTTACACAACTGATTTTTACCACGACATGTCATGCAACATCGTGTCACGTCAGCTGACAAACTGGAAAAAATCGCTGATGCAAACTGGCCTTAAATAAGTATTTTATATAAGTAAATGACATACATGTTATAATATCTAATTTCAGACACAATTTTGTTCGGTAATAATAAACGATATAGGCAAGTTGGATGTGGAATAACTGGTATCAATAAGGTAGAATAATAAATTATGGTGTATGGCTTATCTGAGTAACTATAATTATTTTAGTCAATGTTACAAAAACGCACCGATATCTTGATCTGTTTTGTCGTTGGGTGAGCCCGATAAAAAATAGCTCCGGTGTTCCACTCGGGATTCAGGTTGTCCTTGCACACAGGGGTCTTCACCTTCTCCCCCTCACAGCTGATGGTGCAGAAGGGGTCTGGAGCTGGAAGAAGAGGGACCCTATCAAAATGTGCTATAAAAAAATTAAATACCTCTGAATGCATGTGGCATAGGCGGGGCTTAATCCCATTGTATAAAATAATGATATGTCCGCAGATGTAAAATAATGATCTGTCAGCAGATGTAAAATAATGATCTGTCAGCAGATGTAAATAATGATCTGTCCGCAGATGTAATTAATGATATGAAAAAAGTGCCTAGAAATGTGCCCTTCTCCCCTTTTCATAACTATTTTTGAGGGTGGAAAATTCCTTGAGAGAAGATCTCAAAATCACAAACATTTCATTCGTCTACCATCAACCTGGAAGGAAAACAATGATCTGTCGCTGGAAATAAAATAATAATCTGTCCCTGGAAGTAAAATAATGATGTGTTTCCGCAAGTAAAATAATGATCTATCCGCAGATGTAGAATAATGATCTTCCCCCGGAAATAAATATGTATCTGTTCCATAAAGTAAAATAATAATCTGTCGCTGGAAGTAAAATAATGATATGTCCCTGGAAGTAAAATAATGATCTGTCCCTGGAAGTAAAATAATGATCCTACCCCTGGTCACTTACTTGAAGTATCTCTCTTTCCTTCCAGCCCCACAGCCTTGACCACAATGACCTGGGTCAACAAGACAGGCATCTGGAAACAGGGAAGACAGCCGAGGATCGACGACAGGGTGCTGGGCTGGGGCTCGTCATCCTTCAGTTCCCTGTAACCAATGGCAACAGTCACTAGGGCTGTAAGATACGATGCAAGACTCGATATAATTATTATTATTTTACAAGAATCACGATACAAATACAACACATGCGTCCCAAGTTTGATCATGTTGAAAGCTTAAACTACCTCAAAAGCACGCCCTGGAAACTGTTTTGAATCTACCCATCTGTAATAAAGTCAACGCCAACAGAGTCAAATTTGCTTGCTACCTGACAAAATATCACTTGATCCCGCATTAGAGGTATTATTAGTTTTAGCTATTAAAATCACTTGATCCCGCATTAGAGGTATTATTAGTTTTAGCTATTAAAATCACTTGATCCCGCATTAGAGGTATTATTAGTTTTAGCTATTAAAATCACTTGATCCCGCATTAGAGGTATTATTAGTTTTAGCTATTAAAATCACTTGATCCCGCATTAGAGGTATTATTAGTTTTAGCTATTAAAATCACTTGATCCCGCATTAGAGGTATTATTAGTTTTAGCTATTAAAATCACTTGATCCCGCATTAGAGGTATTATTAGTTTTAGCTATTAAAATCACTTGATCCCGCATTAGAGGTATTATTAGTTTTAGCTATTAAAATCACTTGATCCCGCATTACAGGTGTTATTAGTTTTAGCTATTAAAATCGTCTTTCTGAATATTGTGTTTTCAGTAGACATTTACAGCTGTGTAATGCTGTAGTATATAGCCAGTGTTGACTGAATTACTTTAATGTTGTACTTGAGTAAAAGTAATTCACCTAAAAACTACTTGAGTAAAAGTAAAATTACTTTGTAAAAAAAATACTTGAGTAAAAAACTACTTTTCAAAAGTACTTGAACTAAAAGTAGAAGTAAAATTACAACACTTAGAAAAAACAACAAAATCATGAGTAATATTATATAGATTACATAATTTGTATCTGACAACTGTTTTGCAACCACTATGCCTATAACTATGTGCTTCCAGACAGCCTTAGCTGGTCAATCAGTCTGCCACCATTGAACACGGTGCTCACTTGGATGCTTGGAATATTACATTATCTTGAATGAAAGCTCACAACAGCGACTATGAACAGTAATGAAAATATATTGTGAAGTAAATAAAAGTAACGTAGAAAAAAGTCGCGCTACTTTAAATAAAACTACTTCATTACTAGTAAATGTATTTAGTAAAAATTCTACTTCATTACACACCAATTACTTTAAATAACTACTCAAGTATCGTAATGAAGTACTTTTACTTCGTTACATGCCAACCCTGCATATAGCATGAATGGCTTTATGCTGTGGTACATAGCATGAATGGCTATATGATGTAGTATATAACATGAATGGCTTTATGCTGTAGTATATAGCATGAATGGCTACATGCTGTAGTATATAGCATGAATGGCTTTATGTTGTAGTATATAGCATGAATGGCTTTATGCTGTAGTATATAGCATGAATGGCTTTATGCTGTAGTATATAGCATGAATGGCTTTATGCTGTAGTATATAGCATGAATGGCTTTATGCTGTAGTATATAGCATGAATGGCTTTATGCTGTAGTATATAGCATGAATGGCTATATGCTGTAGTATATAGCATGAATGGCTTTATGCTGTAGTATATAGCATGAATGGCTATACATTGTAGGATAATTATACTATGAATGGCTTTATGCTGTAGTATATAGTATGAATGGTTTTATGTTGTAGTATATACCATGAATGGCTTTGTGCTGTAGTATATAGCATGAATGGCTTTATGTTGTAGTATATACCATGAATGGCTTTGTGCTGTAGTATATAGTATGAATGGCTTTATGCTGTAGTATATAGTATGAATGGCTTTATGTTGTAGTATATACCATGAATGGCTTTGTGCTGTAGTATATAGCATGAATGGCTATATGCTGTAGTATATAGCATGAATGGCTTGATGCTGTAGTATATAGTATGAATGGCTATATGCTGTAGTATATAGCATGAATGGCTTTATGCTGTAGTATATAGAATGAATGGCTTTATGCTGTAGTATATAGCATGAATGGCTATATGCTGTAGTAAATATCATGAATGGCTTTATGCTGTAGTATATAGCATGAATGGCTATACACTGTAGGATAATTATACTATGAATGGCTTTATGCTGTAGTATATAGTATGAATGGCTTTATGTTGTAGTATATACCATGAATGGCTTTGTGCTGTAGTATATAGTATGAATGGCTTTATGTTGTAGTATATACCATGAATGGCTTTGTGCTGTAGTATATAGTATGAATGGCTTTGTGCTGTAGTATATAGTATGAATGGCTTTATGTTGTAGTATATACCATGAATGGCTTTGTGCTGTAGTATATAGCATGAATGGCTATATGCTGTAGTATATAGCATGAATGGCTTGATGCTGTAGTATATAGTATGAATGGCTATATGCTGTAGTATATAGCATGAATGGCTTTATGCTGTAGTATACAGCATGAATGGCTTTATGTTGTAGTATATAGTATGAAATGCTTTACGCTGCAGTATATAGTATGAATGGCTTTATGCTGTAGTATAATATACTACAGCATAAAGCATTTCATATTATATACAACAACATAAAGCCATTCATACTATATACAACAGCATAAAGCCATT
This sequence comes from Lamellibrachia satsuma, assembly GCA_033239005.1. Lineage (NCBI taxonomy): Eukaryota > Metazoa > Annelida > Polychaeta > Sabellida > Siboglinidae > Lamellibrachia > Lamellibrachia satsuma. The sequence goes on along the minus strand of BSQZ01000003.1, from coordinate 12,946,317 downwards.
CATACTATATACTACAGCATAAAGCCATTCATACTATATACTACAGCGTAAAGCATTTCATACTATATACTACAACATAAAGCCATTCATGCTGTATACTACAGCATAAAGCCATTCATGCTATATACTACAGCATATAGCCATTCATACTTTATGCTGTAGTATATAGCATGAATGGCTATATGCTGTAGTATATAGCACAAATGCATTTACACTGTAGTATATAGCATGAATGGCTTTATGCTGTAGTATATAGCATGAATGGCTATATGCTGTAGTATACAGCATGAATGCATTTATGCTGTAATATATAGCCTGAATGGCTTTATGCTGTAGTATATAGCATGAATGGCTTTATGCATAAGCCATTCATACTATATACAACAGCATAAAGCCATTCATACTATATACTACAGCATAAAGCCATTCATACTATATACTACAGCATAAAGCCATTCATACTATATACTACAGCATAAAGCCATTCATACTATATTATAGTAAGAATGGCTTTATGCTGTAGTATATAGTATGAATGGCTTGATGCTGTAGTATATAGTATGAATGCCTTTATGCTGTAGTATATAGTATGAATGGCTTTATGCTGTTGTATATAGTATGAATGGCTTTATGCTGTTGTATATAGTATGAATGGCTTTATGCTGTTGTATATAGTATGAATGGCTTTATGCTGTTGTATATAGTATGAATGGCTTTATGCTGTAGTATATAGTATGAATGGCTTTATGCTGTAGTATATAGTATGAATGGCTTTATGCTGTTGTATATAGTATGAATGGCTTTATGCTGTAGTATATAGTATGAATGGCTTTATGCTGTAGTATATAGTATGAATGGCTTTATGCTGTTGTATATAGTATGAATGGCTTTATGCTGTTGTATATAGTATGAATGGCTTTATGCTGTTGTATATAGTATGAATGGCTTTATGCTGTTGTATATAGTATGAATGGCTTTATGCTGTTGTATATAGTATGAATGGCTTTATGCTGTAGTATATAGAGCCAGACTATTGCCATTTGTTCGCCAAATTTAAATTTTTTTTGTGAAACTGAAACGAGACGAGCAATCAAATCTAATCGAGGAAGGATCTTTTATCTTTGACCTGTGAACTATGACCTACATGGCACTGGATGCTGCACTTGTGTAGACGCGCAGCAGGAATGGCCGAGCCAGTTTTGGCTCAAATGTTGTTGGCACCACGCAGTATCGCCCTTTGCTGAGCCCATAGCGGAGTATGACACTACGGCCATTCCGGAATGTCGACGACTTTATCACTTGCGGCATGTGGTGCAGCCTGTAGCGGCGGTTCTCCTCTACCTGCATCATGCTTAGTATCAAAACAATGCATTGTGGGTAACGAAAGACAAATGCATAGTGTGTAGTAAACAATACGTGTATTGTGGGTGGTGAAAGACATGTGCATTATGGGTAACAAAACACAAGTGCATTGTGGGTGATGAAAGATAAGTGCATTGTGGGTGGTGATAGATGTGTGTTGTGGATAGCAAAATATAAATGCGTTCTGGACAGAGACAGACTACTGCATTGTGGAAGGAAAGACAGCAATGCATTGTGGGTAGCAAAAGATAAGTGTATTGTGGGTAGCAAAAAAGCAAGTGCATTGTGGGTGGTGAAAGACAAGTGCATTGTGGGTAGTAACATATAGTGCATTGTGGGTAGAGACAGACTGCTTCTCTGTAGCTAGTAAAACAGGTGCGCATCTAAGAGTTTTAACATAACATACGTGCAAACATACATATTCTAGGAAGTGGATTATAGTAAGAATATCTTACCTTGAGGATGGTGAACCCAATCGTCATCTTCTCCTGGTTTTCCCCACGACCTCCCTTCTGCATTAAGGACAACAGGACGTCATCCGTGCTCTCTCCCACAGAGAAGGCGTACTACAAAGAAAAACATCCAATTAATAACAAACGGAGGCGTTATAGTCCAGGAGTGAGTTCAGTTAAACTAGTCCAAACCTTATTTTGTGATATACTTTTTTATTGATGTATTCTCACAGTATTATACATGGTGATTAAAAATTTCTTGGCAGCCACGCTCGAAAAGTTGAGCATTTTGTAAAATAAGCATTTTAAATATGCAAATGGCACAGTCCAAAATGAAGAAATATACATCATAACAGATTTTTCCTCCAGTTTCTGGTGGCCATTTTGAAGTTTTCTATTACTATTTTCTAGACAAATGCTCAAGGTACGCCTTTGGATATGGACCTAGCACCTGAAAATCATTAAGAATCAATAAAAAAATTTACATTTTATCTTTAAACAAGGTAGGCCTGCTCTCCCCAAGATATTAGTTAATGTTCCATCTTACACTACACATTAGTGAAACAGGCCAGACATAGACAGTTCTTGTAATTCCATCACTAGAAATCTACAATATCATCACTATTATTGCAAAATACTCATCTATACAGCTGAATACGAATACCTTTATTTCATGTAAAAACCTATATACATACAAATATGCATCACAAAATAAATAAGTACAAGGAATACATAAATTAAATTTTTTTAAATAAAAGAGAATAGAATGGAACAAACATCTGAGTAGAACAGAACAAACACTTAAGTAGAACAAGATAAACGTATGAATAGAACAGAAAAAAAAAATTAAGTAAGAACAAGACAAAAAATTAAGTAGAACAAGACAAACATCTGAATAGAACAGAACAAACAATTAAGTAGAACAAGACAAACAACTGAGTAGAACAGAACAAACACTTAAGTAGAACAAGATAAACGTATGAATAGAACAGCACAAAAAAATTAAGTAAGAACAAGACAAAAAATTAAGTAGAACAAGACAAACATCTGAATAGAACAGAACAAACAACTAAATAGAACAGAACAAGTGAGTAAAAGAAAACGAACAGTTGAGTATAATCGAAAAAGTACGAACTGGAAAATGACAAAGAGAATAGCTACTTGTGGACTGCCATCTGAATGGGTAGGCTCTCATTTGACAGGGCATCTCTGTGGACAAAGGGGGTTTAGAAACTAAACTATTAATAATCCTATGTCTCACTCATTGACTTCAATTGTCTATATACGAACTAAACACGAGCGTAATCGAGTAAACTATGTGCTGTAGTCTACTCCAGCGTAGGGGTCGTTCACAGTTTACATTTACATATTCATACAAAGTGTGCTAGTTATCAGACCTCCTCGCTGAATTAGTACCTCAAAATTTTAATAATTTTCCAGATTAAAACATATGTCCTTATAACAATGACATAGTCAAAATATGTTTACAAACATTTATCTCCAATAACTACGCTAAAGCTTTGTGTTTTTCTAACAACTCTGTGGGGTCAGATTGATAATTGTTTTCCATGAAGTTGTGAATTTCCAAGATGTCAAAATGTATTACAGTACAGCTTGGTGAACGGTTACACAATTTATAAAAAATGTATTACAGTACAGCTTGGTGAACAGTTACACAATTTATAAAAAATTGTAGTTCCGTAGCAGTTCACCGTGTGGCACTGCATGACACAATAGTGGTCATATATTTGGCATGTGACATTAAAAAAAATAGTACACTGCTCTTGACACCTCCCCCTTTAGTACGCTTTGTATGAATAAGTAAATGTTGACAATTGTGAATGACCCCTTATTGATCTTTAGTTTCATGACAGATATATAAATATACAAATATATATATATATATATATATATATTGTAAAAGGGGACAGAGAACACTTATTTGAGCACGGACAGACAGACAGCCAGCCAGACAGACAGACAGCCAGCAAGCCAGACAGACAGACAAACAGACAACTAGAGTTATTTCAGGTGGTGTCATATACTAACTCAAGTTAATGCAAATTAGCAACTACTGACTCTCAATTTTATGTCACAAAATTCACCAATTTTGCTGATTATAGTTGGGCGTGACTTACACCATACCACAATCAGATCACCACCCGCTGGTGGTCATCGACATGTAGATTTCTACAGCAAAAATTATTTTGTAGTGATGACTTGTAAGAAACCACAAAATCTTCACAATTATTAGGAAAACAGGATTTTTTATATAGGAAAATATAAGAATTGCAATAAAAACATAGATAAAAATATAGGAAAATATCGGAATGGTGGGCACCCCAATCTACTTCTCAAATGATATGATCCCTACACCGTAAATTTCAAGGTTTTGACATTACCCCCTGAAAAAGCTTACCTGTGGGTTCTGCAGGAAGGTGTCCTTGTTGTTGATACAACCCCCATCCCTGCCCGGTGTCCACGCCCCATTCAGTAAGGCCTCAGTCCAGGTCTTGCGTAGACTCAAGATGGAAGTGTTGATGACGCGACACACCGCCGCATTCATGAAGAACTTACAGAAATCCTCGAACAGCATCCTGTGAAACCACGCAAAATGAAAGGTCCCTCCTCAATTCTATTTTCGCTAGTCTCATTTCAAATTCATTTTGTGAAACATCAAACCTACCTAGTATCCACCGCAACATGCTAGCTGGTTTGTGCTACTTTTGTATGTAGCTTTCATGAAATCATTAGACAAACTATAAAATTACTTACTGTTTGGTCAAACATTAATTGAAGTGAAAATGGAAACGCTAAAACCCTGGGTGAAATATTTATTTTTGTCATATGATCGATAAAAGGATGGAAGTCACGTCCATGATCAGCCACGTGCTTACTATTTTAGATATCAAGTATTTTGAGCCTTATCAGATCTAACAATCAAAGTCAATTCTTTCAATGATTTGAAAAAGAATAAACATTTTTTATTAAACCGACCACGGATGTTACTTAAACAATTCACGCACTACATACTTGGACATCAACGAACCGGATTTACGATAGGCTAAATCCGTTGAGGATAGAGTTTTAACATCCGTGACAAAACTTGAATACACAGAAAATTTAAATAATGGTACCATATAGTTCCCAATAGATGCATACCACCTGATAGACACGCACTCCCTTTTTCAGAAGTGAAACCACACGCAAAAGCAGACTTTCAGGAGTGAAGAAGACATACTGGCACCACTTCACAGACTATTTTGAAATATATCACAGTGTGTGTGCATGCGTGCGTGCGTGCGTGCGCTTTTGCACAACATTGGGGGTATTTATTTATAACTTGTTTGCCGTTGACAAAGCATGCAAGGCTGAATTTTCAGTGCCGATTCAGGACCGACATAGGACATCCCATACCCACACCTACACACTCGTCTGTTGGGAACTACACGATACTGGTATTCGAGAAGTGTAAAAACCATATATATGATTAAGTATATTATTACGCTACTCTAATAACCGATACATGTTATCAGTACATTCAGTTAGCATACCCTTTCAACAACTGTCTCCTACAATCTATAATAATTTTTTTACACGTGCCCCGGGGTCCACCGGGATGGTTCGTACTATTTTATTTTAAAATTCCCTCTGGGGTGTGGTGACATTATGAAGGAATCTATGTGGACATTTCACACAGATTATGTAACTCAAAACAATAGAGGTTCGTAATCACGTACAATTGTTAGCGATACTATACATGCTTTCTACAATAGTTCCGAGTTATATGATCTATGTCGAACATCCACATAAGCTTGTACAGTACGCTTCATGAAAATGACAGTTGTACAAGATTTTTGCCATTGGCATTGCCATGCCAAAACTTGACTGGGCAGTGCAAGGAGTCATAAGCTCTTGCAGTGGCTGCCTTTTTGTCCCGTGCAATGCCCTACCAAGATTTGACTGGGCAGTGCAAGGAGTCATAAGCTCTTGCAGTGGCTGCCTTTTTGTCCCGTGCAATGGCGAGTAACTCAGCAAGTTTGTTTTAAAACACTTACCAGAATTCGCCATCATCTTCAAACGTCAGTCCAATCTTGGAGCGACTATCACTTGCAATGCTCTTCCATTCCTCTGAGCTACAAAGCAAAAAGAAAGTGTACAACTGACAAAAAGCCACACAACCTTGCTTTTCCTCTGGGGCGACTGAAGAAGGATCCAGTCCAACCTAGGAGCAACCAACTTAGCAAACCTCGTAGCAATTTCAAAATCACCAATAACTACACATCACACCACCAGGGGAATAAATACAGATCTAAAGTAAATAGCGCATGCCTAAGGTACCATTCCCAGGTAACAGCTTGGTCACCAAAGTTAACATTCACAGGTAACAGCTTGGTCACCTAAGTTACCATTCCCAGGTAACAGCTTGGTCACCAAAGTTAACATTCACAGGTAACAGCTTGGTCACCTAAGTTTCCATTCCCAGGTAACAGCTTGGTCACCTAAGTTACCATTCCCAGGTAACAGCTTGGTCACCTAAGTTACCATTCCCAGGTAACAGCTTGGTCACCAAAGTTAACATTCACAGGTAACAGCTTGGTCACCAAAGTTAACATTCACGGGTAACAGCTTGGTCACCAAAGTTAACATTCACAGGTAACAGCTTGGTCACCAAAGTTAACATTCACAGGTAACAGCTTGGTCACCAAAGTTAACATTCACAGGTAACAGCTTGGTCACCAAAGTTAGCATTCACAGGTAACAGCTTGGTCACCAAAGTTAACATTCACAGGTAACAGCTTGGTCACCAAAGTTAACATTCACAGGTAACAGCTTGGTCACCTAAGTTAACATTCACAGGTAACAGCTTGGTCACCTAAGTTAACATTCACAGGTAACAGCTTGGTAACCAAAGTTACCATTCACAGGTAACAGCATGGTCACCTAAGTTAACATTCACAGGTAACAGCTTGGTCACCTAAGTTAACATTCACAGGTACAAAATACAACATCATCCCATCCGGAGGTTGGGTATTTGCTATTAATAATAATAATAAATAAAAAATTAATAAAATTACCCATCACTGAATCGCCCGTTCCACTCCTTGCCCCCCCAGGGGTTGCGCAGGCGAATCATGCTGAGCTTGTCACGATTGAACATGTTAAAGATGCCAGTGCCCTCTAGTGGCACACGTTTCACCGCAGTGATGCCGTACGCATGACCTTTGACCAGCCCCATGTCAGTACGAGCCTCCATTTCTTCGCTGCTCGCAGCCTACAAAGCAGTGTTCAATTTATTATGACTATCAGGGTTAGCTTTTTTTCCGATAGTATCGTGATAGCTGTATAACAATGGCAATAGTTTAATAACTATCACAGTAATATTTAACAAGTGGACAAGGAAGCCATTGGCTTATCGAGAGTCCAACAATGTTCATCTACTTATAATCCACCCTCCTGAGATATGTGTCAACCTTGTTTTTAAACATATTCACGCTGCTAGCAGTTACACAATCTGTAGACAATTTGTTCCATTCATTTATTGTCCTATGCGAGAACGAGTGATTCCTGATGTCCAATCTACATTGATCCTTTACTAATTTTACCTCATGTCCTCTAGTTCTGCTATCCTTCTTGAGTGAGAAAAACATATTTCTATCAATATTTTCATACCCATTCAATATCTTAAAAACTTCAATCTGATCTCCTCTTAACCTCCTTGTCTCTAGAGTTGCTAAACCACATTCTTTCAGGCGTTCTTCATAACTAAGGTCTCTCAGTTCTGGAATCATTTTAGTTGCTCTCCTTTGTATGCGTTCAAGCGTATCTATATCCTTCTTATGATATGGTCTCCATGCTTGTACACAGTATTCTAAATGAGGTCTAACTATTGCTTTATAAAGAGGTATAATTAACTTTTTTCCCTTGTATGTTATGTTTCTTCTAATCAATCCAAGAATTTGATTACCCTTTGAAGCTGCAATACCACACTGCTCTGAAACTTTCATATCAGCGCTTATTGTAACTCCTAAGTCCTTTTCTTTTACAGTAGTACCCAGAGCAGTATCTCCCATTTTATAGTTTACATTCAAGTTCCCATGTCCTGTATGTAGGCATTTACATTTCCCAAAATTGAACAGCATCTGCCATTTCTCAGACCATTTCACTAATCTGTCTAGATCGTTGTGTAAATGTTGTTTATCACCATCAGTATTAACCTTTCTAAACAGTTTTGTGTCATCCTCAAATTTCAGTACGTTACTTGTTATACTGTCGTCCAAGTCATTGATATAAATTAAGAATAATATAGGTCCTAATACTGATCCTTGAGGTACCCCACTCAAAACCGATTTCCAATTTGAAACTTCTCCATCTACTACAACTCGTTGTCTTCTGTCAGTCAGCCATTGTTCTATCCAGTCAGTTATGCTATCCCCGATACCATGGGCTTTTAATTTAAGTAGTAATCTTTGATGTGGCACTTTGTCAAAAGCTTTCTGAAAATCTAAGTAGATAATATCTACTGGCGATCCCACGTCTATCCACTTAGTGATTTCTTCAAAAAAACATAACATATTTGTTAAGCATGACCTTGCGTTAAGGAATCCATGTTGAGATGAATTTAATAATTTATGCTTAACGAGGAAGTCCACCATATGGTCTTTAATTAACCTTTCTAATAATTTACAAATCACTGACGTTAAACTCACTGGTCTGTAATTCTCTGACTTATTTCTCGAACCCTTTTTAAATAATGGTATGACGTTTGCTTCTTTCCATTCAAACGGAACAACTCCCTCTTTTAATGACAAGTTGCATACTCTTGCAAGTGGTATACTGATTTGTTCTACTGTTTCCATTAGTAATTTTGGAGGAATCCCGTCCACTCCCGGTGATTTGTTATCCTTCATTGCCTTTATTTTCTTAGCTACTAATTCTGGAATTACAATTAACGGACCTAAATAGTCAGATTTAGCCCCCTGAAATTTAGCATCAGCAACTGGTAATGAACTAATATCTTCTTTGGTAAACACTGAACTGAAGTAACCATTTAGGTCTTCCGCCATTAAAAACCCCTGTGATATTATATTTCCAGCACTGTCTTCTAGAGGGCCAACCTTGTCTTGTACGTTTTGTTTACTCCTGACATATGCATAAAAACTCTTGCTGTAATTTTTTATGTTACATGCTAGTTTTTGATCATAGCTGATTTCAGTTGTAGCTGCATTAAGTGCCTCTTTGTATTTTGCATAGTCTTCTTCCTTTCTGGTACGCCTATAAACCCTCCACATAGTTTGTTTTAGCATGATTTTTCTAGTAGCCTCTTTTGACAAGTGTTTCTTTCTATACCGTTTTACTTGTTTTTGGAAGGGAACAAATTTATCAATGATACTCTCAATTTCATATTTTAGAATATTCCAACATTCAATTGCAGTCTTATTCATCAGCATGTTATTCCAATCTAGCTTTGCTAAGTATTTTCTCATATCTTTGTAGTTACCTTTGTGGAAGTTTCTCTTGTACGTTTTCTTATTTTTACTTTCTGATTTTACATTGTTGTCAAAATGTATTTGATTATGGTCACTATTACCCAATGGTTCAAATATTTTTACATTGTCCACTAATTCTTTTTGTGATGACAAAACTATATCTAATACATTTTCTCCCCTGGTTGGTTCTAGCACGTGCTAAGTAAGAAAGCTATCCTGGATTAAAAATAGAAATTGTTGGTCCTCAATCCCTGTGCTCTCTAGAGAATTCCATTGTATGTGTCCATGGTTAAAATCTCCCATTATGATACATTCCCCTTTACTAACTTCCTTTATAGCGTTTTTTATTTTTGTGTTGTCCTCTTCGTTTATGTTTGGACTTCGGTAAACTAATCCAATATTGTGCTAGAATCATAGAATTGCATCCCAAACCACACTTGATGTGTGGCGTCATCACGTAGCCTTCGAGGTAGCTGATTAAAAAATGTTGAATCTCTGAATGACGCAGTTCTAATCGACAATTATTGATGTTAGGTCGATAAATAAATACGATTATCCAACATAGTTGAGAAAACATGTTTATTTATATTATTATTACAGTGACAGAATTAGACCTGCTGAATTGTTTGCCAACTATAGCTACTTTCGATAGTTCAGTGTACTTGAGGATAACTATAGTTCCATATACTATCGACAGTACCATATACTATCGGCAGTATTGTATTATCACATCCCTTCAACATTCATTGCCCAGAGCTCATCATACTTTGTCCCCATCAGACCAGGTCATGCAAACACCATTTAAATGTCTATTGAAGCCTCCAGCCACGCTATAGTTGCTGGGCAAAAGCCGTTCATTTTTATAATTCCATCAATAGAATAGCCTCCATTTCTACTGCCAGGTGCCTATTTAAACATTTCTACTGCCAGGTGCCTATTTAAACATTTCTACTGCCAGGTGCCTGTTTAAACATTTCTACTGCCAGGTGCCTGTTTAAACATTTCTACTGCCAGGTGCCTGTTTAAACATTTCTACTGCCAGGTGCCTGTTTAAACATTTCTACTGCCAGGTGCCTGTTTAAACATTTCTACTGCCAGGTGCCTGTTTAAACATTTCTACTGCCAGGTGCCTGTTTAAACATTTCTACTGCCAGGTGCCTGTTTAAACATTTCTACTGCCAGGTGCCTGTTTAAACATTTCTACTGCCAGGTGCCTGTTTAAACATTTCTACTGCCAGGTGCCTATTTAAACATTTCTACTGCCAGGTGCCTATTTAAACATTTCTACTGCCAGGTGCCTATTTAAACATTTCTACTGCCAGGTGCCTATTTAAACATTTCTACTGCCAGGTGCCTATTTAAACATTTCTACTGCCAGGTGCCTGTTTAAACATTTCTACTGCCAGGTGCCCGTTTAAACATTTCTACTGCCAGGTGCCCGTTTAAACATTTCTACTGCCAGGTGCCCGTTTAAACATTTCTACTGCCAGGTGCCCGTTTAAACATTTCTACTGCCAGGTGCCCGTTTAAACATTTCTACTGCCAGGTGCCCGTTTAAACATTTCTACTGCCAGGTGCCCGTTTAAACATTTCTACTGCCAGGTGCCCGTTTAAACATTTCTACTGCCAGGTGCCCGTTTAAACATTTCTACTGCCAGGTGCCCGTTTAAACATTTCTACTGCCAGGTGCCCGTTTAAACATTTCTACTGCCAGGTGCCCGTTTAAACATTTCTACTGCCAGGTGCCCGTTTAAACATTTCTACTGCCAGGTGCCCGTTTAAACATTTCTACTGCCAGGTGCCCATTTAAACATTTCTACTGCCAGGTGCCAATTTAAACATTTCTACTGCCAGGTGCCCATTTAAACATTTCTACTGCCAGGTGCCCATTTAAACATTTCTACTGCCAGGTGCCCATTTAAACATTTCTACTGCCAGGTGCCCATTTAAACATTTCTACTGCCAGGTGCCCATTTAAACATTTCTACTGCCAGGTGCCCATTTAAACATTTCTACTGCCAGGTGCCCATTTAAACAATTCTACTGCCAGGTGCCCATTTAAACATTTCTACTGCCAGGTGCCCATTTAAACATTTCTACTGCCAGGTGCCCATTTAAACATTTCTACTGCCAGGTGCCCATTTAAACATTTCTACTGCCAGGTGCCCATTTAAACATTTCTACTGCCAGGTGCCCATTTAAACATTTCTACTGCCAGGTGCCCATTTAAACAATTCTACTGCCAGGTGCCCATTTAAACATTTCTACTGCCAGGTGCCCATTTAAACATTTCTACTGCCAGGTGCCCATTTAAACAGTTCTACTGCCAGGTGCCCATTTAAACAGTTCTACTGCCAGGTGCCCATTTAAACATTTCTACTGCCAGGTGCCCATTTAAACATTTCTACTGCCAGGTGCCATTTAAACATTTCTACTGCCAGGTGCCCATTTAAACATTTCTACTGCCAGGTGTCCATTTAAACAGTTCTACTGCCAGGTGCCCATTTAAACAGTTCTACTGCCAGGTGCCCATTTAAACATTTCTACTGCCAGGTGCCCATTTAAACATTTCTACTGCCAGGTGCCCATTTAAACAGTTCTACTGCCAGGTGCCCATTTAAACAGTTCTACTGCCAGGTGCCCATTTAAACATTTCTACTGCCAGGTGCCCATTTAAACAGTTCTACTGCCAGGTGCCCATTTAAACATTTCTACTGCCAGGTGCCCATTTAAACATTTCTACTGCCAGGTGCCCATTTAAACATTTCTACTGCCAGGTGCCCATTTAAACATTTCTACTGCCAGGTGCCCATTTAAACATTTTTACTGCCAGGTGCCCATTTAAACAATTCTACTGCCAGGTGCCCATTTAAACATTTCTACTGCCAGGTGCCCATTTAAACAATTCTACTGCCAGGTGCCCATTTAAACATTTCTACTGCCAGGTGCCCATTTAAACATTTCTACTGCCAGGTGCCCATTTAAACATTTCTACTGCCAGGTACCCATTTAAACATTTCTACTGCCAGGTGCCCATTTAAACATTTCTACTGCCAGGTGCCCATTTAAACATTTCTACTGCCAGGTGCCCATTTAAACATTTCTACTGCCAGGTGCCCATTTAAACAATTCTACTGCCAGGTGCCCATTTAAACATTTCTACTGCCAGGTGCCCATTTAAACATTTCTACTGCCAGGTGCCCATTTAAACATTTCTACTGCCAGGTGCCCATCTAAACATTTCTACTGCCAGGTGCCCATCTAAACATTTCTACTGCCAGGTGCCCATTTAAACATTTCTACTGCCAGGTGCCCATTTAAACATTTCTACTGCCAGGTGCCCATTTAAACATTTCTACTGCCAGGTGCCCATTTAAACATTTCTACTGCCAGGTGCCCATTTAAACATTTCTACTGCCAGGTGCCCATTTAAACATTTCTACTGCCAGGTGCCCATTTAAACATTTCTACTGCCAGGTGCCCATTTAAACATTTCTACTGCCAGGTGCCCATTTAAACATTTCTACTGCCAGGTGCCCATTTAAACATTTCTACTGCCAGGTGCCTATTTAAACATTTCTACTGCCAGGTGCCTATTTAAACATTTCTACTGCCAGGTGCCTATTTAAACATTTCTACTGCCAGGTGCCTATTTAAACATTTCTACTGCCAGGTGCCTATTTAAACATTTCTACTGCCAGGTGCCTATTTAAACATTTCTACTGCCAGGTGCCTATTTAAACATTTCTACTGCCAGGTGCCTATTTAAACATTTCTACTGCCAGGTGCCTATTTAAACATTTCTACTGCCAGGTGCCTATTTAAACATTTCTACTGCCAGGTGCCTATTTAAACATTTCTACTGCCAGGTGCCTATTTAAACATTTCTACTGCCAGGTGCCTATTTAAACATTTCTACTGCCAGGTGCCTATTTAAACATTTCTACTGCCAGGTGCCTGTTTAAACATTTCTACTGCCAGGTGCCTGTTTAAACATTTCTACTGCCAGGTGCCTGTTTAAACATTTCTACTGCCAGGTGCCTATTTAAACATTTCTACTGCCAGGTGCCTATTTAAACATTTCTACTGCCAGGTGCCTATTTAAACATTTCTACTGCCAGGTGCCTATTTAAACATTTCTACTGCCAGGTGCCTATTTAAACAGCTGAATAAATCAGTATCTGGAAACTCAGGCAGAACGGAGAAAAAAATTTCCCCGAGTTTCAAACCCTAGTCCTCTCCACCTACAGTGCTCATATGCTGAGCCACCACATCCCTATGGAGTTAGATGACATCACTGGGTCAATTGTACAAAGAATACGATAACATTCAAGTGATATAAGGGATGATCTCAAACATTGATGCAAGACAATAAAAAAAATTGGTGTTGTTTCATCTCCAACCTCCCTTCTCCTGCTACATGAAACTTTGAATTACATCTACATTGAAACTGTCCTCGTCCTTCATGCTGCAACCCTCACATACTGTTCATGTTCAGCCATCGTGAAGCACAATTGCTTGCATGCACCACAAGTCAACAACCTTATGGGCTATGATTGAAAGATAAACAAAAACGTTTTAGAGAAAATGCATCAATGTACAACGCTAAACAAAACAGCTGCTAACCTCCCTCAATTAAATCAATTTGGTATAGTGTCAGGCATAAATTTTTGAGATGATACCTATGAATGACTTTTTTTTTTAGATGACCCCTATTATCATCCTGTTTTGAGATGACCCCTATGAACGACTTGTTTTCAGCTCACCTATATAGACGACTTGTTTAGAGATCATCTCAACAGGCGACTTGTTTTGAGACCACCCCTATGAACGACTTACTACTAAATAAATTACAAAATCTTCATGCATTTTTTGCTTCATACTATGCACCTAATATTTCAGGTGTGATGCGTTTGCAAACAAATTGTAAAAATGTACCAGGCCAGACAAAGTATGTTACTGATATAGCACACTGGTTAAACATAATTATGTACTCTTGTCTGAGTTCAAATCTTTTCGCTGTCGTGTGTAGAGGCTTTTTCTCAAATTATGTATTTATGATTCAATGCATGCATGAGCAATCCCATCTGTCTGGTGTTGTTTATAGCAACAAATAATTCATGATTGTTCAACATATGAAGATAAGAATCAGAATTCCAGTCAAGAAGACAATTGTGTGTTTGTCTTCTCCATAATTTATGTGGAGGCTGTGTGGCAGACAGACAGACAGACAAACATAGACATTTAGATAAACAGACATATTTTGAGAGAGTAGGAGAGGAAGAGAAAGAGGATACAGACAGACAGACAGACAGGCAGACAGACTGTCCCCCAGCTAGCCAGATGTGCATGCACGAATGCATACATGCACGTGCACACACCTATGGATAACACCTGGTATATGGGCAGAAAGTGAAGTGGATCAATAATCTGGTGCCTCATAACCAGTACCCTCATAACCAGTACCCTCATAACCAGTACCCTCATAACCAGTACCCTCATAACCAGTACCCTCCCAGCAATTTCATAAAAATTGGGCACAACTTCCCAACTCACTTAGCACCTGGCACATGGGAAGGAAGTTGGAAGCATGTGTCGAACACTAAAAACCCATTTAGGTCCCTTCTACCTGGAGTCTATGCCCGAGGGAGTAAAAGGGTAATTGTGTAACCTGTCACCGACTCACAGAGGGGTGGTCTCTATTTCAAACCCACTAATGCTATGAACAGACTAAGACAGATGCACCCAGCAGACAATACTCTAGTCACATCATGTATTTGCCTATGCATTGTCATGACTGTCATGAATGGAAGACAACACATTTAGACGACCATATCATATAACAACAATACGTATGTTACGCCCTTTTTATTTTCCGTCTGGGCTTGTTCTTAAAGCTGCTTCTTCAAATGGTTCAGTTCATCCGAATCTGATTAATTTATTTCAAGATGTGTAGTGTGTGACTAGTTTAAGTAACTAAGTAACGTTTGCAGTCTGTTTAATAAAAATGCATATTTTTGTTCAAATCTTACAAACAATTGAATTCAGTTGTTAAATCTGGTAAGGATCAAAATAGTGGATATCCAAAATGATAAATACTGTGCGAGTCAATGCCAATCATGGACCTCTCGCTGATCACATGACATAGCTACGAAATTCCGTGATTTTTCAGCATTTCGATTTTCACTTCACTTATTGCTTGAACAAACATTAAGTAATTTAATAGTTTGTCTGACGATTTCACAAAAACTACATACAAAAGTTGCACAACCGAGCTGGCATGTTGCAGTGGATACTAGGTAGGTTTGGCTTTTCGCAAAAGTAATTTGAAATGAGACTAGCAAAAAACGAATTGATTAAGCACTTTTAATTTGAAATGAGACTAGCAAAAACTCTATTTGAGGAGGCAACTTTAAAATAAAAATGATTTGTGCTGGTACACTGTACACTGTACACTGGTACACTGAACTAGCAAACAATGTGACCCTGTACACCCACTTGATTACTAGTACTTTTGTTTGCATGTGCATTCGCGTGTGCTTGCATGCATGCATGAATGCGTGTCAACGCCTGTGCGTTTGTGTAAGACGTGTGTAGAAGAGCTTGTGAATTCACGAGTGTACATCAATTATTGATCTTTGTGTGCTGATCCCATGTCAACAGCCAAACAACAACACCAGAGAATCGATAGCCTGTGTGTTGCGTTGTACAGCCGGGAAAATAACAGCTTGCATTCACACATTGCCGTCTCAACGTTCTGTTAAGGGGTTGTTCACTATTGTCTAATATACTCCTGCCCCATAGACATATGACAAATACTTTCAATATGCACTTAGACATACAGAGACTGGGACATAACCTTTCTTAGGTGGACATTTCTAGTTGTGAGAATTCGTCTGACACCACGTTTTTGCCTAGATATGATACATCCTATCCAATTGTTCCCATACGTCCTTCAAATAGTGCTCAGACATCTTACCTAATAATGCCCAAATATCATACCCAATAGTGCGCATACATCCTATGCAATATTGCCCAGACATCCTATGCAATAGTGCCCATACACCCTATGCAATAGTGCCCAGACATCCTATGCAATAGTGCCAATACACTCTATGCAATGGTGCCCTTACACCCTATGCAATAGTGCCCACTACATCCTATGCAATAGTGCCCAGACATCCTATGCAATAGTGCAGATACATCCTATGCAATAGTGCCCATACATCCTATGCAACAGTGCCCATATACCCTATGCAATAGTGCCCATACACACTATGCAATAGTGCCCATACACCCTATGCAATAGTGCCCATACATCCTATGCAATACTACCCATACACCCTATGCAATAGTTCCCATACATCCTATGCAATAGTGCCCATACACACTATGCAATAGTGCCCATACACCCTATGCAATAGTTCCCATACATCCTATGCAATAGTGCCCATACACACTATGCAATAGTGCCCATATACCCTATGCAATAGTGCCCATACATCCTATGCAACACTACCCATACACCCTATGCAATAGTTCTCATACATCCTATGCAATAGTGCCCATACATCCTATGCAATAGTGCCCATACATCCTATGCAATATTGCCCATACATCCTATGCAATATTGCCCAGACATCCTATGCAATAGTGCCCATACATCCTATGCAATATTCCCATACATCCTAAGCAATAGTGCCCATACATCCTATGCAATATTGCCCAGACATCCTATGCAATAGCGCCCATAAATCCTATGCAATATTCCCATACATCCTATGCAATAGTGCCCATACATCCTATGCAATATTGCCCAGACATCCTATGCAATACAGCCCATACATCCTATGCAATACTACGCATACATCCTATGCAATACTACCCATACATCCTATGCAATACTGCCCATACATCCTCTACAATAGTGCCCAGACATACTACCTAACAGTGTCCACATATGTATTATAATAGTGAGTTTAGTACAAGCACTGTATATGTAATATAGTTCAATTAAAAATGTCAACATATAAATACTGTCAACCCATTCAATATATCCGACGTTTCTCACAAGGCCAGAATGGGAATTTTAAAGTTGCTCCTTTTAAGCAAATGTGCCTTCTATCTGGGGTCATTATACAGAGGCTTTTTGCAAAATGCGCCTGAAACGAGACATGCAAAAAAATCTAATTGACATGGCAACTTCAAATTTCTCAAGCGACAAAGTTCGGTACTCACTGGAATCGAAGCTGCCATCAGAGACTTGTATCCAGCCTCCTTTTTCAACATGTCAAAGAGCACTTTTCTGGCCTCTTCGTCTTCAGCAACCTTGATCTCGGCAAAAGTAATTGGTTCGGCAACGCCCCCTGTGAAGTCTTCCAGTGCCTCGGCCAGTTCGCCTCCATCGAGAACCTCATACGAGCCAAACAGCCTGTAGGGGGCAGCAAATGTACATTATTTATTACAGTCTCAACATACAATAAGATTTGGAAATTACTAATTAAACTTTTTCGATTATAAACAATTATAAACAAATTGTATGTAAAAAACATGTAAACAAATCACAAGTAAATAAACCAACCATCTGAACATACAATAAGATTTAGAAATTATTATTAACTCATTTTTCGATTATAAACGATTGTAAAAACATATATGTAAACAAATCACAAGTAAATAAACCATATGTAAATAAACCATATGTAAACAAACCATACATAAACAAACCATACATACATAAACCATATGTAAACAAAACATATGTAAACAAAAGGTGCCAAACAAAACGTGTAAACAGATAATTCATAAACAAATCATACATAAACAAACCAAACAGCAAAGGCCTCATTTTATGTACAACTTTTCTTAATATTTTATAATAATTACTGATGGGTGAAGTTTTCAAGAAATATGTTGTGTCTCTCAAGGTCAAACCAGAAGCTTTATATTGAATGGATCAGCGTCTCGGTTTTTTGGAACACGATTCTCTACAAACTTTGTTCGATTCAATCACTCAGGCTTAGTCATTGGATTTGAAGACTATGGTCATGTGACCCATGGTCATGTGACACACACATAGCAACGTCAGTCCATCGACAAAGGCTGAATGAGTGAATGCCCATGTTTCTTGAGAGGTAATCAGTATGTCAAATACACCACTAAAGTTATGTCGTAACCGCAACGTTTAAGAGTCGCCACACTTAGGCCTCTCATATTTTATTAGTTGGTATACAAATCTATTAACTCGATACTTACATTTTCGTCCTGTCCTATTTTAACATGAAACCCTTTCCACATACAAAAACATGCTTTAAAAATATTGTTTTTTTGCATACTTTATCGGTCCATGTAGCGTCGCATCAGCGACTTCTGGACTGAGCTTCAGCAGCTCATGTTATCGTTATTTGAACAAAACACAATATTTTAAAAGAATGTATATTTTTGTTGTATGTGGAATGATTGAATGAATGCACTAACATAGAAAACATAAGGCAAGAATATTGTTTAGCCGTGTAAATAATTTAGACCAATTTAGTTCATTGTTATAGCGTAGGCATTATATATTTGGATTACTTTTTGATTTTTTTGCCGACTGACCCATTTTGTGTTTTAAAAAATATGCAAACCAACCAATAAAAAATAAAAGGCATAATAAAGTCACGTCATAACCATAATAAAGTCACGTCATAACCATAATAAAGTCACGTCATAACCATAATAAAGTCACGTCGTAACCATAATAAAGTCACGTCGTAACCATAATAAAGTCACGTCATAACCATAATAAAGTCACGTCATAACCATAATAAAGTCACGTCATAACCATAATAAAGTCACGTCATAACCATAATAAAGTCACGTCATAACCATAATAAAGTCACGTCATAACCATAATAAAGTCACGTCATAACCATAATAAAGTCACGTCATAACCATAATAAAGTCACGTCATAACCATAATAAAGTCACGTCATAACCATAATAAAGTCACGTCATAACCATAATAAAGTCATGTCATAACCATAATAGTCACTCATAACCATAATAGTCGACAGTCGTTCAACTGCGATACACTTACTTAGCGTATGCCTTCTCCACCAGGGCGCTCCAGAACTCGTTTCGAGAGGAGGAATGGACGAACACGAGACTGCCATTGTTGGTGGGCAGTTGGTCATCAATGACCACGTCCAGCCATTCTCCGTGTGACCAGAAGTGGAAGTGGAAGATGCCGGCGTATCGCTCCGGGTTCTCCGCGCTCCACTCCTGCTCGTGGTGGTCGGGGATCACCTGAAGGGGAAGTCATCCTCGGTTCATATGGAAGTTTAGGGAGTAATGAAAACTCAATCCAAAATAACAATGAAATTAGCATTGGTGCTAATAATTTATTGAACTGATTAGTTATGATTATCATAGATGATGACAATATTAAGGGCAACAGTGACCAGTTGTCGACCTTTGTGAAATGGACATTAAGCGATGATATCGGATTCATGACCGAGACAAATGGTAGGAAATATGCTTTACTAAATGGGGCGCCACTAAACAGGTAAACCGAACTACTGAATTTGCTTGCCTGCATAAGTTAAGGTGTATTTAGGCAAACAATTTATCATTAGCAAAAGTTTTTCAAAAGTGAAGCACTAACATAGCCATATATTCTGATGTGACAAACCATAATATAACCATCACATAACCATCACCAGCAAAGATATGACAAAATCTGAAACAAAATATAAATTATAATATATGTTCTAATGTACAATTCGTTGTGAACTAAATTCCCTCGTATACTAATACCTACCTTATGCCATATCTCCTTGTGTACCGCAAGACAGGAGCACGCAGCAACAAACCAACAGTTTCCAAGTTGACCTTGAATCAGGTCATTGCTGCTGGCGCCATCTACGAACAACTTTGGATCATCGCAGATATCCTACAACGAGAGAGATGGCCCTCAGTGGAAGAAAACACATTTGTTCCTGGGGGGGGCAAGTCATAGCTTTCCTGGGGGGTCAGTCATGGCATTCCAGGGGGGTCACTCATGATATTACTGGGGGTCAGTCATAACATTTCTGGGGATGCATGCACATTAAAAAATGAGGGAAAGGGGTGTTTTTCAATGGAATGAGGGAAAGGGGTATTTTTCAAAGGAAAAAGGAAGTTTGAGACCCCAAAAGGGGGTGTTTTTTGTGTGGACACGGCAGATACATGTTTATTTATCATGTGGACAAGGCAACGCAACAGCCGACGTCACATCATCACTCACTTACATGAGGTCCAAATTGCACATGCACATTGAAAAAATAATGGTATAAAGATTTTACATAGATTATATTAAGATATACATGTGGGAAATGTACTACATGTTATATTTCACTATTTTATCGATACACAGGCAGGCGTGGTTTTCGTTGAATGTTTATTGCTTCACAAAGGTAACGCAAATAATGTTTTGCCTACCGCTATCACATATCGTAGTGTACTGCGATAAGGATATTGTGTATCGTGTACCGTACCATACAGTGTGTATTGTGATACACCCGTGCACCGGTGTATCGTTCTGGCTCTAATATTGACTGGCAGCAGCAAGTACCAAGGCATAGAAGGATAATTCTGTTATAGTGTTGTGTATCGTGACATTTTTTAAATAATGTTACAAACTAACAAGGGTATTTTTTCTAGTTATATATTAACTAATTAATTAAAAGACATCAGGAGAGTCAAGATGTTAGAATTGATATAGTTTATGATAATAATATACAATGATTTTACAATAAAAACCATAAGAAAGTGTGCCCTTAAACAAGATTACACTCAAACTGTTTACTACTTTCTGAACAGGTAGTAATTTATTATGATAAATTCTGGCAAAAGTCGATAAACTCCCACGATACTAGATGATTTTATTTTTTACACTAGCTGAGTTGCCTGGCATTGCATGGGACAAAAAGGCAGCCAATGCAAGAGCCTATGATTCCTTGAACTGCCCAGTCAAGTTTTTGTAGAGCAATGATAATGGCGATGACAACTTCATGTCCCACAAATCATGTACAACTGCTGGTTTCACAGAGTGTTTGTACCGTACAATGGTCAAACGCCCACATAAGTTCCTACATAATACACTCACCCAGGGGAAATGTTGAATTTTTTATGCACAGACCATCCCCGTGGGCCCCCGGGCATGCCAACATAATGTCAGCCCCATTCATGCGAAACTAATGGAGAAATGAGGGAGACAGACAGACAGAGCTACAGGCAGGCAGGCAGGCAGGCAGGCAGGCAGGCAGGCAGGCAGGCAGGCAGGCAGGCAGGCAGGCAGGCAAGAAGGAAGACAGACAGACAGACAGACAGAGTCACAAACTATTTCATAGAATACATAGATATGCACCAGACCTAAATGAAACAACTTCCAAAGACACCACTGTATTAGTCAGAGCTATAGGTTGACTGCATAAACAGGATACTATTTTCTGATCATATCTTCAATGAAGAAGTCTGTTTTGATGAGCATAATCCATTCATCAATGTCAAGTGATGACACTCAACAATACACAGGAAATATCTCTACTGTCATCAAATGAAGTTATAAATGGGGGATAAACACATAGTGACCTACACATGTTTAAATACACCATTCTTACAAAGTGCTCTCTGCAATGGTGGATTCAGTTAGGTCATATATCACCTATATATTTTAACAATACATTGACAACACATATTTTCCCAGAATGCAACATACATTGGAGCTACTCATGATCAGACTTGTGATTAATTACGTTATATCAATTCCAATTATACCTAAAAAATACCATTTCCAGCTACACCTCAAAAATACCAATTCCAATTACAAAATAAATGCAATTATAAATTCCATATTGCAATATAAGACTTTTAAGTATATGAACAGAGCAATCGTAATACTATAAATATTCAATACCAAAAATAACATCTATTTTAGAGCAGCTTTATTTCATTTCTGCATAATGTTGTGGAAAATTTATATTTACTGATCTTATGTAGCAAATAATGTAAGTTAAAAAGCTACATGATGTGATTAAAAAGTTATTGAAAATAATTGACTGTTTTTACCAATTACATTTTCAACAATTCCAATTACTTTGAAAACCAAAACACTAATTCTGGAATTGGTGTTGCAATACTAATTACAGTGTAGTTGACCCCAAGTGAGTGGCGTCTGTCTATCATAGGTGTATAACACTGCATAATGTACGGGAGATACACCTGTATATGTGGAGGTATTTACCACAACTTGTAAGTTATCTGTTGAGAAAACAATGTTGGTCAGCCTCAGGGCATATCAATGGAATGTTGTCCCACATGAGAAAGCGTCTCTAAAGCTTGAAGCAATGACCATTTACTGGACATCATGTGATGAATGGGATCAAATGAGTGCACAATATTCACCTAGTTTATGAAATCTGCTGCTTCATTAATCTCCACCCGTAGCGTATTTAATTTGTTTGATTTTTCCATATTTTTCCATTGTAATTAGCCTGGAAAACTAACAGGTAACTAGGCTTGGCCTCCCTTTTGCAAGATATGCCACTGATCTCGATACATTGTAAATTTCTACATTTATCCATTTTTAATGTTTCTGTATACACCATTTTTTAGAACCAACAACACTACAACATGACTGACTTAACTTGTTCATTTTCAGACAATTAATGGTCTTGGTGATTGCTTTTATGTGCAGCTACATTGTATGTTCATCCATCAACGTCCTGTCAGTTACTGGAGATCAATAAAATAACAAGCAATAAAATGTCTCTAGGAGAAACAGTATAAACAAGTTGTGCCTTCCTGGACTTACACTGACCTGGGTGTACTGATGATGAGAACATAATTGGACACTGTGAACATTCATAGTATATTTTATCTTGTCTTATAATTATGTACACACTGAAAGGTACGTGAAGACTTTGTTGTAGTCCGGGTGTTGGCCAGGGAAGCGGGCATTGAGGTTTGCACTATGTTTTTTTTGCATTTCTGTGACATTTAAACCTTCGAAGTCAATAATCCAACGGATGCCATCCTGGCACCCTTGAGCATTTTTGTATAAACCCATTAATATGCAAATTAGTCATCACCATTAAAATAAATACTACTTTCCTGAATACCTCGAATAGTAAACACCCAAACAATCAAAATAAGGTGTCGAAACGAATGTTTTCCTGGTCTCTGGTTATTATTACGTCAAAGAACAAATAATAATATGCAAATTTGTTGCATGAATATACAAATTAGCTCTGACCAATATGCTTCACTCATTATAATCAGTCTTCGCCACCAGCAAATACTGCAGCTGCCTGTGTTTGTTTATTCCTGCAGCCCGTTTCTCCCTGACAAGCACAGACAATTGTGCAAGGTAATTTGGCTGCTGTACACCTAATTTGGCTGCTGTACGCTATGATCATGGCCCACATGGCATCGTTGGAGTTACGATGACACCATCTGCACTGAAGAAATGGGCCTACGTGTAGTCAGATTGTCCATGACCTTACAGATATGTCGGAGGGTCACACGGTAACAGAGATGACTACACACAAGGAAGAGAAGCCATTTCGTATACGATCGGATGAGGAAGACAGAGAAAAGATAAGGGAAAAATTTGTGGACAGTTTCACTAGCTTCATCTTTGGGAAGGCAGAAAGATGGTATATATATATATATATATATATATATATATATACCTGGTATTCGACAGATACCATGATTTTAGCAACAAGAGTGGAACGTGATTAGCTAGAGCTGGCCAGTAGGCTAACAGACGCCACAAGTTGAGTTTGCAGACCCACTCAAGAAGGTTGTTCTTACTGTGACCGAAAACAAGGTTCAGCTGATTTAAATAATTTGTCATCATTTGATCTCGATGAGTCAACAAGGAAAGCCAACCAACCACAGGCTCGTCGTTACAGGCCAGGGATCTTTCCCAACGGAGATTCATTGAGAGCAGCAAAGGCGTCTGAAGATGACACTCGAGGAGGCAGATATCATCATGATTCAGCAAGTGGCTAAAATTATTACCAACGACATAAAAATCCTTTGTAGTGATACAGATGTATTTATCTTGCTTGTGAACTTCAACTTCAGTGTAGTCTGACAATGGAAAGCACCAGTTCGGGGCGAGCCATGATAGATATTGGGTTTTACTCCAAGAAAACATGAAGAAATCATTAATTACCAGCTGCACGCTCTCTCCGGATGCGGCACAGTTGCGCAGTTGTGGAGCAGATGGAAAGGCACTGATATAAAGGCGCTAGAAACTGGCCATTCTCTTCGCAAACTTGGTGAGTTTGATGTGTGTATCGACGAGGTGGTTGCTGAGGCCACTGGGTTTATTGCTGCATGTTATTGAAGCAAGGAAAGAAACAGCATGTACAATATTCGCAAAGACGTGTGGGCTACAAAGATGGTGAAGCCAAAGGTCACAACAACGCCAGACCTGAAGTTTCAGCCACCTACCATTGAAGCCTTTGAACAAAACGTACGACGCGCTCATATGGAAGTCGGCCCATTTCTTCTGTGCAGATGGTTTCATCATAATTCCAATGATGCCATGTGGACCATGATCATAGCGCGTGAAAGTTGACTCAATATACATATCCGACATTAAAATAACGGAGGGGTTAACATCCACAGAGAGAAACCTACGCTGAATTAGAGATGTTGGCCAGAAGCTCCCACCATTCCTGCTCTAGCTTGTGTCACATGACATTGGTAATATGACACATCCATTACTGCAGTCTGCTGAAGAAGACCTCGGGAGGCGGTCGAAATATAGAGATCGAACACTAAGTTTCTTAAGAGGTAATTATGTTTAAGGTTAATAACTGTTATCATAAAACCATATTATATGATAAACTATATCTGTTCTCACACATGGACCGCCCAAATGTGTTTTTATGAACCACAATTGTTTTAATTTAAATATAATTTTACCATTCCAATAAAACAGATAGCAATAAAACAAATTTGTTATATTTATCAAATATATATATATGCATATAAACGCATGCACTCACACATAAATGCACACGTATGCACAGTATTTATAAACACAAATGCATGCACACACACATAAATGCTTGGAGTTAATAGTAGAATGCATTTGCACTGTTTGAGGACTCAAACCTATTGTCAGAATTTTTCCCTTGAACTGCTTTTGCTGACAAAATTATACAAAGCCAATGCAGTTATTTGTGTAAACTGCACAGTATTTACACACACAAATGTATGCACACACACACAGAAATGCACGTATGCATGCCAGGCCTTTTGTACCCAGTGGCCCATCAGGCCAGAAGATGTTAAAAGATGTTAGATGTTACTGGCCCCCTTAAAAAAGTTACTGGCCCAGAGTTTTTTTTGTGATTTCAAAAACCACTATTTTTTGCAATACGTCGCATTATAAGTCGAAGGATGTGAGTTTGGCTATTATTTATTTGATCATTGGTGATTTACTGTCATGCTTTCAGTCAGTATTCCGTATGGTAGACAATGTCGCTTTAGAATCATATGCCCTCTGTCGAAGCCGCAGCAGGTCGTGTTTTGAGAATTACGGGTGATTTCGCCGTGTATGTTTCGAGTTACAGCTAGTTATACTCAAAAATACGACGGGCGAACTAGACCTGACACTGTATATAACTATGATTGTTACAATGGGGTTTATTTCTTTCAAATATAAACTTTTGGACTGAAGTACAAATTTATGGTAAACTTAGCTATCTGCGCCCTAGCAGGTCCTGGAATGTATGTTAGGCACTGTCGTGACACCTAGCAGACAGTCCGTGAACCAGTCGATATGTCGAATGCGTATTGCGCAAAAGAAAATGCTGCAGTATACCTGCGCAACCCTAGTAAAATATAGGCGTCCACAATTCACAAAAAGTCTGCATGATGTCGTTGCTAGTAGCGACATCATGCAGACTTTTTTGTGAAGCTCGTACATATCAAAACAAGATGGCAACTATACAAAGCAACAACACAAAATCAGATGAGATGTAGATTGTATTTAATTGTAGCGCTGGGGTGGATGGCAAGGACATGCAATTGAAACGATGACCTGTGGCTGTGACCAATCAGATAAAAACGATCTGAAACTATGTTGGCCCACTGGGCCAGTGTTAATGTCGAAGCCTGCATGCACACACACACACCAGGTGTCAGCAGTAGCGCTTTCGCGCGGGAAATAAAACCAGGCGTCGATTATATTACAATGTAATCTATTACAATTACTTTGTTTCCTTTCTATTACTATTATTACATAATGAAGGCCAAGTAATCTATTCCTATTACATGTGAATCTATTACACTATTACATTTTTCCATCGCAACTATTTGCTTTCGATTAAACATTTTGGAGTGCGGACAGACGTATTATGCTACATATTTTATCTTTTAAGAGCTAGAGCATAAAACTATCTACACAGACAGTAGAATTTCATCTGAATATACACCACAACATGTCAGCCTGTATTCTAGGGACACAAGCACTCATTTCAGATTTGCTCAAACCAGATAATAACAGTTACTTGTTTGAAGTCTATCCTTTCATCGTGTGATGCCAAGATATGCATTTGCTGTTGCTCACACACATTCGTGGCTTTGCTTGGAGTTAATAGTAGGATGCAACTGTGCTGTTTGAGGAGTCACACCTATTTTCAGAATTTTTCCTTTGAACTGCTTTTGCTGACCAAATTATACAACAAACCAATAGAGTTATTTGTGTAAACTGTACCTGGCTTCATAGCCTTGGTTGTCATACCCATTGCCTTTGTAGGCTGTTGGAGCTAACATAACATAAGTCAGCATTAATCCAAATTGTAATAAAAATGTAATAGCTCAATTACTATTACATTGTCTTATATTACTATTACAGTGTTCTGTTCCATCCATAACTATTACTTGAATAAATGTAATCATCACTATTATAACAATGTAAGTGACCCCCATGTCTGAATAACATACCTTGTTATGTAATCATCACTATTATAACAACAATGTAAGTGACCCCCATGTCTGAATAACATACCTTGTTATGTAATCATCACTATTATAACAACAATGTAAGTGACCCCCATGTCTGAATAATATACCTTGTTATGTAATCATCACTATTATAACAACAATGTAAGTGACCCCCATGTCTGAATAACATACCTTGTTATGTAATCATCACTATTATAACAACAATGTAAGTGACCCCCATGTCTGAATAACATACCTTGGGTCTCTTCCATTGTATATTCTTGAACTTTCCCGGGGTGGGAGATAATGCCTTGTCCTCCGCAGGGAAGAGCGGGTCAGTAAAGAGGGTTCCGCTGCTCTGGGCCTCCTTACGTAAGGCAGAATAATTCTGTCCATGGTAGTCTCGGGGGGACGCAAACCCTCCAAACTGTGATGTCAACTGACTGAGCATTCTGAATGGCTGTCACGTTTCAGCTGAAGGAAACAATAAGTTAGTCTGTGTTAGGGGCTGTTCAAAATTTAAATATTTGTACAAAGCGTACTAAACGGGGAAGGTGAGTCAAGGCCCACATCCTTATATAGGAGTCTGTATCACCAAAGATCTTACCTGGAACAAACACATCCATCAGATCACAGCCTCAGCTAACCACACACTTGCATTCGTCAGACGGAATCTCCACTCATGCCCCAAAAACATCAAAACAACTGCCTACACGACCCTTGTTCGCCCACTCCTAGAATATTCATCATCCGTATGGGACCCCCACTCTCAGGTTCTCATTAACGAAATAGAGATGGTGCAAAGACAAGCGGCTCGCTTTTGTCACAATGACTACACATCCAGAGAAACTGGGTGTGTGTCAGAAATAATAAAAAAATTACACCTAGAGCTAGTACTAACAACCAGAACAAACAGACGGCTCACCATATTTCACAAAGCCATCCACAGTCATCTATCATTGCCTGTTGCAAACCTCCTCCAACCCTTCAAACGCCACTCACGGCATCTAAATAGTAAAGCCTTCAACACCATACACGCGAGCAAGAACTGTTACAAATTTTCTTATTTTCCCCGAACAATAAAAGATTGGAATTCATTACCAGATACAACAGCCAACATCACAGAACCACAGCAATTTAAGCAAGCTCTCACACACTTAGTCCCAAACAAACATGACTAAATAGCATGCGCACCCAACCCTGACCGTTTGACTGCTTAGGAGTGCTGGCCAGTATTACTACAAGACAAGACAAGACATACTAATTTTTTAAAATCATGCTTACCATACCACATGGTAAACTGTAACTTATGGAACTACTGTTGTTTTAATTTGTGAACATCATATGACAAATTAATTTGTAAATTCACAACTTTGTGGAAAACAATCATCACTATGACACCATGGAGTTGTCGGAAAAACATATAGCTTTATCATAATTATCTAATCATCAAAGATTAATGTTTGTAAACATAATTTTATGATGGTTATTATTGTATGTCTATACATGCACTGTGTCACAACATTGTCGCATGGATAATTCCTGTTTTTCAATCTCAAATATTATCAACATTTTAAAGTACCAATTGGAGGTCTGGGAATTAGTACGATTTGTATAAATTGATAAATGTCAACAATTGTGAACGACCCCTTACATGTGCACAGGGTTCTCAATAACTTTTGAAGTAGGAGGTAGAAATTAAAAGTAGTCAATACAAGCTGTTCATGTGTAGGTGAAGATTTTGTAGGCGTGCCCGGGGGCCCACAGACTTTACAGACTTATAATGATGGCTACAACCCTTACCCTGCAACGAGAGACAGGGAAAACAAGGCCACATCCCAATGAAATTAAACACCCAGCCCCAGCCAGGCCAGGGCCACGCCTCCTGGCTAACAACACTCAACAGTGGTGAGCCACTCACTGCATGTTTGGTTTTCAGCCGTAATTCGTCATGTTAACTATTAGTTACTAATCTATACAGAAGGCTGGCAATACTCGTACAATAACTGCAATTCTGGTATAACTAATCGCGTGCACATTATTGACAGGTGCCACTCCCTACCCTGGACCAGGGGATGGGCTCGATTCTAGCCCGCACTGCAGAAATTGGGGCACAGGCACAGCCACAGCCCAGGCACAGCCCAAAACGAAGCGAACGGACAATCGTACCTGTTGTGTGACACGCCTGTGTGTTTGCAACGCGTTTCTGACGATCCCTGCAACTATTCAACTGTCGTATCGTGCATTCCAACGAACGAAAACATCCGTGAGTTAATCATGGACAGCAAACTATCTACTATCGGGTACTTCGAGAATTTCAGAGCGAAGCGTGGCCGCCGAAATTCGCCGAGTGTTGCCGAATTACTGAACGAAGAGTGGCCGCCGAAGTTTGCCGAGTGTTGCCGAGTGCGACCGACTTCGTGTTGATGGTAATGGGTTCAGACTACAGTTGATTTTCCCACTGATGGCTTTGTTAACGTTTTGCAGGATTATAAGAAAACGTGACCATCACAAATTCTGAAACTTTTAACCTGCCATTGTCATCATCTCATTGACATGCTGATCGAGTTTAGTCAACATTAGATATTCCCAGTTTTTGCTAAATGCCTGCATGTGCGACACCCGCCAACGTTTGCCAATGTGTGCACGCATTATAATTAATACTATGCACACGTGTCTATATAGTGGCCAAAAATACCAAAATCCTTCGCCTATTAAAATTATCTAAAATACACAGTTACACTGTCAGTTGTTTCTACCAGCTAACCTGACAATGTGCACATACCTGCTCAAAGGAACTTGTATAATTAATGTCAGATCATATGATTTTTTTCTTGTTGGGGAAGGTGGGGCATGTCCGCACATCTAAAGTATGATATATGTGTCATAATTAATTAAACGTTTATGCCAGAAGGGTCACATTTCGCCTTGATAATCTGTCTATTTAGAAGTTTAATTACTACTACCAATCATCAAACTCCAACTCCACTAAGAAAAACATGTATAGGGCATATATATATATATATATATATATATATATATATATATATATATATATATATATATATATATATATATATATATATATATATATATATATATATATATATATATATATATATATATATATATATATATATATATATATATATATATATATATATATATATATATATATATATATATATATATATATATATATATATATATATATATATATATATATATATATATATGTTATCAATATGCATTGATAACTGGTATGTGCAAACATACATCGCGTATTTCAGGCGTTTGCTACATAGCAGAATACGTTCGAACTGCAATGGTAAATTTCAGGCTGCAGAACACCATACAGCTTGTTAGGTATATCGAAGCGCATTATTTGGGGGGTCAGATGCGCCGATATAAATAACATAAGCATGACCAGCTGTAGTTTATATAACACAGTGGCCAAAGTGTTGTGAAGTAGATGCGTGACATTGGTCTGTCTCGACTACAGCGTGACATTGGTCTGTCTCAACTACAGCGCACACTGAAAGCCATACGACGAAGAAAACCAAAAGGACATAATAAAAACAACATTGTAATAATGCGCTCCAAGATATATGAACACTTCCTACGTAAACTATCGTGTTATAAGTGTACAGTCAGTAACACATACCATCTCAAAGTCCCAACTTCAGCCTATCGTAGGCCAACCTCCCACTTATCTTAGGCCACCCTCCCACCTATCGTAGGCCAACCTCCCACTTGTCTTAGACCAACCTCCTACCTATCTTAGGCGAATCTCCCACCTATCTTAGGCCAACCTCCCACCTACCTTAGGCCAACCTCCCACCTATCTTTGGCCAACAACCCACCTATTTTAGGCCAACCTCCCACCTATCTTAGGCCAACCTCCCACCATCTTAGGCCAATTTCCCACCTATCTTAGGCCAACCTCCCACCATCTTAGGCCAACCTCCCACCTATCTTAGGCCAACCTCCCACCATTTTTGGAGGTTTGGGGGAGCAACTCAATACATTTCCAATATACCATTCATGAGACAAATTCCACATTTTATGAGTATGTGTTTGTGTACACAACGCATTTAGGGTGTCGCATTATAACTATTGGGTAAATAAGGGCATGCATTGTGACATTCTGTTAGGGAAATTCTCAAAGATTATATACTGACAATGTTTTGAGTACCCCACTGGGTTCCTGTCACACCCCTGGGTTCCTGTCACACCCCTCCATAATGAAACATGGGTTAACTGATGTGTATCCACATAGGCATAAATAAGGGGTAAGTCATGTATCACACAATGACTAATGCATCAGTAAATGAACAGGCAAACCAAATTAAATATTTATTCGAATAACATCTACATCTCGCGGTGTAAATTAGCTTACTGCACTGAGGCATATCCACACACGCCTGTGCGGATATGTCCCAAACGACCGGGGGGGGTGTAAGATTGTAACTTTATCCCGGGGGGTGTAAGATTGTAACTTTACCGGGGGGGGGGTGTAAGATTGTAACTTTACCCCGGGGGGGGGGTAACATTGTAACTTTTCCCACACACGCTCTCTATGGCGGTAAAGTTTGTTTGTGTAACGATAACACGAAGGACACACATTCCAAAAAATACATAAGCACACCAATATAAACACACCAATATGAACACACCAATATGAACACACCAATATGAACACACCAATATAAACACACCAATATGAACACACCAATATGAACACACCAATATGAACACACCAATATAAACGCACCAATATGAACACACCAATATTCATATATTATGGAGAGTGTGAGTTACGTATCAATATATTACATGAGATTCTGCACACACACAAAACACATTTTAGTTTATTATTTCTTACCGACGCAAAGTTCAATTCGCGGGTTCAAATGCTCGAAGTTTGAATTATAAATGCTACCGTAGAACACAGTTTTGAAACCAAATACTACGCGGTTTGGACAATAACGAGGTGTGCTGACGTGCCTCGACATGCGGATATGCCCCACCTTCCCCTATCGAAATTAACATAATGTACGCGTCTTACATTCGTATGAAATACACCAGTAAGTATAGCGCTGAGGCATGCTCTCTAATACCCAGGTTGTCATGGCTGTCAGTCCGTTGGATCTGTTGGTTCTCTATATAGTAATCGTGTGTTAGTAGCTTCCCCTTGGACTTGATGGTAACTTGTGACAGAACGGCGCACTCTCAGAGCTACCAAGGCTCGCGCATTTGGCGTAAGACTGGCGCCTTTTCATTCAATCTCACGCAACTCTCTGTAAATCTCACGCATGCTTGCCGTTTCAATCAATAATTAATACAAACAAGTTTATTTCCAAGTTCATTTTGATTAGGGGTGTAACGATATATCGAACTATGGATGCATCGCGATAGTAGAACTTAGCGATGCAATACCATCGGCATTGATAGTAAATTTATAGTACAGCGAAGTATCGATAATGATGATACTTGGCAAAACAAATCATCAGGTTTACTTGTGTTACTGCAATACTGTTAGTAAACGTGCTGTGTCAAGTTTATAAGGTAACTTTACTTATTTACATCAACAATCGTTGATCAGATCAGCACCACTCTCGAATTCGCCGAATCATTTGCCTCCTTATCCAAGCGATGGCGCCACCAGTTAATTCTGGTTTGTATTACTTTCCTGGCTGCTGAACTTATATGATACCGATTATTAAACCAGGGTTCTCAGATGTTGATGAAAACATTGTAGAAATACCCTTATGGATATAATGTTCATACATCAAATCGCAGCCTTCAATTCCATGCGGTTTGGGGTTTAAATATAAGATGCACGCCCTTTTTTAGCATTCGTGAATCGTGTCTGTGTGTTGTTGAGTATCATAAACGTGACGCTCACCTCTAGATAGAGATATTAAGCTAAGCATTACTACCCGGGTAACTCTGGCCCACGATTTCAGACTCTTCCCCCCAGAACCAGTGTACTTTTTGGCATTTTTGAGTTACAGACATTTGAAAACAGAGATTTTGTCGTCCGTTATTTTAGGGGTACTGGGGTGACTCGGTGTCCACATATGTGACATAAAGAAGTTCATATGGGCAGTGCGAAGTTTCATACATATAACATTTTAGCAACTGGCTTATCTAAAGATGGTCACCCATTGTGCTTTATGTCGCGTGCAGCTTGCAACAAAATCAGTATATCCCAGCAATCGTTGAATTTGTGAATGAAATAAGCTGTTAGGAATGCAGTGGTACAATTATTAGATTTTCATGAAGCGAACTTTAAGGAATATTTACCAATAAAACAAACGTCAACTTCACCATGCTATGCAAAATTTCATTGTCGTTACCATCATCCAAAAGAAGCAAATGTACCGTGTTTGTTAGTTTTGTTCCACAAAGATAATTATCCAATTCTGATGGTTACTTTTCACTATTATGCAAATTTTTTTCAACGTGCATGAAAAATACAATTCGTAATTTTCAAGATGGTTATTAACTATGTTTTGTGAATCGTGACTGGAATGATTTGTTTCAATTAACAATTATATAAAACCAACACCCGAAAGACTGCAAATTGTTTCACTCTGTTTTCTTAGCGATATGATCTTACTAGCAAAATACAATTTAAATAGACAAACACAATTTCGAACTGATGAGAGACGATGCCACTATCAAGAAAAGGGTGGTACAAAAACATTACTATGCCAAAAAGGCGATGCCATATGGTAGCCTCATTGTCATATCTCGTTCTGTTCAAGATTTGAACCCGATCGGGTTATATATACATAGCTGGATGGCAACATTGAAAAGCAACGGTCGACAGGCAGGCTAGCTGCTATGCACAAATACACGGTTGGACATTTTGGCCGCTGTGCGCGGGGACGTTTTAAAACTAATTATGATTATTGTTGTTTTCTTAGTTTAAATTTAATATTGTATATTAAATATTAAAAAAATCTCATACTAGCAAAGCAGGTCTTTCATATTGGCATTTTACCCGTATGAGAGGCCTTAGAAAAACATGTGACCATATTATTAGCATCCGTTACATGGGCGTATCCAGGGGGTGTCTATCGGGTGCGTTACATGGGCGTATCCAGGGGGCGTCTATCAGGTGTGTTACATGGACGTTACATGGGCGTACCCAGGGGTTGTCTATCGGGTGCGTTACATGGGCGTTACATGGGCGTATCCAGGGGGTGTCTATCGGGTGCGTTATATGGGCGTACCCAGGGGATGTATATCAGGTGCGTTATATGGGCGTACCCAGGGGATGTCTATCAGGTGCGTTATACGGGCGTACCCAGGGGATGTCTATCAGGTGCGTTATATGGGCGTACCCAGGGGATGTCTATCAGGTGCGTTATATGGGCTTACCCAGGGGATGTCTATCATGTGCGTTATATGGGCGTACCCAGGGGATGTGTATCGGGTGCCCGGGCATCCCCCTTTATTTTGGTTGCACTTTTTCAGTGAAATTAGAAATAATTGTCGAGACAGCGCGAGGTGCATGGCGCCCTCCTGCACTTGTTCATCAGATGAGGATATTTCTAATATACAATATACAGACTCTTAAAAGGGGGGGTGCCCAGATTTTAAAAAAAATACACCAGGTGGCAGGGCGTCTAGTTCAAGCAGAAGTTGACAAGAACATTAAAATTGCGGGGATTCTGTTCTATATAGAATATGCCGGTATCACAAACATCTGAAGAAACTTTTGACAAATTAATTATTATATATTTCGTTGTCCCATTGATTGGTG
Source organism: Lamellibrachia satsuma (assembly GCA_033239005.1). Classification (NCBI taxonomy): domain Eukaryota; kingdom Metazoa; phylum Annelida; class Polychaeta; order Sabellida; family Siboglinidae; genus Lamellibrachia; species Lamellibrachia satsuma. The sequence continues at coordinate 12,911,245 of BSQZ01000003.1, read as the reverse complement.
GCTTCATGGCGGTGACGTCTTGGGTGATATTCGGTCTTTCTTTCTTTTTACGGGGAATAAAAGTCTTCACTATGGGCTGCACCTTAAACCGATTGTCTCTCACACTGGTTTGCTTAACAACTGCCGCCGAACTGAGGGGATTCACACAAAAATGCACCGTCAACAAGAATCCAACTGCGTTTAGTAATTGGCAGTACGAGAATAAGGCAGGATGGGTTGACGGGCAAATCAGAACGACTGGTTGACAAATGGCAGTGTAGGTGGCAGCACCCTGAGTTTGTAGGCCGGGATCCTGTGTTAACAATGTCCTCATCTGAGGTACAAATGCAGCAGAGCGCCACGTCGCGGTTTCTCAACAACTAATTTTGACTCGATGAGCAAAAATCCGACTGAAGTAAAGGGTGGTGTTCGGATACTTGATGGACACCCCTGGATCCGCCAATGCAGTCGTTCTGATTTGTTCCACCATCCGACTATATCGTTATAGTACCCTTTATTAAATGCAAATTGTTTTTGCTGTCACTGCATTTTTGTGTGAATTTCCACTGATCAACAGTTGTTGCCAGGCAACCAGTGAGAGACAAGAAATCACCGCCGTGGCGTCATCCATCTCGACACTGGTGAGAATCACGATGACTGGAAACTCATTTGGCGACACAAAACAATGACATCCTGTAGGCCTCGATAACAATACACAACGGAATTATTGCCATTGTTGGGACCAGATCCAGCTGAAGATCTTGTCCGAAATACACTGACGAGGCATGCGATCGTATCACACCAAGAACAGTTAAACTTTATCATGAAAGATGAAAAGCAGGAGATCCGAGAGGAATTCTTGGGGTTTGTATTATGTTACTCCGGAGACGTCGTGTAGCTCGCCTTGGACGCACACATATTAAGTCGGGGATACTGCTATATATATAATATGCCGGTATCACAAACATTTGAAGACATTTTTGACAAATTAATCTATTGACACATTAATTATTATATACTTCGTTGTCCCATTGAAAATATTTCCCATTGGCAATTATAACCATATAGCCCGTTATAGGCACTAACTTAATTTATTTAATTTACCTTGGCACTATTTCAGAGTTTCATAAACAGAAAATCTGAATATCTAATATCTTTACAGCGAAACAAATGTCATGGTTTGGGGCTATGCACCTAAAAGAGATACTTAAAACTAACTACATACAATTAAGTTTGTACATTCAGTCATTAGCATAGCATCCTGGCTGCTTCTTGCTCATGGTGTCATTGTTAAATAGCAATGTTGTTTTATTTACATGCACACTAAGCACGTGTACGCACGCACGCATACACACATTTAACAACCACAGATTGGTTTTCTTTTTCATATAAAAAGACTTAAACACTTAGAAGCAACATTGCTCAGAACTAATTCAACACAACAGCCTTGAGGGAAGTGCAAATTCTCTTTTTATTTTATATAACAATAACCATTTTATCAGTCAATGCGGTACATGGGAATAATACACATTAAGTCCGTAACAAAAACATTAAAAGCATTGAACAAAGCATCTGCCAACGTTCACTATTGCATAAGAAGATCTGGAATAATAAAAATAAATATACATATGCATGCATACATACATACATATATACACACACATACATACATACATACATACATACATGCATTACATTTCCTGGCCAGGCTGTGTGAAATCCTAAAAGAACCACAAAGAACACAAGTACAAATTATCACAACAACACACATTTAACTAGCTATTTTACTTGCTATGAAGGTCATCGTTATTTAGCCTTTTACTAGTTTCATCTCGTACGTCATCAGGTGTTCAAAGCTCTTCGTCTCATTCAGCATTGCTTCCCTTGTATAATATATGCCACATCACCCGATCTCATTGTATCAAAACAATACAATATATATATATATATATATATATATATATATATATATATATATATATATATATATATATATATATATAAATAAATATATATGTAATATAGTATATACATGCAAAAATGCACATATACATACACATGCGCCCACACACACACACACACACACACACACACACACACACACACACACACACACACACACACACACACACACACACACACACACACACACACACACACACACACACACACACACACACATATAATATCATGTATAATATGTGTTCCTCTAATTTAGCGTTGTTTCACACAATGTAATATCTGCCACATAAACCGTGTTAGTGTATCATAAACAATTTCATAAACAATAATACTTGAGTATATCGATATATAATTACTACATTCATAATTGTGTAACGACCTTTGCTTTAAACATAAACAGTAACCTGAGAGCATTGGAGGCATCCAGCTAAGCCACATATGCCAGATTCCCTGTGTTTACTGTGGTCCTACGTTTCTGTACCATGTTTACGTGGAAATCGTTATTTTATAAAAAAAAAACATTGTGTTAATTATATTTTTTCTCAAATCAACATGCCTTAGCATAAATTTTGGAACCTTGCAATGGGTTAGAATAACATACACTAATTTATACAATAATACTAGAAGTCCGATCCATGGACTTATCAAACGACTTATCAACAATTTTCATAGTCTAGTTTGCTCACGGAGACAACATCAACATGTTCAAAAGTAGTTCACAAAGGTACTGTAGCTGTTCACCAGTAGGCGGTTTCCTTCACTGACATAGACGTTGATCGTTGGTTGCTGATTTGTCCGTTCGTCTACTGGAGTAAGAAAACAAAAATCATGTAAATGAAAGAAAGATCAAGTACATTCTCCTCCCTCCCTCCCTCCCTCCCTCCCTCCCTCCCTCCCTCCCTCCCTCCCTCCCTCCCTCCCACTCCCTCTCTCCTAATCCCTCCCTCCCACTCCTTTCCCTCCCTCCCGCCCACTCCCTCCCTCCCTTCCTCCCACTCCCTCCCTCCCGCCCACTCCCTCCCTCCCTCACTCCCCTTTTTCAACTCTAGGAACAAAACGTAGATCGGAACTATGCGATCGAAGCTGTCCACGCTGTCTTGCAGGAGTGAGCAGTGAGTGTAAATGTGTCGGTTGCTCAGATGAAAATTACCTTCACATTTTTAGGAAACTTCTTCTTCAACTCGTCCAGGTGCTTTTTTGTCAGTCCACTGCCCCACAGACTGGAAGAAATAAATAAATACATTTTAAAGAAGATTGAGCACCATTCAACATGGTCGATTGGCAAGTGGATAAGGAGGTCATTTGCCTACTGGGGGTCATTTTCATCAGTGTATGCCTTTATGATAAATGTGTCAGATTTGTTTCCAAGCATGTATGTTCGCAATGCTCGCAGTTTCACAATCTGAATGTAATAAACAAATTAACCAAATTTATGAATTCGGGGAGGAGATTCCTTTGTTGGATGTAACTACCCAATCCCACAATATGAATTTTTAACGAGGCTCTCAAGGATGTCATTTTATGCATTTTATAGGTACTTTTACAAGGAAATGTGAAGGTTGTATTTGAAACAGAAGGGGAAGCAGGATATATGAACACATTGGTGAACAAAGAAGGAGATCTCCTTCCCAAAGCAGGACAGTTGGTACCTTGCTACTGTGTGGCTTCTGGTTCTACTATTTTCATTAAGTTTGAAACATCTTATTAATGTTAATATAATACGCATAAACACTAAATATTTGAACAAACATGTGATCTTAGCTTAATCTATTCGGGTGTAGTGTTGCTAAAAACATGTATTAGGCGTTTTTCCTAGCTGAGGTATACCAGTCCTTGAATCAGCTTAGTTGCTCTCCTTGCTTTTCGATCTCCTAATGACATGATCTCCACGCTTGTGTGTCCGTGGTGCCATGGCATTACACGCTCGCGTGGTGTGGGGTTTTGCAATTATACATGGCGTACTTACTCTAGTTTTAACTCCTTTCTTTTTGTCAACAGCTCGGTGACTACGTCATCAACATCGCCCGTCAATCGATTTTTCGAACAACTGCAGCCAATGGACACACATTTTAGATACAGGTCAACATTCGACGGAGGCAGCTATATATTTTTAGTTGTATAGTGGTATTCATAGTTTACGATATACGTTTGTTGTATATCGAATTATCGAAATAGAAAGAACAACCTTAAGAAATGTCAAATAATTCATATCAGAATAACATTCATTTGAGACGGGTTCTTGATCTTGCTAGGTAGTTTTGTTTATGTAATAACGTAATATATGTTGTAAAATAATAATTATGACGATTATGGTTATTTTAATCCTGATATTACCTAATTTAATAACATTTGGTGCAAGGTAGATGCTTATACCACTAATACGGTGGCCTCCGCTAAATACGATTTCCGGTTCGAAATGGGCTCAAACAAATGTGGAAGTGAATGTACATAAAAATAAATGGTTATATGTTGTCTATATTTAATTACTGCCAAGTGAGGAAACTATCAATCTGAGTTAAGTTCTCATTAACAAAGGTCACTCACTGCACTCTCAAATCGGCTAAAACGTGGGAAGTAAACGAAACCACACAAATTCAACGCAACGATTCAGTCCTAGCCATTTTGATTTTACCAAATGGCTGATTCTATTATCCGCGATTCAGTTAAGATGAATCCACTGAGCTGGAAGCAAACATATTATATAGATGCAAGTGTTTTTGTTACCTTAGTTTTGTCAGATTTTTGCACGTTTGGCTGAGCTCTTTGCAGAGTACACGGAATCCGTCAATAGTCATACCTGTGTCGTTCAAACTGAAAACATAAAACCTTTGAATATGTGTATATATATATATATATATATATATATATATATATATATATATATATATATATATATATATATATATATATGTATGTATGTATATATATATATATATATATATATATATATATATATATATATATATATATATATATATATATATATATATATATATATATATATATATATATATATATATATATATATATATATATATATATAGACATATGACGCATAAATTATATTAAAACAAATCGTGGTTCATTAATGCAAACGCATTTGGGCCGTTAAAATATTAGTTTAGATATAGTTTCTACTATAACATGATTTTGCGATGAAACAATCAGACGATGTACTTCTAAATTAATTCACCCGATATAATTCGTTCTTATTTCAATGTACCTGTCTAACAATAAGAATTCTGCCAGCCACTATGTGTCGTAACTTACTATAACATGCGAAGTCCCGGCGCTGACCTGATCAGTTTTGTCATGGCTTTGATGGCAGCGTCGTTGGAAAATATCAGGTTCTGATCAAAGCTGCGAGTAACAACAACAACAACAACAACAACAACAACAACAACAACAACAACAACAACAACAATATAAGTAGAACAAGAAGAAGAAGAACGCTTAGTTTGACAATAACACATACATATGGCTAGATTGAGGCTACCCAAAATAGAGTATTTTTGATATCCACATTTGGCGAATAAGATTTAATGTAAGGTATTCTGGAAACATTGTCGACACACACATATAGTGTAGATCTAACGCATGGAGTTGGTAGTTTCATTCGTGGTGCTATGATGATACGACTCGATGGAAAAACCAATAAGCAAGTAGACAGCTTTGTTTATTTGGGTGGAACACTGTGTGTAAATATGGGGGAAGTAGAAAGGATGTAGCAAACAGGAGCGGCATCACGGAAGGGAGTGAAAGGCGGGAAAGATGGTTGAATAAATATCTTAAAGGAACATTTTTGGAGCATGCGTGGTACCTGCTTGTGTATATGGGTTGAGAACATTTGCATTAACAGAGAGACAAGAGGAGAAGCTAACAGAGAACAACTGGTTTAGGAGATAATGTAATGTGAAACGAGAAAACAGAAGAAAGATGTGGGAATTGATAGAAAAGGTTGGAATAATGAAACATCTTATGATGAAGGTAGTGGGGAGGATGAAGGTAGCGGGGATGATGAAGGTAGTGGGATGATGAAGGTAGTGGGGAGGATGAAGGTAGTGGGGAGGATGAAGGTAGTGGGGAGGATGAAGGTAGTGGGAGGATGAAGGTAGTGGGGAGGATGAAGGTAGTGGGAGGATGAAGGTAGTGGGAGGATGAAGGTAGTGGGGAGGATGAAGGTAGTGGGGAGGATGAAGGTAGTGGGAGGATGAAGGTAGTGGGGAGGATGAAGGTAGTGGGGAGGATGAAGGTAGTGGGGAGGATGAAGGTAGTGGGGAGGATGAAAGTAGTGGGGAGGATGAAGGTAGTGGGGAGGATGAAGGTAGCGGGGAGGAAACTGCAATGGGCAGGACACATGCAGAGAATGAGTGAGGAAAGATTGTGCATTATTGTCATTGAGAAAAGCTTCACATAATAAGACACAGTGTCGCCCGATCAATCGGACAACTCATCACTCGTGTGAATGGGACTTTAGGCATCTGCACATTGATTGATCCAATTTGTTAGGATATTTATTTATATAACACATAGAAAATCCACTGAAGTGTTGATTTTTTCAATGACATTATGTTTGTTTGTGTGCGTTTGTTTGCTCGTGTGTGTGTGTGTGCGTGCGCGCGTGCGTGCGTCTACATACTTCATATTTGACTGAACACACACTGGAATTGGAACGTTTACTCACTTGAGAACTTTCAAGTGTTTCCAGTGTTTACTGATCTCGTTGCATATATGAACGAATCCCTGGACATTGAAGGCACATTTTTTCAAGCTACAAATCAACATCGTATTTATTAATAATTTATATGGCAACAACATAATATCAGTTTCTGTGCAAAAAGTTAGGATGGTGTTGTGTTAAAAAAAAACATACTACAAAACAATAATTATCATACCTACCGTAATTCTTGCAGCGACGACATTGCTTCGAGACATCTTCCCAGGGACTCATATTCTACTGATTCTCCAAATATTTGGTTGTCGCTGAGACTACAATTTAAAAAAGGATATAGAGTAAGTGGGAGTCACCATTTTGCTAAGAATTGTTGCGAAAGAGAAAGAAACAAAGTTGAGCACCAAAACGAAGCTGTTTGGATAGTTGAAAATCCGGTGTAGTAGGTGCTTCATGTTAATACACCACATATGATGTGTCGAAGAATTAGAAGATTGTGCATAGTAGATAATGTATTCGGTGGTAAAAATAGCTTAAGTATATTTAAAGTCCATTTGTTGTACATATTTTATTAGCTAGTTTGTTTATATGGCTGTTCCTATTTAGATGTTTATTTATTGTAAAGTTCAAATTTTTTTTAGCATTTACATCTTCACTATTTGTCATGTATATTTGCTAGACAGGGGATATAATATAAAAATTCGCAAGAAAATGCAATAACGTCGGTATACCCACTGAACTCCTCTGAGAATATTGCAATTACACACATGCATACGCACACGCACATGCACACGCACACGCACACGCACAAGCACACGCACACGCCCACGCACACGCACACGCACACACACACACACAGACACACACATGCAATCTTTCATACCGATCACATGATGTATTATTTCTTATTGGTTTGTGTACGATCTATCATTATTTCTTCAATGCATCATTATATTATTCTTATTTTTGCTCACATCTGAAAAGGCCAACTAACGTTTAAACTAATGTAGGGTAATACCCTTGAAATAATCAACGAACAACAAAACATAATCGTTTGTGGTCATCCAACAAACCAGATACGACTAATTTACTAATTCACTCAAAACATATTTTAATAAATAATTATGCATCGAAGATGCTAGTGATATTTTGTTAGAAAATATGCTCACTTTTCTATTGGCTTAATAAATATGTATCATTACTTCAAAGCTACTCCATTTCAGTTAATTAATATTGACACAAATCATCTAGCATCATCCAACTTTGCATCTAGTGTTCTACCTACGTTAAATAGTTGGGGGCATCCCTTCATATACACTCATACAAACACGTACGATAGGTGCCACTATTTCTTTAACTCACCGTCTATGCTGTGGCGTATTGGCGGGGAGCAGTGAGCCATGGTCCCTTCTTTCACTTTGGGATATGAATTCGTCTGAGGATAAAGTGTTACTCCACTACATGGCAAACAAATTAATCAGTGACTAAGCCTGCCTCCCCATCTGGCCCCCTTTCCGAGATTCTAAATACGCCACTGCACCTCTGGATAATGTGGACTTACGTCAGGCTCGTGATGTCTCTTAATGCGCCTGAACACAGCATGTACTCCACGCACGATAGTTGTTCCTTGCCGATAACTTCACTGAGGTCCAATTTCCCTTGTGTTACAAATCTGTCTGATGTTTCGGTCCACCTTTCATGCATGTCATATTCGTACAACAGGCACATCACTCCCATGGCTTGGCTGCTTTTGGTCCCTGCATACGTGAAAAGGTGTTAGAGAGCAGCCTAGTATGTTTATTTTCACCAGGTTGGTGGGGATAAAGAGCTAAACATTAATTATACGTCCTGGATAATTAATAACAACGTTCACATCTCCCAAAACAATAAGTGAGCCGCTAATTTTCAAACACAGATCAATTTCCATCCGTCATATAAATTTCGCTCTCCAAGAAATTGATTTGATTTATTTACATCAATTAAATATAAATAATGCATTTAAACAATTTATGACACAACTCCACAATGTTGTTGATTCTTTTGCCCCAGAAAAATTACTAACATCAAATCAAAATATGTAATCAGGAATGAATGGATGACCACATGTCTGATAACATTTTCTACGAAATCCAGTAAGCTTTATCAAAAATGCATTGGTAAATCATTCAACTTAAGTCCATTACGTTACCTACATAAATCTTTACAACAAACTAAAGCATATTTCTAATTCAACTTACTATGCGAACTTATTACAAAAAAATCAAGAATGATTATAAAAAGACATGGCAGTTTCTTCGAACCATAATCGGTAAACACAATGATAAATCATGCATTCCTACACATTTCAAATTCAACACTGATTTAATTTATGACCCTGATCAAATTTCGAATATATTTTGTTGGGCCAAGTTATGCAAACGCAATCCCTAAGCCCCAAACCCATTTTAACGCTTATCTTGACAAAATCCAAGGAAAAAGTATAAATAGTATGAATCCTACTGAAGTAATTGAAGTTAGCCAAATAACAAGGTCCTTTCAACGTAAGAAAAGTTGTGGGTCTGACAATCTTAGTCAATGCTTTCTAAAACAAATTGGTGAACAAGCATCTCTACCAATAGCTATTCTGATAAACAAGTCTTTAAGTGAGGGAATTGTACCTGACGAATTAAAAATGGCAAACGTTGTACCAGTCTACAAATCAAAAGCTAAACATTTATTTTGTAACTACATACCTATATATTTACTTCCTGTTATTTCAAAGATACTAGGTAAGGTTGTATGCAACAGAACCTATGTTTGTTTTAATCAACAACAATATCTTAAATAACAATCAGTATGATTTCCGCTCGAAACATTCCACCATTAATGATTCAGTCAGTGTATTTCTTGATTTAAGTATTTAAGATTAAAGCATTCGATATCATAGACCATCGGATTTTATTACATAAGATTACTACGGAATAAAAGGTACCCCTCTCAACTGGTTTAAGAGTTATCTTACAGATCGAACACAATATGTAAGCTGTAACAATAGTGCTTCGCTACCTCAAGATATTACGTACGGTCTCTATTCTTGGTCCGCTTTTATTTATTTAATACATAAATGATCTTTCCTTTTGCCTCAAACAGAGTAAAACAATATTATTTGATGATGACACCAAGGTATATATCAGTGGAAATCATATTACTAAACTTTACAATGACATGAACAAAGAACTTCAAGTATTAGTCGACTGGTTTCATGCTAATTAGCTCTCGTTAAATGTATCAGAATAAAAATATATGTTGTTTTCTAGGTCCGACATATACACGGTGAACAAACCTCGTTAAAGATGTCCGATGAGATAATTCAGCCGACCCACTTTGTAAACGTTTTAGGCCTTCGTATTGATGATAAACATGACTGGCATGAACACCAAAACGAACACATAAATGAACACATAAATATATGCAGAAAAAACTTACAAATGCTTTATATGCTATAAAAAGGTGAATCGCTTTCTTCCTGTAGCGTCCCTAAAGTAAATTTATTATACATTAGTATATCCATATAATATTTTATATACGGAAAAATATGTCATGGTATTCTTGGAGCTAGTTTCCATGAGCCTAACCATCTCCTCTTCACATGCTTAAATATGCTAAAATTGAAGGATATCTATGAAATAGAAATTGCCAAATGTATGCATAATTATTCCCATAATAACCTACCGGTATCATTGTCAAATATTTTTACACTAACCTGTGATATTTACAATCATGACACCAGGCCACTTAGACATATCCGTCAAATCAGCAGTTCTACCATACGATCACAAATAGTTTTCTATGTAAAGGGTCTTTAGTATGGAATAAAATTTCACTTGACATTCAAAACAAACCTGTTTTGTACATTCTTTAAAGTCGTATGTTTTCAAAAGCTATGGAAACACTACACCATATTAAATGTGTTACCACTGGTTTGTTTTAGTCTTAAGCAATTCTATTGCATATTAAATGCTATTACTGTGTTTGTTCTTCTGGAATCTATCATTTTTGTTGTATATATGTGTTAAAAAATCGTATTTGACATTATGTTCCGTTTATAATTGCACAATAATTGTTGTTCACTTCTTTGTCTACTGACCTTGTCACAATTGTTATTCATATTAGTTGTCAGTTTATAATTATTAATTAAATATTAATTATAACAATCGATCTACCATTATCAACGGTTGGCAGCGACCAGTAAAACAATTTATGTTTTTGTTTGCCGTACCTTTGTATACAGAGGCCTGTACACACATAGATATATAAGTACACTTATAACAGCCTCGGCTCTGCTGCCAACCAGGAATTGCATCTATTACATCATTTCTGTCTTTCATTTATGTTCTGTATATTTTCATAATTTGCTTCAGAGCAATTTTCGTTTACTTTCTGTGAAGAAGTTCAGCTTAACTATAGGGAGGGGTGTGGCAGGGGACCCACGTCCAAGCCTCTCACTCCCCTGTTTTGAGGTCCACCTTCCCATCTCCCACCTACCTGTTTGCGGGGCAACCTCCCATTTCCTACCTGTTTGCAGAGCAACCTCCCATCTCCCACCATTTTGAGAGTCCACTTTCTGCCAGTCCCACTTCCCACCATTTTTTAGCTTCCCACCTCCCACCCCCTCCCCCACAGTAAGCATACACGGTAACAATAGCTCTCCTCACCGCACCATAAGAAATGCTGGCGAGTCGTTATATACGAAACGTGCTTAATAGGTTTTTTCTAGAATGCACTTCAATTAGAACGTGTCTATTTTTTACGTTTAATCTGAGCCTATCGAAAACGTCCTGATAAAAGTTACCTAGCTGTGCCATGTCCTTCAATTTCTGTGACAGCTCAGCTTGTACTGAAACATCGAGAACATGCTTACTTCTCACTACATACATTATTGGTATTTTATCTTTTTACCTTACATGATGATATTTACTTGTCATGAACAAATTCTCACGACTACGAAAATACACAACGCACCATAATAAAAGTAGTTAATTTACCTTATATTTCAAAACATGCAAACATCAACACACCAATACAGCAGACAAGCATACCCGACAAACACACATAAGCACACATACGCACGCACACACTCACGCACTCACGCAAGCACGCACACACAAACACGCGCACACAAACATACACACACACGCACTCACACACTCACGCACTCACACACACACACACACACACACACACACACACACACACACACACACACACACACACACACACACACTACCCATATATGAATTATCTAAGTTAATTAATGTATCTAATACTAAAATATAATACCAAATACATAATTACATATACATAATATACTTTACCGGTACTTTCCTGATTGTTAATACATAATGCATATTATCCAACTACAATATATTCTTAATTAACACGACGATATTTCAGCACAATACAATACGATACTGCCAACAATGTAGCACAAATATATAACTATGTGTGATTTCCAAGCATACCAGATTACTACATCTGAGAGGCATATTTATAGAATATTCTTTTTGTACACAAGCTGAACAGGCTAAGAGTATACCATGTTCTATCGGTTGAAGTGACTGCAGCTCTTTCTTCAACCTTTTGATTTCGTCTTTCTGCTTTTGATTTGTCTGAGACAATTCTGCAATAAAAAATTGCTCATAGATAACAACCTTCCGACAATGTTACTGGAATATCAATCCTGGATTCTGTTTTGGAATCAACAATCAATGTTTTATTTCTATTCCTTTTTTGATCTTGCGTATTAAGTCATTAAGCTTTCAATATCTCATTATGAGACCTTTCATGTCGAAATAAGCATATGTCATAAGATAACATTACAATAGGATTGGCTCGGGTCTAGTTGGGATGTCCCATTTCTATAAGTCAACGCTTGTGAATGGTGGTTGCACAAGTGAACAAGACAACAAAGACAATTGAAAAAAAATAAACATTTAATACACGACAGTTACTAAGTAATTTACAAGGAAACAAGTAAACTCCTGGGTCTATGTAATATAATATAATATAATCTTCCGATCCTCTGACAATCGGACAGGGGTTAATCACCCAGTGTAATCGTAGAAGCTTCTACTAACATCTAATCCTAATCAATCCTGGATTCAGTTTGGGAATCAACAATGTGACAGATGCGACATAAGCGACATAAGTACGAGAATGACTAATTTGCTGTAGTAAATTAATGTTATTTGCAGTTATATGATAAATGGCATATGTCCAGATGTTTTGGTATTAAACATATTTTAATTTAGAATAATAGGTACCAGGCCTGGACAGTTTAAAATGGTAAGATTGGATTGTTGCAGATGAGACGCTTTATGAGCACGATGATGTCCCCTGTGAGTAAATTAACTGTTGTAAACCATCTTTTTCTTTTTCTTGGTTGGAATTACACCAAAACAAAGTAAGACTACATTAGCCATGTGTTGTTACATGCTATTAAGTAGATACTCACAGATAGCTGCCTACGTTTGAAGAAATATCCACCATTGTATTGTCCCAAACATCATAATTTTGCCAACAATTGGCTGGCAATCTACTCATAGTTGGCTGCAGTGTACAGCTGTTTTGTTAATGTTATTTTATCACGCAGATGGCTCCAACAACTATACTAATTTTCCATATCAAATAAAAGATACTTAGATGTCTTAAGCTTAGCTGTTCACCATTTTCTTTGCACATGTTGACTCAAGCCTTTCAGGTGTCTGTATTGAAATCATCTGATCTAAGGGTGTAAATGGTTCAAAAGGTCACAGGTATTGTATCTGAATATTAAGCCTGACATTTTTGTGTGGAGAAGCATGAACAGAATATTAGCTTCGTCAACCAGCTAAATGAGTACATCTGATTTTGCTGCCCACACCATGTGCATAACATATATGCATCTGTTTTTTTGTACTAGAACTTCTAAATTAACATGTTTTGGACTGCTTTTGATGTGTCATGATACCATCCCCTATTATTTATTTGGCTCAAAGTAGAAGTGCCATCAGTTCCATTTAGATAATGTAACTTTGTTTTCGTACAATACAATGTTTTTGTTTTCTAAGAGAAGACCTTTTGTTACGTTGTTACATTTTGGCTTGCCTAAACCTTTAGCGAAATGGCTAGCGATAAGAAGTTTTTCAAATAAAAAATTAGGATATCATATTATGGTTGAGCTGATGATATTAGGAAGTGAATATCATTGTTGTAAAAGGATCATTATGATGCAAAGTTGCAATGATATTTGAATACCCGACACAAAAAATGTGTTACACTCTCCATGTTAGACATTGTTCTGAGATTATTTATTTTTACTGATCCAATAGAAGTGAAAAGGCTGTTTTCAGTAACGCATCAGACGACTTTGAAAACGTATTTAGTGAGCCTGGAAATAACTATTAATGATAACAAAATTAGTAGGCCTCTTTCATCAATGTAGAAGTTAGAACCTAAATATTGAAATTTGGAAACCCCTGAATGTTGATACAGCAAATTACCTATCAAATGAAGACAAATTTATCATAATCAGTCACATTCTTTTAGTTCATTTGTTATTTTTTTCCAGCTCACTACAAATGAGGAGGCTGTGTTCCGATGGCCCAGAAAGGATATCACTGATGACGTCCACCCATTTGCTATTTTCTTTGGCCCGCTAGACCTGATCGGAGTGGACCCCCCGGTAGTTCCACTCCCTTTAACTTATCAAGTTAGCATTTGAAAGTATAAAATGAGATCCTGGAGAATCACCACAAACATGACAGGTCCTATCAGTGTGACAGATTAAGCTTTGTGTAAATCACATGTTTGGTAATACCAATTTACACAGTCAGATTTCAGATATTACTATGTTAACCAAAGTCATATTCTTCATAATATTTTGTGAAAAAGAAAGTGATTTTAATCATGTAAACCAACAGCACAACCAACTATGGAGATAGTTTGAATATAAAGATTAATTTTATTTACCTCGTCGTTTATGTCGCGTCTGTCGCAATTAATGTCGCATATGTCGCAGGGGTTTTTTGTCCTGTAGAATGGAATCTATGGAAATGAGTACCCCGTGAGGGGTATGCTGAGTTAGGTGTGAGGTGTAGGACATAATCAGACAGATAATGTATTTCTCTGTCAAAAAATTATGTTGGGTGGAACTTTTCCAACTGGATTTTAAAAAGGGTCACTATGTTGTACTGTCAGCACTACCATGCGATAGCTTCGATGGAAAACTATTTTTTTCTGATCACTACCATCGTAATACACCTCTACAAGCAAACAATATAATTATCATTGTGGAAACCTTTGTAGGACACATAGATTTATAATTAAGAATTACGCCATACAAAAAAGTGAATGGTCTATTTCACCATCCTATATAATAAAAACAAGGCAGTAAGTTTGTTTTCTATTCATCACCTTGGTACACTTTCAAATAAATTATTTTAGGAAAGAAAATTATTCACTCCTAATTTTTACATAACTGTTCCATTTTACTTGACTTCGCACACACACACACACACACACACACACACACACACACACACACACACACACACACACACACACGCACGCACGCACGCACGCACGCACGCACGCAAGCACGCACACACGCACGCACGCACGCACGCACGCGCACGCACGCACACACACACACACACACACACACACACACACACACACACACACACACACACACACACACACACACACACACACACACACACACACATATAATGTAGCTGCTTGTCTTTCAGTAGTGCAAAGGAAGAACTAGACAAACGCATATACGTAATCGACAAGGTGCAGCAGTTGTAGGCGACGGAGTTATAGTGAAATACTCACTCCAGAACCTGTCATCAATCACGAAGATAACAGACCGCAACATATATGCCATGTTTAAAGGGAACTCATATCATAGCATGTTATTCCCCGACAGATATCAGCGATGAAACTGACAGTATTTCACATCCCTTCACATGCCTGTCGTGTAGTCGGAGGTGATGCTCAATGCTCAAGTTTCAAATGGTTTTTCATGCCACAGCTACACTAACAGAAACAATTAACTTCTTCTTGATTTTACACATGAGCAGAACCTTCTGGCGACCAAAGCTCTCTTTCCAAAACCAAAATCAAGACTGGACTTTCCGAGCACGAAATAGCAAATAGATTTCTTTCTGTGCCTGAAAAGCCGGAGAAACAGCAAAATGGGTTCTCAAGCCTTCTTCCAACCCCATCGGCACTGATCACAGGATTATGGGAGTGCAAAGTTAGGGATCAGCGTGAGAGCAACGAATAACCCAACCAGGTCTAGGTTCAACTGGGATGCAATCACAATGAATCAAGATGTAGCCTTTCGCATTGAAAATAAAATTTCAACTGAACGGGGAGCATTGGAAAGAACCCAAACCAACTCGTACAAGGACTATGTTGATATATGCAACAAAGCAGGCTCGGTCATCCTACTACCTCGAGTAGCTTTCAAGACCGGCATAGTAATAAAGTAAATACAGCACTAGCTACAAACTGAGACAGTATCTACAGCGCGAACTACACTGCGTAACACGTATGACGAAACGCAGGAGAAACACTATCGTGACATTCTCGGAGCATTTGACAGTTGCGAGTCGACTAATGCTCTCCATAATGCTTGGAAGTTAGTGAAACAACTTTCGGGAAAGAAATCGAAAACTCATCTTTACACAAGGGGAAGATCGTTTGGATGCTCGGAGAACTCACTTCAAACAACTGTCTCTTCAGATAATAAAGCACATCCAACCATCTAGTTGATCCTATCTATGAAACCAACCCCAAAATTTTAAGATAAAAACACCTTCTCACTAGCAGAACTCAACATTGCCATGAAACTTGGCGAAGCCCCAGGACTAGATGGCATTCCCATTGAAGTGGGGCGACTGCCCAAGTTAAGGAAATGTTTATTTGAAGTTCTGCAAATAGACATACATATGGAATAGACCACCATAGTCGGGATCTCGGGTAAGAAAGGAGAACTGACATTTCCTGAAAAGTGTCATAAAATAAAATAAAATAAAATAAGTCTAACACAGACAGCTGCAAACGTTTCCAATCGACTCCTGCTTATCATAATTCGCCCTGAGCTAGAACAGATCTTACGCCCAAACCAGAACGGATTTATACCCCTACGATCGAACATCTTCGCAGATTATTGCTCTTAGATGCATCATCGAGGAAATGAGAAGCCACCAGATAGAGGCTGGCATTATTTCCATCGACTTCAAGAAAACATTTGACTCGGTTGACAGAAACAAACTGTTCCGGATTCTTCATACGTAAGGCATCCCAGAGAAAATCGTCAAAGCCATACAGAGAATGTATGAAAGCACCCATGCAGTCGTGCTAACTCCCGAAGGGAAAACTACAAATTTCAAGATTAACATAGGAGTTCCCCAAGGAGACCCTCTCGCCTGTTCATCGTAGCCTTATACTACGCTATAAGGCCTGCGATTGATGACAGAGAAGGACTAACTCTCACCAGACGCCGAAACACCAGACATCCAGCCTGCCATCTCTCTGATCTGGATTATGCTGATCACATCGCTCTGTTCGTTGACACGATACAAGAAACAGAACTTTCATTTCATAAACTGGAAAGTGTTTCCAAATCTACAGGACTATTTTTTTATTCAACAAAATAAATGATAATGAACACTCGTCAGATGGGAATCAAATTGAGAAAGCATCGACAGCAGTTCGTACCCTTGACAAAGTTTGGAGAGCGCCCAACTTAATTACGTAAGATGTAATTTTTACATATTACATCTTTATTAAACACAGTATTTATAACTTCACATAACACTACCTTTGGCTGTCCGTTGATAACTCGCCAGATCCGTTTTCAAAGCGTTTTTTTCGTCTTCTTTCTGTTTTAGATTTTCTGAAAAAATAACTCCTTGTTGCAATACTACTAAGGCATTACGATTTTGGTGGCAGAGATGGCGCTGTTTGTTATTCATATACGTATATCGTCGCTCGATCAATCGTCGGGCGATCAAAATTGTAAACGTTCCATACGCCAAATCATCTTCATAATACTTAAACATTATGTCAATTAAAAACTTTGTGTTGAAGCGCAGTTTCGCCTTGATATGTTAAAGCATTTTGAATATTATTAATGTGAACCAGAATTCTACATTGAGACGCATTTCGGTAATGCTAAAGGAGAACTGCAGATCAAATATATTCCGAGGTGTTGACCTTGGCGAATATCAGTCATTATCAGAAATCAGTCTTCCAGAATCTAATTGTGCAACCATCTTATATTTCTCATTTTCTATTCAACTTTTTGCCTTCTTGCTAAATTCAAAATGTCATATTTGTGTAATTACGTAAGATGTCAACTTCACATATTACATCCTCATTAAAAGCAACATTTATAATTTCACACAATATGTATACCTACTTTTGGCTTTCTGTTGACAATTCGCCAGATCCGTTTCCAAAGCTTCTATTTTGTCTTGTTTCTTTTTCAAATGTTCTGAAACATAACGGGTATTTAAAACTAACTTATTACAATACTACTAATTCATGGTGACGTTGGTGGCATAGATAATGTGATACCTAAACTTATTTATTATGATACATGAATCCTACTGAATCTCTTCTATTGTGCAAAAGCATAAAACTAAATTTCGACTTAAGCGCCTTATTTATTTATCTATCGGTTCTTGCCTAAGTAAGATATCAACTTTTTTATGATTTGTTTTAAACATTTCGCTTTTAATGTTTAAATAAAAGTGATGTGTTGGGTACGAATGCCTAGTTTTGGTATGTGGCGTCACATATTATATCTTTATACAAAATAGTATTCAGAACTTCACAATAGCACGTAGGCCTACCTTCGGCTATCTGTTGACAATTCGCAAGGTCGGTTTGCAACGTTTTAATCTCGTCTTCATTTTTATTTTTCTCTGAAACATATGCTGATGTATTTAAAAACATGACGTTTGTAGGTATATCACCATCCATTTGTAATAATTAATTATGTTGTTACAATACTGCTGAGGAATGGTGATTTTGGTGGCAGAGATAACTCTGTTTGTTATTCAAATACGTATATCGTCGCTCGATCAATCAACTGGCTATAGGAATTGTAGACGTTTCTAATCATCTGCATAATACTTAAACGATATGTAAAATAAAAAACATTGTTTTCAGGCGCAATTTTGCCTTGATGTGGTAAAGCGTTTTGAATTTTATTAATGTGAACCAACATACTAAAATGAGACGCATTTCGGTAAAATTAAAACAGAACTGCAGGTCAAATATAGTCCGACATGTTGACCTGGGCGAACATTAGTCACTATCAGAAATTAGTCTTCCAGAATATATCTGTGCAATCATTGTATATTTCTCCTTTTCTATTCAACCTTTTCTATACCCGAAAAACGTCGCCGACTTTAGCAAATGTTCACAAAGTGTCAATCTTGCGCAGTTCCCCAGTAAGCAAGTGTTTTATGTAAAATACATGCATTGTGTTTTTGATGTTAGCAGTGTGTTACGTTTTACATAAAATAATTGATTTTCAAATATATAATATGTGTTGTTGTCATTATCAAGTCTTAAGCAGGTATATTGCGTAGAATTGAAGGCCTAGGGGATATGGCTTCTCAAGTTTCTTTGCTTAATCTTACATGTCAGTTTTTATAAGTCGTCGATTTATCAAGTCTTCAGCAGGTATATTGCGTAGAATTGAAGGCCTAGGGGATAGGGCTTCTCAGGTTTCTTTGCTTAATCTTACATGTCAGTTTTTATAGAAGTCGATTTTTATAAGTCGTCGATTTCTCATGTTACATTGTTCTACAAAGCTCAGTGCATTCACTAAGTAAATGCATAAAAAACGAATTTGGAAATTTACTGAGAATCGTCTAATTTTTTTAAGTGTTGGTTCAGATATACATAAATAATACAACAAAGTGGACAAGGAAATCATTGGTTTATCGAGAGTCCAACAATGTGTCATCTATGTGTAACACGTCCTCCTGAGATGTTTGTTAATTTTTATTTTAGACATTCACACTGCTAGCATTTGTACGATCTGCAGATTGCAATTTCGATAACCCTGACCCTTGCTTCCAATTACTGATAAATCCCTGACAGAATTGTCTGTTCAACCCGTGCTTGCTTTAAATTTCTTCCCACCCTTGCCATGACCCAGGTCTTTCTGTCATATGCTTTATTTTTGCCCCTGGGAAACACACCACCACGTCATCCCCTTATACAGAGCTCTGTCTGTTTTCCTAATTATTGAGTCCCCCACAAACTTTCCTCGTAACACCATCTATCACTACCCTTCTGTCATATTCTGTCCTGCAGTCGTGTCACAAGTTGTCCACACCTTGTCCCTTCATCTTCGCAAATCCCCTAATCTACATTCAAAACTAAAACTATCCACGTGAACCTCAGCCCAGGTCTTCTCACTACCGGATTGGCAGTCCACCCAGTTTCTATTTTCTATGTCTATAATAAGTTTATGTATAATATTATGTATATATATATATGTATATATATATATATATATATATATATATATATATATATAATATTATACATAAACTTATTATAGACATAGAAAAGTTTATGTATATATTATATATATATTATATATATATATATATATATATATATATATATATATATATATATATATATATATATATATATATATATATATATATATATATACCACTGCTGCTTCAATAATAAGCAGTAGCACATTATTACCTTCCTCGGCTTCCACTGCCTGCAGTTCCTTCTTTTGAGCCTCGTCACCTGTTCAACACATTTTATGACCAATGAGACTTTATCTTAGGTCGTCATACAATGGCTTACAATGTGTAATTGTAACATGTCAATGTTAAATATAATTATTATATTATTTTATTGGGTACTGTCAAATAAACTGCATTTCAATAATTGTTTTATATATTTATTATTTACTATTCAATGTTATTATTTTATTGTAAAGCGCATTAATCTGTATAATACGGGAGTATGCGCTTTAAAGAACCACGAATTATTATTATTACCACTATTATTTAATCTGGTCACTAATGTCCACTTACTACGCCGGATGAACTCGACTATGTCGTTTCTGTTGCAGGCAGAAAAAGCCGAACACAGTTCGTTGAACATTGCCGTTAAATCACCGCGGTTGACACTCTTGTCTCTCCAGTTCTGTAGAATCTTGCACGTGCGTGTAACCGGCTGGTTGTGGTCATGCAATATGTTACGTACGGTAGGTTTTTTAACTCCTAGACCTTCGCCAAGCAGCTCGTGTTCGGTGCCGAACTTCCCAGCAAGTTTGTACAGAAACTTGTTATCTAGTTGTTCTATAAAATGAGGCGAACTAGTTTTAATTACAGTTACAGTGGAACGTGTTCGTACATGCGTATGAATGCACGCATGTACGCATACATGTATGTATGTATGTATGTATGTATGTATGTATGTATGTATGTATGTATGTATGTATGTATGTATGTACGTACGTATGTACGTATGTACGTATGTATGTATGTATGTACGTATGTACGTATGTATGTGTGTATGCATGCATGTATGTACTTATGTATGTATGTATGTATGTATGTATGTATGTATGTAGGTATATGTGTATGTATGTATATATGTATGTATGCATGTATGTATGTATGTACTGGCTGTTTGTTGGCAAATTTAGATTCTGAAAGCTTATCACTTTGCCCCGAATGTAAATGTATTGTGGTGATTGTACAAATTAATCATTTTAGTACACTACTGCATTTTTACGAGTATGCAAGGTTAAGGCTGGAATGTAACAGACAAGAACAGCCAAAAGAAAGCTTAATTTGAACCTTCGATCGATGGATAGCGATAAATTATAGTTGTTTTTTGCATGGTAACGGAAGCAGTAACATGTGGTTACTTGTCTTGACTTGCAATGCCTGCTGTTCTTTCTTCTGAGTCATGACTCGTGCGGATTGTCTTTGCCCTAAAACCGACGACATTTGCCATTCAGTGTTCCTACTAAATGTCATCTCCATAATCTTACAAAAACAATAATATGATAGCCGTTGAATTGCAGGCAAGCATACACAAACACTGTATGGCACATTCAACTCATGAGTCATGACAAATTTGCCAAATTATTAACATATATGAGGTGTGCGTATGTGTGTGTGCGTGCGTGCGTGTGTGAGAGCGTGCTTACGTGCATGCATGCTTGCAGGAAGTCGGAGGCGGGAGGCTCATTCTAAAAATTGGTGGGAAATGGGAGGTTGGACTCAGAAATAGGTGTAAAGGTTAAACGATGAGTGAGGATTTTGCGGTGGGAGGTATTAACACAAATTATATAAATAACATTACAAATTATATATATATATATATATATATATATATATATATATATATATATATATATATATATATATATATATATATATATATATATATATATATAGTATTACCACACAGCCCACAGCTTGCATCGGACCACGGATGTCCAAAATGATAATTCGTCGTTCGTCTGATATATTAGTGCCCAGTCCACCTTGCAGTACCGGTAAAAGTCATTTGGTCATTTACTATTTCAAGCATATTCTCTATCTGAGTGTCATAAATGACTGAATGTGTCAACTTAGATGTGAAATATTAAAAAAAAATACGTGTTGTATAATTAGTCAGTTTTAATTAATTAAAACTTCATAAAAAATAATCAAATATTAATTCAAAGTTATATAGTTATTTTTGCATGGTAACGGAAGCAGTAACATGTGATTACTTTTCTTGACTTGCAATGCATGCTGTTCTTTCTTCTGAGCCACGACTCGTGCGGATTGTCTTTGCCCTAAAACCGACGACATTTGCCATTCAGTGTTCCTACTAAATGTCATCTCCATAATCTTACAAAAACAATAAAAAAAATTATAGCCGTTGCATTACAGGCTTACGACGTTTGCTATGTTCTGCCCCCACATTGTACTGATAGTTATGTAAATTCATTCGCACTGAAAACTCACCTGCTAAACACAGTGTATGACCAATGACGCTTTATCTTAATCGGTCGTCACGAAATGGTTTACAATTTCTAATTTAAACACAGATCAGTGCTAGATATAATTATTATATTAATTTAATATACGCTGTTAAATATACTATATTTCAATATATTTAATATATATATATATATATATATATATATATATATATATATATATATATATATATATATATATATATATATATATATATATATATATATATATTTATTTACAATAAAATAATAAATAAATAAAAATACATTAAATTGTACACACACGCACTCACACACGCACGCACGCACGCACGCACGCAGGCACACGCATCCTTTTGGGGAAAAGGTGGTTCTCAAACGGTGGGGACGTACCGTACCACTCCTGCCACGATATAACGCCTCTCGCAATTGATAAGAAACGTGCGCGTAATCAGGATTGTTGCCTCGTCTGATTGTTGCTGGTTTGCCTAAAGCAGGGCGGGGTTGTGTCTAACATCCGTCTGCCGGAGGTCCACATCAATGTCGCAGGTAGTACTTGTTCACTACCCATGGACGGACACGGGGTCCACATCAATGTCGCAGGTAGTACTTGTTCACTACCCATGGACGGACACGGGGTCCACATCAATGTCGCAGGTAGTACTTGTTCACTACCCATGGACGGACACGGGGTTCACATCAATGTCGCAGGTAGTACTTGTTCACTACCCATGGACGGACACGGGGTTCACATCAATGTCGCAGGTAGTACTTGTTCACTACCCATGGACGGACACGGGGTTCACATCAATGTCGCAGGTAGTACTTGTTCACTACCCATGGACGGACACGGGGTTCACATCAATGTCGCAGGTAGTACTTGTTCACTACCCATGGACGGACGTGGGGTTCACATCAATGTCGCAGGTAGTACCTGTTTATTTATTTATTATTTATTTTATTGTAACCCGCGTTTATTTTTTATAAAACTTCTTTTTAAAAGAACCACGCATTATTATCATTACTATTATTATTTGATCTGGTCACTAATGTCCACTTACTACTTCGGATGAAGTCGACTATGTCGTTTCTGCCGAGGTCAGAAAAAGCCGTACACAGCTCGTCGTACATAGCACTTAATTCACCGCGTTTTTCACTCATATTCCTCCACATCTGCAGAATCTTCAACGTGCGTGTAACCGCCTGGTTGTGGTCATGCAATATGTGATCAACACTGGCGCTTGAAACTCTTAAACCTGCTCCAAGCAGCTGGTGTTCGGTGCCGAACTTCCTAGCAAGTTTGGACAGGAACTTGCTATCCAGGTGTCCTATGAAATGAGGCGAACTAGTTTTCATTACAGTTATAGTGGACGGTGTCTGGAATACGAAACGAACAATGAAAGTATATTACGCATATATGTATTCACGGTATGTAAAAAATAATTTTGAAATGGCACGAACCAATTGTTTACATACACACAACATCACCTACACATAGAACTCCGCAGGACGGGTCACACAGACGTTGCACACGATACTTCTTATATACGATACTACTTTTTGAAGTTCGGAAATTTGTATCCCGAATGCGAGTAGTTTTGGATAAGTTAGGCATTTTCTCCCTGGTCTTTCCTGCCCATATTTTGGTTGCCACGTAAGCAGCTCTCTCACTACATAACATAAATCGGATGGTTTTCATGCAAAGTTCTAATAAATCCAGTAGACGAGGATACCGTAGAGTGACATGTTGATTGAACATACAATATGCAGATGTAACACATCTTGGTTCTATTCGTTGTCTCAACTGCAGTAAATACGGTAACTTTAATTCAATGCAACAGACTCATAGAAATGCCCTACAAGCCAGGACTTGCTTGCTGCCACACCCACCGTCTGTCACTAGGTTGACTGTCACACCTCGCAAAATAACCAGTTCAAAGCCCAGCCCCACTCTTCAACGACTCCTCGTCAGTCTACATCCAATTTACAATTCAAAATAACACGCTATAACACAAAATCAAGTACAATCGCGGGTCTCATGAAGTCCAATCACGGTCTGTCTATGTCTATGTATTCCATCCCCTGTTTTGGGAAAAGGTGGTTCTCAAACGGTGGGGACGTCTGATTGTTTCTGGTTTGCCTAAAGCAGGGCGGGGATGTGTCTAACATCCGTCTGCCGGAGATCCGCGGCAATGACGCAGGTAGTACTTGTTCTCTACCCATGGACGGACATGGGGTCCACATCAATGTCGCATGTAGTACCTGTTCACTACCCATGGACGGACACGGGGTCCACAGCAATATCGCAGGTAGTACTTGTACTGCCTAATATCCTTCCAATTGATGACGCGCCTCAGGACTGGATCTTTATCCTGTGCGGTATACAAGGGTATCTGCTGCACCATGTGCGTTTATTCGTGTGGGCCTGGTGCCGCATCTTGTTTAGCCAGGGCGACGGGTCGGTGTCGCCAGCAAGAAAACCCCAAGTGACACAGATGTCGTCCTCGTGGGACTTGGACGTCTTCCAGCCCACGATGGCGTCATTGTTTAATAACCATGATGTGGTGTGGAGAATGCGTCGATTTCTAGCACGACTTCGCCATTCACGGGTATCTCATTTATCTATGTTCCTCCCCACTTCCTCGTCTTGTTTTCTTCGCCATCATTGACCTAAATGCATAGGCCATGTTTACTCTTAGCACCCCTCCATTATTTTCTATTGATGACATGTGTCCTTGCTGTCACCAGCGGAATTTTAAACCCAGTATCATTCTTGATCTGGTCACTCCATCTCTTCCGCTGTCTTTTGAAGTCGTGTGTGAATGCTTGCCTAACGATGTCATTTCTTTGGATACAGCAACCGTGCCCTGTGTCTTCTGCGCTGCTGACATGTGCGATAGATTCAAGAGTAACGGTGTCCTCTCTGATCTTGATATCTTGTAATCTGTCTGCCCTGGTAGCACCTCTAATAGCCCACAGTCAGCTCATATAAAAAACCTCAAGAGATTGTGTTTCAAGTGATCGGAACGTTCAAACCTCCTCACCATAGATTGCTATTGGCTGTATGTATAGGGGCTCCATGTAATCAGGCCTTCGGTCTTGTTGAGATGCATCTGTTGAAAATAGGTCATTCATGAGTCTACAAAATACGATGTCGATGCTCGGGTTATCCTTGCATAAGCTCTTCATGTCTGCCATGACGAACTCCATGAATAAACTTAACAGAATAGGTGATAACCACTCCTATTTCCACTCTGAATAATTCTGTCAGTTGACCATCATCATCATATTCTTCCTCGTCTTCATCTGCTTTATCGTCAACATTATCGTTGCTGTCAATCTTCTTCTTCATTATATATATATATATATATATATATATATATATATATATATATATATATATATATATATATATATATATATATATATATATATATATATATATATATATATATATATATATATATATATATATATATATATATATGAGACCATCACCGTTAGCAGAAGTGCCATTGATATATTTTTGTGGTCTTCTTTGTGACTGGGACGGGAAAGGCTTCTTCAAGTGAATCAGAATTCTATGAACTGTTTATAGGGTTCTTCTTCCCTCTGTTCTCTTTTCCTTTCCTTTTCCTCCTATTTTTGCTCTTCTTTCCCCTGTTTTTCTCTTTCTTGCTGCCTCTGTTCCTTCTCCAAAACAACAAGTTCATAACATAGACAAATACTCATAGAATATCACTAAGCATGTGTGTTATTGAGTGCATTTTGATCTACACAATTGTGGTATATATTGCATTGCAACAAATAAAACACTTATAAAGTATGGATTAAAGTCATTACCTGATATACTGGAATCAATTCTCCCTTCTTGTTGAGCCATGTTTCGCCTGTGATTCGATAAAAACATCATAGAAAATTATGACCAGCATTATATATATATATATATATATATATATATATATATATATATATATATATATATATATATATATATATATATATATATATATATATATATATATATATATATATATATATATATATATATATATATATATATATATATATTATATGTATATGTATATATGTATATGTATATATGTATATATATATATGTGTATGTATATATATATATATATATATATATATATATATATATATATATATATATATATATATATATATACTGCGTTTCGCTGTACACAACCATTCGGAAAATGACATAGAACTCCTACTCCGATAAAAACCTGAAAAAAGCGAGAGGGAAAGGAAGAAGGATGGGAGGGAGGGAGGGGGAGGGAGGGGGAGGGAGGGGGAGGGAGGGATTCAGACACTCTTGAATTGATCACCCAAAGCCGTCCAGTTCGCGTCCCTATCAGTTGTGATTCAAGTGGCTGTTGTGATAATGATAGCAATGTTAACACATATGAATGTAATGCCAAAGACGCAAATAGACCCTTATATACATATCGTCTTGACAATGTCTTACAAATTACGCATGCCTCTCAAAACATCTGAAAAGTAGTGGCCCAGTCACGATCAGCTGTTTCTCTCCCCGTGTATTCCATTGGAGCCCCTGCCCTTCTGGGGAGGTTGCCATTAGGTCTGAACGTTTAGTAACTTTAGGTAAAAATTGTCATGCCTTAGCAAAACGGCAACGTCGAAATGTGAAAAAATCGTTTACAGACCGTATCAATGGTTTGTGTAGTGTAGCTCTGTTCCATCTGTATAGAGTGAACTCACAGCAAAGTGCGTTTGGTCGGGCTTGATATTTATGTTTGTTTCAACCAACTGACTAATTCTTGGCTAATTCTTGACTGACTTCCCTCAGCAACAATATATATATATATATATATATATATATATATATATATATATATATATATATATATACATTGTTGCTGAGGGAAGTCAGTCAAGAATTAGTCAAGAATTAGTATATATATATATATATATATATATATATATATATATATATATATATATATATATATATATATATGTCTATATTTTTTTATATATTTATATATATATATATATATATATATATATATATATATATATATATATATATATATATATATATATATTTGGTTTGGGGTCGTTTCAACAACAAACACTCTCAAAATGATCCAGAAGAATAACGTTTAACGCGTTTAAACACTTGTGACTATTAATGTCAAGAAGGTAACGTTGTTTGTAAAGTATTATTATATCACTAGACGCGAATATGCTATTATTTGTGTCGTGTAACAAAAGAGTATTGCTTGAACATTAGTATCGCGTTCTGGTCGTTGTGGCTGTGTAGCTAAAGTTTGTATGCTGTAATTGTCGAATTGTCGAAGTTCCTTTGAGTCCATGATCATAATCGGATATATAGTTGCACAGTTCGACGTCCGTGTACTGTGTGTATCATATAAGCAGTCATGTGTATAGATACACGACTTTCTGGCAGAACTTCAATTAACACTATGTACATCATAAGCATTAACTATATGTAACTAACTCACAATAATGCTAATGCACACACTCATTCATAGGCGTCTTATCGACCCGGTCTCGACATTTATGCCGGCCAGACCGCAAGGCCTACCCGGTTCCTCGGTATCCTGTCCGGCTTCCGGCCCGGAGATCAGGGGCCCACGATCGAGACTGGTGGCCGGGTAGTCGTCGACAGCAGCCGTCGTGTGGCCGTTGTAAAACAGATATTGTGTAACCTGCGTTCAAGTTCCTGCGTCCAGTAACTGAAAACCTAGCCTTTAAGAATTAGTGCGCATTTGCAAAATACATACACGTTATCTTTACATTTACGTTGCGTTCGCAGTACCTACTGCATGTCTTAGTATCATATTATATTCTGTGTTTCTACCAGAGTTCAAAATATGCGCTGACCCGGTGGTCCGTGAACATCTGCTTTTCCGCCGGGTCAGTAACTTTTTGGAGTTATTGATCCGTGAAACGATCTACTTTTCTTGAGAAAAACAACGTTTTACAGTAATATTCATCAGCTGATCGTCAAAACTGGCCACCGGAAGAAGGAACTGTTAAAAAAATGCGTTTTTACGCCCACATTATTGGCCAAACAAAGTTCTTCGCAAAATCGAAAATATTTTACCCTAGTTTGTGCACGAGGCCACCATTTTCAGGCATTGCACGGATTAAATCGAAACACACAACGACCACATGAACAACTACGTCATCTGTCAACTGAACATTCTGCAAGGTCATCGAAGTTATGTCGGACAAGATCGTTGAGTTATGTGACTTGCGCAAATGTTTCCACTAAGAAACAAACAGTAAAATCCCTATTTTAATTTAATATTTATATTTGCTTGTAGACGTCATAACTTCGCGACGTTAACAAATGCTGGGGGCCATTATACATCGTACGTAGCCCCGTACTATTCCGACAACACTAGTACCCACTGAACACACCCACTCAAAACAAGTAGTGGCCCAAACACGATCAGCGGCCCGTTTCTCTCCCCGTGTATTCCACTGGAGCCCCTGCCCTTCTGGGGAGGTTGCTGCTCGAAGTTGGCGTTTCTGTGTGGTAGCAGTATGTACTGCTCAGCATAGAAGGTCGGTTTGGTTTGATGTTCAGAAACATGTTGACTGGTTGAATAATGCCTCACCAGATCATGAGATTATGCCAACCACAACACATATACCAACTAGTAACACAGCATAAGTACCACAAACCAATGAGAACTACAAGTTAAGTGTGCCTGGGAAACATAATCTATGCCAATATTAATATTGTTTAACTAATTTGTGACGAATTATTTCGAACAATCATTTGGGATCGAGTCCTTAGATGAAGAATATTGGGATAATGCCTCCTGAAATTAATGAAATCCCTATCACCTTAAAATCGCCTAAAGTGCAGCTATCCTGGAACAAACAAAGTCAAACTCTTTCTCTGCCGCTCTGTATCTACGTCCTTACGTCCCTACGTCCCTCCGTCCCTACGAATCTACGTCCCTACGTCCCTACGTCCCTACGTCCCTCCGTCCCTCCGTCCCTCCGTCCCTCCGTCCCTCTGTCCCTACGTATCTACGTCCTTACGTCCCTACGTCCCTCCGTCCCTCCGTCCCTTCGTCCCTACATATCTACGTCCTTACGTCCCTCCGTCCCTACGTATCTACGTCCTTACGTCCCTCCGTCCCTACGTATCTACGTATCTACGTCCTTACGTCCCTCCGTCCCTCCGTCCCTACTGTGATTCCAGTGGCTGTTGTGACAATGAAAGTTATGATAACACATTTGTTGGGATGGAATGTTATTCCTATTGACAAAAACTATAATAGTCACCCCCTAAAGTTCACCCACGACTCCTGCACACGCATCGCATGTGCACACGCTGACCCTGAATTAATCTAAGCCAATGTTTACTAACAGTTTTGGCAACAATTGTCATCGTTGCTCATGCTATCTTCGATAAAAATCCTTAATTACATACTCCGATGGACATACACAATGCTTCATTGTAACATGCGTTCAATAGTACTGAATACATTCGTTAGATAGTCCATTAAATACACGTAATTACTGTATTGGCTCATTTGCTGAAATACCAACGCCAGCCATCAGCAAATTATGGCGGCTGACGAGACTTGTGTCCCTATTTGCCTGTACTGTAAACAGTAGCGTATTTGGGATGTCGGAAGGGGGATTATTGGTGGGGGTGCTTAAACACCCATTAGCTTGCTATGCTACCAAGAAGCAACAGGTTATTCACAGCATAAATAATATTCCAAAGCCACAGCGGCCAAAGCCCAAAGCCCACCCCTAAGTTAGTTACTGGAAAGATACCGTTCGTCTCCCATTACACACAACTATCTCTTATAACGCGTCGAATTGTGTACAGCGAAACACAGTAGCCAGATATGGACCTCCGTCTTTTTTTTTATAGAGCGCGTGCGGAAGGTGCGTGCAGTAATGGTGCAAATAATACGTGTGGCTAAAATCAGATTCGCCCTACGGTCGGAAGAGGTGGTTGGTGGAGGAAAGTGGACTGTGTTCACCGTCAGCTGAAAGGAAGGGAGGCATATTGTTTCAGTACTTATATCGTGTTACTTCTCATATCGTTGGTAGCCAGTTTTAGAGTCGTGGTGCTAGTCGGCTCACATGATACGACATAAGAGGCACAAGTCAGTGACCTAGTTCTAGTCAGATTATAAGTACTATTGTTATTTTATAGCCAACTCTTTGGCTTATATCATTAACATAGCAAAACAAAGATCGTTTATTTTCTAGGCATGGGTTTAGTAGGCCGTCATTTACATATCGTCTTGACAATGTTTTACAAATTACGCATTCCTCAGAGTCAAGGTGTACCATTAGGTTTGAACGTTTAGTAACCTTAGTTCATAAACGTCATGCCCTAGCCACACGACAACGTCTTAATCAGTCGAAGTAAATCTCCTCGCACGTGTTTGAGTTCGTTGGTGCGTCTGAATGGTATTGGACAACGAAACATGTATCAAGCAAGAACGTAGTGCTATGCGAAAGAGAAATATGAAAAAATCGTGTACAGACCGTATCAATGGTTCATGTAGTGTAGCTCTGTTCCATCTGTATAGAGTGCATTCACAGCAAAGAGCGTTCGGTTGGGCTGTCGGACTCAACTAACTGACTTATTCTTGACTCATTCGTGACTGACTTCCGCCAGCAACAATGACACAAGCAGCGAGATACAAAACCGGTTCGGGGTCGTTTCAACAACACTACAAGCACCGTTCCAATGGTCCAAAAGAATACAGTTTAACACGTATATTTCAAGAAGAGTTAATTTATAGGATTTGCTATAAAATACCAGATATAACGAAATATGAAACACTTGTTACTACGAATGTCAGGTAGACAACGTTGTTTGTAAATTATGAGTATGTCCCTAGGCGCGAATATACTATTCTTTGTATAGTACAACAAAAGAGTATTGTTTGAATATTAGTATCGCGTTCTGGTCGTCGTGGCTGTGCAGAAACAGCCTTTATGCAGTAATCGTCGAAGTTCTTTTGTCTCCACACGATACGATCATAATCGGATATGCAGTTACACAGTTCGGCCTCCGTGTACTGTTCGTATGTCTTACATAAACAATACTATTCTGCTTTTCTAGCAGTGTTCGAAATATATTATTTTGAGTTAGTGGTCCGTGTTACCGCCTACTTTTTCGACCAAAAAAAAAACGTTCTACCGCACTATCCATCAGCTGATCGTCAAAACTGGCCACCGGAAGAAGAAACTACATATAAAAATGCGTATTTACCACCACATTATTAGCCGACTTGTGTTATCGCGAAACCGAACAGTACATACGGTAATTTTGGTAAATCTAAATTAGACGTCTTCACTGGCGCAGCCGTCATGTCTAAACAAATCATGCTATTTGTATTTTGGGGGGAATGCGCCGCCGAAGCATAAATCTACCGAAGAAAAAAAATTGATAAAGATCGTGCATACGATATTGACAAACGCCAACGACACTTTAAACGAAGTCTGGTTTACCCAGAAAATTGGTCGACAAGAAAGGCATTCTTATTGTCATATTGCCGTGCCGCGTACAACAAGTACCGAAAGAAAACCCACAGTGTCAATGTAGCCGACATGTACATAAAGAAAGTGAAATAGTAATCCCTAATGGGGTACAAAAAGAAATGGCAAAAACCATGGATCAGCAAGGAATCGTGGGAGTTAGTAGGAGAGAGAAAACGACTGAAGAACAACATCGAGCAGACAAAGTCAGACAGGATTAAGCAGAATTACATGGATAAATATAGGTGTAAAGACAAAGAAGTGAAGAAGAGCATGAGACAAGACAAGAGGAAGTGGGTTGACCACCTTGCCATGGAAGCAGAGGAAGCAGCACATAATGGAAGAATGAAAGAAGTGTAGGAAATTACAAAAACCCTCAGTAATGACAAACGTAAGACAACAAATGCAGTGAAAGACAAATGTGGAAACTTAATAACGGAAGGAGTGACCAGAAGGAAGCGATGGAAAGAACACTTTGAGGAAATCCTTAATAGACCTATACCTGATGACCCTGTAACAGAGGTGGAGATAGATCCGATCATAAACGAAATCTGCACTGACCCAATAACAAAGGCAGAAATTAGCGCTAAGGAAGATGAAAAACTGGAAAGCAGGGGGCAAGGAAGAAATCACAGCATAATTATTAAAAGCAGACATGAATGCAAGAGATAAATGGCTTGTCAAATTATTCAGAACATTTTGGGAACAAGAGAAAGTGCCAAAATCGTGGAAGCAGGGACTGATCTTTAAAATACCGAAGAAAGGTGACATGACAGAGTGCGGGAATTGGAGAGGAATTACTTTGACATCTGTTCCTAGTAAAGTATTCGGAAGAGTACTCATTGACAGAATAAGAGAGTTAACAGCAAGTTGAGAGACGAACAAGCAGGTTTCAGAAGTGGGAGAGGCACAGTAGAACATATATTTATTTTATGAAATATTATAGAACAGGTGGTGGAATGACAGGCAACTCTATACATCACGTTTGTAGATGTTGAAAAAGCATTTGACTCAGTGCACCGAGAGAGTCTATTAGTCTAAGAGTCTAAAATTATGGAGAGCTATGGAATTCCATGCAAGATAATCCACATGGTACAGATGTTATACGAAGACAGTGAATGTGCAGTGTTAGACGAAGGTGAGGAATCTGAGTGGTTCAAGATCAAAACTGGAGTTAAACAAGGAGATGTAATGTCTGGATTTATCTTCTTGATAGTAGTGGACTGGATAATGAGAAACACAACAGCAGGAAACAAAACAGGGATAAGATGGAACTTCACGTCAAAATTAGAGGACCTGGACTTTGCCGACGACATAGCACTTATGTCATCATGCTACACACACATGCAAACAAAGACAAGACAACTGAATCAATTTGCAGCAAGGACAGAACTAAGAATAAATAAAAAGAAAACTCAAATATTGAGGATAAACAGCAAGTGTGAAAACAGAATACTAATCGATGATCAAGAGCTAAAGGAAGTGGACAAGTATAACTACCTTGGTGCGAACGTTAGTAAGCAAGGAGGATGCGGCGATGACATTGTTAACAGAATTTGTAAAGCGAGGGTATCCTTCATGAAATTAAAGCAGATATGGAGTTCAAATATATACACATTGAGATCTAAATTGAGGCTTTTTAACACACTTGTTAAACCAGTGTTGTTGTATGGAAGTGAAACATGGAAAATTAACGAAGGAGACAACAGAAAGTTAGATACATTTTTTTCAAGTGTTTAAGACGAATCCTACAAATTCGATGGCCATACGTTGTATCAAATCGACATATTCTGGCAAAAATAAAATAGAAGACAATCAGCACTGAGGTCAAGTTAAGAAGATGGAAGTGGGTAGGACATATCCTACGAATGGAGAAGAACAGCAATTGTGAGACTGCACTGACCTGGACGCCCGAAGGTAGAAGAAAGGTTGGGCGACTAAAGACAACGTGGCGATCAACTATTGAAAATGAAAGACGTATACTGGGGTGGAATAGCTGGAACGAAACCAGACGTGTAGCAGCCGACAGAACAAGATGGAGGAGATTCACTTCGGCCTGATGGGCCACTGGGCCCGAAGAGGATAGGTGAGGTGAGGAAAGATCGTGCATACGATATTGACAAACGCCAACGACACTTTAAACGAAGTCTGATTTACCCAGAAACTTTGTCGACAAGAGAGGCATTCTTCTTGTCATATTGCCGTGTCGTGTACAACAAGTACCGAAAGAAAACCCACAGTGTCAATGTACCCGACATGTACATAAAGAAAGTGAAATTGTAATCCCTGTGTACAATGCGGCGATCGTTTTCTTTCTCACAATGTCCTAGAACAGTGAAAACGGCCTCCTAGACTAGTTACTGTAGAGCACCAACACGTGACCACAACCAACACGTGATCACAACCATCATTTACTTCCAAACATAACCATCCAATCGGTCACTTAGTAGAGACGGCATATTTCTCCTCATACAAGTACCATACATACGCACATGTCACGCGATCCAAACATACGCAGTCTTCCACGCGCTCACTTTCGCAACTTCCCATGACGCAAAGCGCCCCGGTTACCATAAACTTGACTCTTATGCTGCGCGTTGTTACATGTCGTTTGCGCTTGCGCATTGTGCCGTTGGTAAAATGAGGACAAGTACATCTGTTGTCGGACCAGTACATTTTGGAAGTTGCTGGTCCGGCTGCCCATAAACTTTTTAGGGTCAATGTAGAGCGTACAGCATTAGCTTACGGCATCGAAAAGAAGTACCACATCGAGGACTTAACCATGGTGGGACACATCTAGTCTGCTCTCTTCAAGAGTGAAGCATATACGGCGCTTCAAGACCTCCACCCTGACACCAGCTGGGACGTCTTCCACAGCGGGGTTACAATGGTTAGATATGATGTTGGAGAGGACGGCCAGGGATTCCGTGATCCCCCATAATCAAGGCGTCAAATAATAAATTTAGAAAGTAAGCCTACGTGCCCACCTACTCGAGTCTGGTGGAAAAGTAGCGGCCCTGACACGATCAGAGGCCCGACAGTGGTTGAATGTCGGGCGGCCAAATTAAGAGACGCCATCTTAACGTTTTTCTCTCCGGTGAGTTTCATCGCAGTCCTTGCCCTTCTGACCCCTACCTTGACCTTTCAGGAAAGGTTGTTTCTCGAAGATGGCATTGCTGTGTGGTAGAAATGCAGAATAGCACATGCTACTAATATGTGCAGTAGTTACTGCTCAGTATAGAAAGGTCGGCTTGGTTTGGTGTGATTCTGATAACCAAAACACATATACCAACTGGTTAGGTAACATAACACAAGTGTCAGAAACCAACATGAACTACGAGGGAAGATGTGATTGGGCACCTTGATTTATGCCAATGTTAATATTGTTTAAATAATTAATGACGAATAATTTCGAACAAACATTTGGGGACGAGTTCTTTGACGCAGAGTCTTGGGATTATGCCTCCTGAAATTAATTAAATCCCCATCACCCTAAAATCACTTGAAACGGCAGCTACTCTGTTTCTTTCTGTCTGGCTTTTTGCTTAATATCTCTCCGTCTCTCCCCGTCTCTCTCCGTCTCTCCGTCTCTCTCCGTATGTCCGTCTCTCTCCGTCTTTCATTTTCTCAGTCTCTCCGTATCTCCGTCTCTCCGTATCTATGTATTTGTGTCTCTCTCCGTCTTTCCGTCTGTCCGTCTCTCCCCGTCTGTCCGTCTCTCCCCGTCTGTCCGTCTCTCTCCCTCTGTCCGTCTCTCTCCGCCTGTCCGTCTCTCTCCGTCTGTCCATCTCTCTCCGTCTGTCCGTCTTTCTCCGTTTGTCCGTCTCTCTCCGCCTGTCCGTCTCTCTCCGCCTGTCCGTCTCTCTCCGTCTGTCCGTCTCTCTCCGTTTGTCCGTCTTTCTCCGTCTCTCCGTTCCTCAGTCTCTCCGTCTCTTCGTATCTACGTATCTACGTATTTGTGTCTCTCTGTCTCTTTGTCTCTATGTCTTTCTGTGTCTAGGTATCTATGTCTGAGTTCGGGTCCCTATGGATATACACGCTATTGCAATAGCAAGAGAAACTGCCGCTTCGAGTAAGAAGTTGGGTTTTTCCCTTGTTGTTTACGAGTCCTGGATGATTCACACAGTCGGCCTTCTTTATCTTGTAATTGCGTCGTACTCTAAAATTATTAATTTTTCTTTGCAACTGTCTGGTAGAAAGAAAGAAGACGAATAACGAAAGAAAGAAAGAAAGACCGCTTTTTCTTGTAGCTTAGCTTAGCTTATATAAACATATAATATACATACGGTGTTTTTGTGGTGGCTATATAGTGGTTATCGGTGGATGAAGCTTTACCAATACTCTTATTCGAACTCTAACTCTTACTCTAATTGCCAAGACCGTCCCCCCATTTGAGGTCCTCCCTTGTCTACTAACTACTCACGACGCCCCCGAAAAATGAATGCAATTATGCAATAACTATACTTTCACTATAGCAGGTGCGCCCTGCACGAGATTTCTGTTGCTATACATGGTACAGACCGGTTAGTTCGGGGACTGTTTTTTTCTTCAGGGTTTATGGGGAAGTCGGCAGCTGTTTGACGGCTTAATATGTTATTAATCTGTTATTGAGTTAGTGTTCTCGGTTATTTTCCGAATGGTTTCACTTGAGTTATGGAACCTACCCATCGGATAATTGAAATGAATATGGCGGTCTTGTTTTGCATTGGTCACCCGAGGTCGTACAGCTTGTGGCCCATCTGTGATTCCAGTGGCTATTGTGACAATGATAACAATGACAACAGTTGTGTGGGGTGGAATGCTATTCGCGTTGACAAAAACAATAATGCTCACCCCTTGAATTTCACCTGCGACGTGTGCACGTGCTTCTGACGGGCACACGCTGGCCCTGAATTAACCGGGTTGGACCGTGCGTAGCACGTGCGCTATGCACGAGATGTTCGACGTTATCCTTTTGGAAATCTATCCTCAAATCTCCCTTCAAAGGTCAAAGGAAAGACCAGAAGCGCAGGGAGTGCGACAATACACGCCGGAGAGAGAAACGTGATGATTGCGTCTCTTAATTTAGCAAGAAGCTGCGTTAGACCGCGTTGACAAAGGTTTGCCGAGTTCATTGTATCATGAAAAAAAAACGTGTGTCGATATGTTCGCATTTCTTGTGTTATTCAGTATATATTACTGTCAATTTCACACTAGTGTTATCACGCGTAGACATCTACCTGGTGACTTAATGAAAGCGATTATTATGCCATGCTCAAAAACAAATCTGGTGACACTAGCGATGGTAATAACTACAGGTCCATTGTATCAACTGATAATCAGTTTGGATTCAAGAAGGGTCAATTCACTGATCATTGTGTATATGTGTCTATAAATGTTATTCAATACAATAGAAGCTACGACAGCCATTTGTATACATGATTTCGATAGAGTTAACCATTGGACACTTTTTAAGAAACTGCTTAATCCAGGTGTGCCTGCATTGCGCATGCGTATTCTCTTATACTTGCAGAGAACCCAAATATTTTGTTTTAGATGGGGTGCCACAACTTACGGTTTCTTCAATGTATCAGACGGAGTTGGACAAAGTGGTATATTTTCTCCATACTTATTTACAGTATATGTGGATGATTTAAGTGAAACATTAAACAAAGCTAGTATTAGATGTCACATTGACAACTGCTGTGTTTTATGCAGACAGTTTGTTTGTTATTGCGAGTAGTCCTTGTGGTCACCAGGCTTTGCTGAGTATAGGTTTACGTTTGGCTATGAAAATAATATAATATTGTAATCATGTACAATCGATAAGTATGGCTGTCAAACAACATGGCTATCGTTGAAGATGTTCAGATATTTACATGAGCAATAGCAAGCTTGAATATGTTAAAAAGGACACATATTTAGGTGCAATTATTTGTAATTATCTGAAGGATGACGAAGATATGTCAAAACATCTGCGTAACTTTTATGCCACGCAAACGTTATTACGGCTTTTCACTTTTTACCACGTTAAGTAATAAAACTGAAATATGATCAGTGTCTTCTACACCACGGATACGTACTGATCATATTCTGTGTAGGACAACACGATGAATGTATGACATACGTGGAAATGAACTAAATCCTATTGTCCCGCACATTTTATTTGTTGGGTAAACAAAACAGGTCGCAAAAAGCGACCGACCAGGCCAGGAGGGGGATTGGCGCATTTTTTCGGGTCGAGTTGGCGCATGCGTCATCATGGGATTTGGCATGCTGCCGACAGGCCAGACCCCGAAGTCACGCAATAAATCGTCCGACTCGGTAATGAAGTTTGACCCATCGGTGAAATAAATGACGCTCAGTCGCCCTGTGACGTTTGACAATAGTAGACAACGGGGAGAAATAGGTCCAATAAACTGCGTGAAGCCAACGGTCGCCCGAAGAATTCATTGGTGGTGATCAGTATTATATATGCAACGACTGTGGTTATGATACTTGACAGAGATGCGTGACCTGTCCATTCTGATATATTTAATGGGGTGCGCCAACCTAGGGGTGAGCCAACCTAGGGGTGCGCCAACCTAGGGGTGCGCCAACCTAGGGGTGCGTCAACTTAGGGGTGCGTCAACCTAGGAGTGCGCCAACCTAGGGGTGCGTCAACCTAGGGGTGAGCCAACCTAGGGGTGCGCCAACCTAGGGGTGCGCCAACCTAGGGGTGCATCAACCTAAGAGTGCGCAAAACTAGGGATGCGCCAACCTAGGGGTGAGCCAATATAGGGGTGCGTCAACCTAGGGGTGCGCCAACCTATGGGTGCGCCAACCTAGCCTGTACACGGAGCAGGTTGGCACAGTTGAGGAGTGTTCAGATAATGGATGATATCATAAATGCTATAATAGTTAGGAAATCTCTGAATATATCTACTGATACAAGACGGAATAGGAACATAGGTATACCTAGAGGAGTCACCCTATCAACGTCATTTGAAGAAGTGAATTTAATCAAAAATTGCGCCAACCCTCCCCGGTCTCCGGTATCATTTATTGTTCCCAACTTTGGGTCAAATTTAACAAAGGCACTTATTTGAAACTAAAAGTCGCCTACGATAACATGCATAAGCGTACTTTAGGATAAAACAGATTGGGCAACGCCATTAGTACATTTACTAACAATTCCGTCGATAACTTTGACGAACTATATTGCGCAAGAATATTTATGGTTTAAGTAAACGGGTCAATGACATTGACAATGATCTACTAAAATGCATGACCAATTGTATTAATATTGTTAATGCACCCACGTGATTTAGGTGGGCACGAGCACTTTATTGTGTACAATGGTGACTTTTCACCTGATTGATATATGTGCAATTACTATCTATTATTTTAAAGTAATTTATTTTTACTTATTAATAGTTTTAACATAATTATAGTTTCAATGCATATTTGTATGTGCATGGGTCCTGGAATGAAAGTATTTGTTTCGTGTTCCTAACGCGTCCCGCGGTTGATATGACGTTCCAGAGCGCCGAGACCGTTACTGACATAACGGTCCGTTACTGACAAAACAGTCCGTTACTGACATAACAGTCCGTTACTGACAAAACGGTCCGTTACTAGCATAACAGTCCGTTACTGACGTAACAGTCCGTTACTGACATAACGGTCCGTTACTGACATAATAGTCCGTTACTGATATAACAGTCCGTTACTGCCATAACAGTCCGTTACTGACATAATCGTCCGTTACTGACATAACAGTCCGTTACTGACATAACGGTCCCGAGCGCGGAAGCTCCTTCGTCTTGTCAATGACATTGGTCAGCTTTCGTTTGATCGACAGGAGCGCCAGACCATGCAATCGCTCTTGTCCCATGCATGAACGGAAGTGTAGTCTACGTCTTGATGAGATTACGTTATTAGAAGCTACTTTCACATTAGATGAGGAATGTCCTGGACGACACGAGCAAGTTCGGGAACGATGTCCCGCATTCCCACTGAAGAAGATCGAGCGCATTCCATTTGCCCGCCGTCTCTCTCCTGTTCGAGTTTCCTAACTCATGATGCGACTTCTCATACGACGGACTTCTCCATTCGTTCGTTCCGCGGTGATATCGACGTAAGCTTGAGTGAGTCGCTCGATGACGGAGTCGATGTCCACTGCCTTGTTCGAGTATGTCAGGCGCTCCATCTTTGCTAGAAAACCGAAATTATCGTTCACCTCCATCCGGTAACTA
Source organism: Lamellibrachia satsuma (assembly GCA_033239005.1). Classification (NCBI taxonomy): domain Eukaryota; kingdom Metazoa; phylum Annelida; class Polychaeta; order Sabellida; family Siboglinidae; genus Lamellibrachia; species Lamellibrachia satsuma. The sequence goes on along the minus strand of BSQZ01000003.1, from coordinate 12,870,828 downwards.
CTCCTATTTCCCATCTCCCCGTGGAGTCGATCGACGTTATGAAGCTGCCACGTTCTCTGGGTTTACCCCGCCATTTTTCTTTTCCCCTGCACATTCTTTACTTCGTGATCCCCATTTCCCTGCAGAACGCCTTAGCCTTCGTTTTTGCCTCCCGACGACGTTTTCGCGTTCCTCGTCACAGAAGAGAACATTAACAACGATATGTTCAGAATTCGTGTGATCCACACGGCAGCAACAAACGACATGTATTCTGCATGTTTTTTCAGCAGCTGCTGCCCCTACGGTACTCCCCCCACCCCCCCCACCCCCCACCACCCGCAGATACGTCAGTTATAAACGGACATTTTATATTGTTCTATTTGGCAGAGCATGATTTGCAATATTACCGACGTCGACGCGTACGCTGCATTTAGTTACCCTTCTGCGCCGATAAACAACCACGTTAACAGAAACGATCGGTGTCAGAAAACGATGAAAGTAGACAGACGTCATAGCGACAGTGTCTCCCTCTTTCGCACAATAACGGCATAATTTGCTTGAACGCACGTTTTACTTGTTTTAACCCTGAAAATAATATGTAATCACATGATTGAGTGACGTGTATAGTGGACACATCCATGATGATCTATGTCAACAAATAGATCACTGTATTACAATAATTATATATCTATGCCAGGTGGAGTAACTATTGTGCATTAACTCAATATCTTCAGTGGAGTATCGTATCAAATGCATTGACACATTTGTGTATATATACAATGACAGGTGCAGTTCAACACAATTACTAACTTACTACTTATTTATCTTCTTCCTAGCTGGTGAAAAAGCCACTTAAATAACTACTTATTTATCTTCGTCGCAACCTAGCTGGTGAAAAAGCCACTTAAATAATTATGATCTATGATTAAACATATTCTAACTGTGTACATCAATCGACAGATACGAAAAGTAAATAACGCAACATGACTATTCCACACAGCCGGCGTGGTCAGATATGATGTATGAAACTTCGTTAACGACATAGAAAATTTCACGAAAGAGGTCTAATTATATAAACCAAAATGAAGACTGAAAGAGCAGTAATAATTCATTTGTGTAGTACCAATTTTCGTGCATGTAGTGATTCCGAAGTGCACAAAACCACTTTAAACGCATTTTTCCAACAACAACACAGCGATGTGACACACACCAGCGCTCCGGTTGGCCTAGATTCAAAATCATTGCTCTGCTCTAGAGGCAAGACGAAAAAATACAACGAAGAGCAACCAAAATGATTCCAGAATTGAGAGAGCTTAGTTATGAAAGTCACTTATTACAATGTGGTTTGACAACACTAGAGAGCAGGAGACTAAGAGGAGACCAAATAGAAGTATTTAAAATAGTGAACGGTTATGAGGATGTTGATAGGAATATGTTCTTCAAACTTAAAGAAGGCAGTAGAACCAGATGACACAAAGCAGCATTAGTTAAGGAGCAGTGTAGGTTGGACATGAGAAAGTACTCTTTCTCACAGTGGGTGATAAATGAATAAACAAACTGCCAAATGATTGTGTTAATGCTAGTAGTGTGAATATGTTTAAAAATAGAATTGACAGATATTTGATAAGGGTGGGCTACACATAGATGAGAAAATTGTTGGACTCTCAATAAGCCAATGGCTTTCTTGTCCACTTGCCATCTGGAACTTGTTGTTTGGGATGGCAATCTTGTTAAATCTTGTTAAATGGCGCGAGTCTAGTCGCGAGAAACAAAACTTTCCAAAGTTTGTTAGTCACTGACGCCCCAACACGTGTCGCTGAGGGTAATTCCTTATCATTAAAACTTGTGCGCATACACCATAATATGCATTACGCTATCTTGTCTAGCATTGAAGATATTGAAATAAAAATCTAAATTTTCAATAATTTCGGATTCAAACGGCTACCAGGTTGTCACGTGATATGGTGGCGATGGTTCTACATCTAAACATCTTCAAACAACGTAGTGTTTGTTTTTATGACAAAATGCACAACTCTTGCACAGATTGCCTGTAATACACGAACGGGCTATGACAAGAAGTAGCAGATTGGAGGTTGGCCTAAAAAAATTGATGGGTGGAGGGAGGTGGGAGGGTTGCCCCACAAACACACGGTAGATGGGAAGTTCAAACCTTTGTCACACCCCTCGTTTATCACCTCATATGCTATAAGACATCGCTAGTATAGATAACACCAGTTGTGTTTCTGTGCACCTTTAATTTCATGTAGGAAACGCTACAATGTGTTGGTGCGTAACCAGGAACGATCTCAGAGGACAGAGTCGCTTGTTTTAAACATTTATTTTCTTGAAATCCTTGGCATTCCGTGAATTCCCGGGCGACTCAGAGACCAGCTCGGTGACATTCTTCGCCACCTCCACAGCAGTGCCTTGCATCACTTTCTCAAACTTTGCTTCCATCTGGAGAAAATATAAATAACGGCTCTGGTAAGACTTTTTTCGTATTATACAGTAAAGACGGCTTTATTAATGAACATACGAGTTACGTTTCGATATAATGCAGATGGTAGCAAAATACGCGCATAGTTACAATATTTAACAATATATAACAATATTCAACAATAGTTAACACCATTTAACAACATTTACCAACATTTAACAACATTTAACATTATTTAACAGTTCTTAGTAAGAATTAACAACATTTAACAACACTTAGCAATATTGCCATCCAGGGCAAAGCACCCAAACTTCCTTTTCGTCAGAAAGCGCTTCCCCGTCCACAACTTACGTCACAACAAGTGACTATAGGGTTACATTTGCTCCCTCGAGTCGCCAGAACATAGCAGGTATACAATAGCAGGGTGATATATCTCTTGACCTTTTATTTTGAGGATGTATCTGATACTCAGACTCAGGTGTGTATATTTAGACTGAGTACTTATGCAAACTTAATAAGATTTCCATCCATGGCAAAACACCCAGATATCAAGTGGATAAGGAAGCCATTGGTTTATCGAGAGGCCAACACTTTTTCATTTATGTATAAACCGCCATCCTGAGATATTTGTCAGTTTTGCTTATATATATATTCACGCTGCTTGCATTTACACATTCTGAAGTTAATGTGTTCCATTCATATATAGTCTTCTGTGAGAATGCATGCTTTCTAATACACAATCTACATTGTTCCTTCACCAACGTTACTTCGTGTCCCCTTGTTCGACCGGCGTTCTCTTAAGTGATATATCTTAAAAACAATTTAATATCCTCTGAATTGCCTTGTCTCTAAGGTTGTTAAATCACATTTTGTTAGGAGTTCTTCATAAATACGGTATCTCAGACCTTCATACCTAAGGTCCCTCAGATATGTCCACTACAATAGCGCTCCATTCTTAAATCTCCATCCTCACCTGATTTAGCTTATCCCAAATCCGGTTCGTTGATATCTGTGTATGAATAGCTTACGTAGCATCCGCAGTCGATTTAATAAAAAGTGCGTTTTTTTCAGAGTTTCCATTTTCACTTCAATTAATGTTTCGCCAAACATTAAATAATTTAGTAGTTTGTCTGATGATTCCATAAAGACTACATGTACAAGTTGCATAAACGAGGTAGCGTGTTGCAGTGGATACTAGGTAGATTTGATTTTTTGCAAAATTAATTTGAAATGAGACTTGCGAAAACAAATCGAACTGAGGAGACACCTTTAATCTTAATCTTACCTTCACACACTTTTTGCCATACAGCTTGTACTTCGGACCGCACAAATTCAACCCTCTGAATGAAGAAAAAACATACACTATTAGTTTAATACACAAAATACTACAAATCCATTCCAGTCCTTAGTAAAATAAGTGTCTAAGAAGATTTCTAAGGATACGGTGGCGAGAAATAATTGGCAATGAAGCACTATGGGAAACAACATATTAAAAACCAATTGCATATCAAATTAGAAGAAGGAAGTGGAGCTGGATAGGTCATACTCTCTGGAACACACCACATCACAAGACAGGCACTCACTTGGAACCCTCAGGGCAAAATAAAAACGGAAAGGCCAAGAAATGCCTGGAGCAGAGAAGTAGAAGCAGATATGTCAAAAACAGAATATAAATGTAAAGAGCTGAAAGCCCAAAACCGTGTCCGGTAGAAAGGAGTCGTTGATTGCTTATGTTCCGCCGGGGAATGAAAAGAGCTTAAGTCAAAAGTAAGTCAAATCGCACAGATGCAAAATAGTTAGCCACGAGTTGTCCGTGTCGCACAATGCTTTTTTCGAGCCCATACTGCTTTATGCCTGTGAACTCTGATTAACGACTAAACAATCAGAGAAACAACACAGAAGCTGCTTCACATCTATGCTGCCTCAAGCAGCATAGATGCATTTTTCTTCGGAAGAATATCCAGAACATCAGACAGAAACAAAGGAAATAACAAACGCATTATTAGAACAGCAAACGCTAAAAGGAAGTTCTTGCACAAAATCACGAAAAGACAGACTGAATATATAGGCCACGTAGTGAGAAATGGAACATTTTAACATCTAGTGGCAACTGAAGAGACTAGCGGGAAAAGAACTAGAGCTCAGCCAAACATTAAAATCGCCCATATCTAACGGCCTTGCTAAGGAAGAACAGAGCGGAAGTAGTGGAACACACACGTGAACGTGTGAATTTGAGGGCCACGATCGTCTACGCCAGCAACAGACACGGCACCCGACCAAGATGACGTTGTCGACGCATTCTAACATAGAATTACGAACCATTCACGAACGGATATTATAATGGTGCAATGTATTTTCCAGAAGCATTGCACATGGGCTAAATTTCGAAACGTACGTTTTAGCCTTAGAAATGTTCCGATAATTAAACTCGCAAACAAGACACTTGACGACAAGACGTTCGTTCTGGATTCCTTAAATTGTTATTGTGTTGTTTTAGTACACATCTTACTCACTGGTATTGGCAGGCTTTGTCGACTCTTCTTGTACCAGCAACATAGCGAACTCGACTGAAGCCGCCACAGCCGCCGTAACCTGCAAGACAGACGATACCTCGGTTAAAGAGGCGAACAGATTTGTCCGGTGTAGTCAGGCAGCCAAAGGGCAGTGTTTGGCCCTTTTTCGCATGATAAAGTTTGTTTATTGTTGACTGTTCATATCTAGCATAGACATCATGATATTCATGTGGGTGTGGAGTTCTCACCCTTGGGGAAATTGAAAAGTGAGAAAATCCAAAATGTTCGCCACGGAATCGTGAAAATCAACTTGTTATCATATCTTTGCAACCAAGTAAAACACAAACATGACTAAAAATATATACAGATATATTTTCGCAAATGGGGAATTCGGTGCCACTATTATTTTTTAACATATTCAGAAACCAAGATGGCCGCCATATATGTGCTAATTGTTGACGATGATGCAATATACGACTATATTTAAAGTTCGGTATCCAGAGAACACAAGACCATGACCAAATAAAATTTCCCTGTGTTTCTGATATGAAGAATTACATAGAACCAGAGTTTCTTTGAAAAACATATGCAACCATATTATTAGTTGTATGTGTATGGGAGCTACACGAAAACAGGCATATCGCATAAACATGCAAAACGACGGTTCAGAAACGAGTATATTTACATAACCATGTTTTATTGTTGTCGTCCCACACGCTTCTGCTGACGTACATAATAATAAGGTATCATTTGCGATCCTATGGATTTCTGTCACAAGTGTTATGGGTGCGTACCACTCAGGGTTGGCATGTATGCTAAAAACGCACTCACGTGGGTTGAAGCAAAGGTACATTCCCGGGTAGGGATATGGATAGTGCACCAGCCATCCTCGGCAACAGTACATCACCCTATACACCCTCCATCGGCTGCCAGAAAGCAATGCATCATTTAGACGTTTGAATTTCACGTCGAACAGAACGAGCATTTTATCGCACCTCAAATGACATCAAAAAAGACATTCATAGGTCGGTAATTTAAGTTCATATTATTTATTGATGCACGACCAAACATGTTGTTCTTTTTTTTACCTTTACTGGTGTTTCGTTCACATCTGTGGACATCATCAGACTGACCGCCAGATAAATTGACCGCAAGAGAGAGTAGTGGTCAACGGATTACTAACCTTATCCTCTTTGTTAGAATTGGACGTAGGGTCAAAACAGAGCACTTCTCCAATGCACTCTATTTTTCGCTGATTTCTTAATTTCTGTTCAGGTGGTTCCAAACTTTTCATTTCTTCAGCTACTGACCTCCTCCGATTATTTTTAGGTATGCCTGGGTTTCTTTTCCCTTGTTTATTCCATTCCAGGGCCTCTCTCTCTCTCTCCCTCTCTCTCTCTCTCTCTCTCATTGTTGGTTTCTTTCGGTAAGGTGTGTCCTGTGTATAATTCTTTACCGATCTCTTGCCTGATTGTTGTCTGGCTGTTGTCTTGGTTACCTCCATGTTTTCTATATGTTGTCTTGGTTACCCTCCATGTTTTCTGGCTGTTGTCTTGGTTACCCTCCATGCTTTCTGGTTGTTGTCTTGGTTACCCTCCGTGTTTTCTGGCTGTTGTCTTGGTTACTCACTGTGTTTCTGGCTGTTGTCTTTGTTACCCTCCGTGTTTTCTGGTTGTTGTCTTGGTTACTCTCTATGTCTCAGAGCCATAGAGCAACGCACGACATGGCCAACAGATTTTCATAGAGCAACGGACAACATTTATACATCGAGTGTATGGGGATTATAGTAACATATCAATTGCAACAACAGTTATTGTGACACCACCAGAACGAATATACAACACTATTGGCTATGAACAGTTAGAATAAGAATTTAGAAAGACCTGTTTAGCAAACATAATTATGATAGTTGCTCGTGGGATAATAATGTTCAGTGTTCAGCTTCTAAGACTTCATTTAGCAGCAACCAATATCAATACTCACACGCAGCACCAATAGTAGGGCCAGCGGCAACATCGTATCCATCTGACGCAGACCCATCGGTAGTAGTAGCACGGGGGCTCAAACGGCCAATGTTTCGGGTGGCAGTGCCCACAATACATGTCCGCCGCTGAAAGATATATATATATATATATATATATATATATATATATATATATATATATATATATATATATATATATATATATATATATATATATATATATGTTGACTTTATTATTAGTGGTGCTGGTGGTTGTGGTGGTGCTTGTGATGGTAGTGATGTTGGTGGCGCTGGTGGTGCTGGTGGTGCTGGTGGTGTTGGTGGTGCTGGTGGTGCTGATGGTGCTGATGGCGATGGTGGTGCTGGTGGTGCTGATGGTGCTGGTGGTGCTAGTGGTGATGGTGATGCTAGTGGTGATGGTGGTATTGGTGGTGCTGGTGGTGCTGATGGTGCTGATGGCGATGGTGGTGCTGTGTTGCTGGTGGTGGTGGTGGTGGTGGTTGTGGTGGGTGTGGTGGTAATGGTGGTAATGGTGCTAGTGGTGCTGGTGGTGCTAACGGTGCTGATGCTGTTGTTGTTGTTGTTGTTGCTGCTGCTGCTGCTGCTGCTGCTGCTGCTGCTGCTGCTGCTGCTGCTGCTGCTGCTGCTGCTGCTGCTGCTGCTGCTGCTGCTGCTGCTGCTGCTGCTGCTGCTGCTGCTGCTGCTGCTGCTGCTGCTGCTGCTGCTGCTGCTGCTGCTGCTGCTGCTGCTGCTGCTGCTGCTGCTGCTGCTGCTGCTGCTGCTGCTGGCGGTGGTGCTGGTGGTTTAAAAAGCGCCATATATATTGGACCAGCCCGTTTAAGATCAAGCGAGATCAAGGTAGTAAGCGAATTTGACTATGTTGGCGTTGACGGCATTACAAATGGAAAGACTCGAAACGGTTTCCAGGTTTTGTTTTTGTAGTTTCAACTTTCAACACAATAACACTTTGGAAAATACGTTCACATGTATTGAATATGCAGACTCTAATCGGACACGGGTCGCACATTTACATAACTTTCGACTTGATATGGACTTGGGGGTCGCTCACTTGAGACTTGACCAGTAGTTGTTTGTCCGGTGGTTCGAAACGTACGCAAACTGAGATCACATTACTCGGACGGGCCGCACCGAATGCAATCATTATTGAATACCTGTGGCCATCTCCAGCAGCACCATTGGTAATGTTGTGGCGGGAGAGCATCCAACTAAATGTGCCGTTCAAAAATTACCGCAAACAAACCACAACAGTCTTGGCGATTGGGGAACCCTGGTAACTTAGTGCTTGACTGGGAATTCAGAGAAATGACTCGATATTTGACTTGGACTTGGAGGTAACTGACTTGAGCCTTGACTTGCAAGTTAATGACCTGAGATTTCACTTGACATTTCATTCTCGCTTGGCACCTTTTGTGATTTGCCAACAAGTCTGCGTATATGTACACCAGTTAATCGCTACAGCCTTAACACAAATGTTGAGGTACTCACCATGCCTCTTTTGTCGGCTCACGTCGGCTTGGCCCGAGTCATCGGCCTCCCGTGCATCTCGCTCCAAGGTGTCGTCGACGTCTTCCGTCTGAGCCATGTCATCGGCGAGAGAAGACACCGCCAAGAGACCGAGCAGACACAGCGCTAAGGCTACGTGTAGTCGACTCATCGTGAAGGTCGGCTGCAGAGAAAACAAACCTTGGTGATTTAGTTAGCAAAAAGGTAAAGATCAGTTCTAATCAGATGTGTCAACATATTTGTCAACATATGGGTCAACATATGTGTCAAAATATATGTGTCAGTATATGTGTCAACATATGTGTCAATACATTTGTCAACATATGTGTCAACATATGTGTCAACATGTTTGCCTATTTTTCTCCCGCTTTTAAGACGAAATGTCCTTTTTTGTAATTTTTTAAAACAAACAAAAGTCACGGTAGAATCGATTTATTTGTTGCACACAATGTCATTCTATTCATTCATTGTTTCTTTGGACTCACGTGATTTCACGTTTTTTCGCGCGTGCGTTCATCGCGAACGAGAACGGCGCATCAAAACGGCGACCCATAACAACTACACGTTTAACAAAGACGAAAACGCTTCAAACGACGAAAGTTGATTGTGGGAAGGTGGTTCTCGTTGTTCACGAGCACCGTCACGCTTTTCCATGACCTGACTTTGACACATATGTCTTATATAGCACAGTACCAACTCTTAAGGACCGTTCGTAGCGCATCCCACTTCACCCTGGCATACCTATTCATTCCAATGCCAACTCGACTTCTGTTCGAAGCATTCAGCTACGATGCAATTACTTCTTAAATGCTATTCGGTCACATATATCCGCCAATGTTTCTAACCGGATATTCATTTATACAGCTGATTGAACTGAGGCAACGTGGAATGAAAAAAATTGAACAGGCTTCGAAACGGCAGCAAGTGGATCCGAACACAGGTTATCTCGATGAGAGTCCGTGAGTGAGTGAGTGAGTGAGTGAGTGAGTGAGTGAGTGAAGTAAGCAAATGAGTAGGAAGAAACATTAACGTATCGTTGTACATGTCACTCATATATCGTTGTACATGTCACTCATATATCGTTGTACATGTCACTCATATATCGTTGTACATGTCACTCATATATCGTTGTACATGTCACTCATATATCGTTGTACATGTCACTCATATATCGTTGTACATGTCACTCATATATCGTTGTACATGTCACTCATATAACTGTGGCCAAAATATTTGTTTAGCAAATCAATAAATACCATTACAAGAAAAGGCAATACTACTATTAATCAGAATGCCTACATGTTATGTTGCATTAACACATCTTCTTTGCTTTAAGTTAACTCACTATCTATTGCACATCATACATATGTTTCATTCGATAATAAAAAAAACTACACTTTCGTCGTTAGTCACGTCTGTCAAATTACCAGCCAAACAAGCATTCGTGCTAAACAGGAAACTATGATGGATTGGTAGACGTGCATATTATGAATACATGCTCACATATTCCGTAGTAGTTAAATGCCAAAGCCCAACATAAATGTAAGTGAATCATACTTACTTACTTCGAACTTTCTCTTATGCTAACGTGAACGTCAGTATGCAGCAGACCGATTCGAAGCCGGGCGTTCCACTGCCTTTGGATGCGGCGTTGTGGTCTTTTATAGCGCAACATGCACATTCGTCAACTGAAGTACACCAAATGGTAATACTTTTGAAGGGTAAACGTGACTACGAAGGACACCTTTGAAGGAAGGTGATTGCGCCTGTGCACACTTCATGTAGTATCGCTGGTTACTTGACCTTCACCTTCATCCCTTGACCTGGACGATCGTACTAGTAGAGTCGATTACTTATGTTTGGTTCATTCCTGTATCCAGCCTATTTTTCATCTGGCGGCCCCGTACTATCTTACCCCCAGGGTGCTTTGCGTGGTGGTTTTTGAAATGGTGTGTGTGTGTGTGTGTGTGTGTGTGTGTGTGTGTGTGTGTGTGTGTGTGTGTGTGTGTGTGTGTGTGTGTGTGTGTGTGTGTGTGTGTGTGTGTGTGTGTGTGTGTGTGTGTGTGTGTGTGTGTGTGTGTGTGTGTGTGTGTGTGTGTGTGTGTGTGTTTGTGAGAGAGAGAGAGAGAGAGAGAGAGAGAGAGAGAGAGAGAGAGAGAGAGAGAGAGAGAGAGAGAGAGAGAGAGAGAGAGAGAGAGAGAGAGAGAGAGAGAGAGAGAGAGAGAGAGAGAGAGAGAGAGAGAGAGAGAGAGAGAGAGAGAGAGAGAGAGAGAGAGAGAGAGGATCTCATAAAATACGCTGGCTCAACAATCTATTAGCATACTTCGTTATACATAAAACAAACCGTTTGAATTCCGCCCAAATATTAACTTAATGATTACATGTTTTCTAACTGTACTTCAACGAAATAACAACTGAAAAGAAGGAATACTTGTCGCCATCGTTAGCTTGTAAAGTTACAGCTGGCCACGTCGTTCTTAACCAATAGGAACCTGTTGATCCAAATTTCACATTTTATTAATTGTCATGGGAAATTGATGGGCAGAAAGAGTTGGTTTGTGTAATATAAATTGAGTGTATTTCCAATTCGTCGTTACGCCATTTTTCATTTTCCTGAACTGCTTACAATTTCCCGAACTAGTTACTCAAATATATCACCACAAAATAGTGCTGTTGTTTGTACTACATGCTCTGATATAATAAGTTTATTTTAATATCGATTGTGTGTGTGCGTGCGTGTGTGCGTGTGTGCGTGCGTATGTGAGTGCGTGCGTGCGTGTGTGTGTGTTTGCCTGTTTGGTTATTGCTGGCAGTACATGATAATTACAACCTAGTTATGTTAACATTTTTGTTTGTTTAACATAACTGATTAATTTCTTATGCTGTTGAAAGTAATACACAATGGTGCGCCATCTAGCGGTTAATTGAGGCGATGTGAGCCACGTAGCAATGTGTCCCAAATGAAGTCCCGTCTGCTCTACGTATTGCAAAAATAATCCTTCACGCACACATACATAATGTTTTGGGTGCGTGTTTTAAAGACATTGAGTTCACAATGTGACAGTAGAGAGGATTTAGCATCTCGTAAATCTAAGCATTCAGTTTTGTGGTATGATTTATTCGGTGGGTGTCGAGCCCGCGGTACACTTCATACGTCACACTTTGACTTTTGCGTTTAAATATAACATCAACATGCGCTGTTTTAAAGAAAGTGGGTTGACATATTATAAATAATAGACGCTCTCTTCTATAAGGCCTTCACAGAGTCACTCACACCATGTCATTAATGTGACATTCAGAATGTATGATCTTATCTCCACCACGCAAACCAAACACTCTTGTCAAACAGACCGCAAGAAGGTTAACGTGGAAGATGGGCCACCCTGGGGCCACCCTGGGGCCACCCTGGGGCCACCCTGGGGCCACCCTGGGGCCACCCTGGGGCCACCCTGGGGCCACCCTGGGGCCACCCTGGGGCCACCATGGGGCCACCCTGGGGCCACCCTGGGGCCACCCTGGGGCCACCATGGGGCCACCATGGGGCCACCATGGGGCCACCCTGGGATTCCGAGCAATCTACAAGGATCCGTATTTAAACTTACAAAGTTTGGTGGCTTTAAATCATGTTTCATACAGAAGGCTTGTTCAGAGTCGCACATTGTTCACTCGAGTCACAAGGGCTGATTCGCATCGGTCTCGAGTCGCAAATTTTCACGACTTGCGACTTGACTTGGAATTCAGATAGATGACTCGGCTTGACCTGGACATGGACCTCGTTGACTTGTGACTTGACTTGCCAGATTGTCACTTGCCAACAAGTCTGGTGGCTTGAAGCGTACGCAAAACGAGACCATGTTGATGTGAGGGTCGCACCGGATACTATAATTTTTAATTACTTAATATGATTGATTAACGAGGTGGCGGGGAAGCGTCCGCCTAAAGGCCCCACTCAAACAAATTCCACAACAACCATGGCGATTGGAGCACCATGTGACTTGATTGGCCACTCTGTGACTTGCCATTAATATGTCAAATAGTAGACACTATATGTCCTTCTTACGCTATGACCTCCATGCTTTTATGAAGCCTAACGGTTGATTTAAGCAAAGTTATAATCACCTCTTTTTTTCATGTTATATTTTTCCTAATCAACCTAGTAGTTTGATTATGCTTTGAGGATGCAATCACACACTACTATGACACTTTCATTTCAGCACTAATTGTCACTCATACGTCCTTGATGTGGTCGTACGGGAAGGTGGGGCATGTCCGCAAGCTGGGGCATGTCCGCACACCTAATTATTGACCACACCACGTGGTTTGTGGTTTCTGAACCGTGTTATACAATAGCACCTAACGCACACTACACGCCTCTCAATTTATCCCATTATCGAATGTAAGAAATGATCAAATACAATGTTTAAATGCATAAGGCTGTAACAATAGGGGGCTTACATGTTTAACTATTACCATTCATGAGATCGCCAATTGTTCGTCGGCGAGGGGGTGACGTCAATCACACGGCAACAGGTGTTAGTTGGTTTCAAACAACAGTGACTTCGTTTCCACGGCCTGTGATAAGCATTTGTACATCCGCACACTCCAAAGCCCATACCTGTGCGGTTATGACCCACCATCCCAGAGTAATAGGTCATAGCCGAACAGGTTGCATTTTGCTAAATATATAGGTTGTTCTTATTGGAGATGTAGTCTGGTAACTGGCAGTTGTCAAGTATTGCACAAACTACTTATTGAGGCCAAATTATACCCTTGTGGCGTCAACAGTTCATTAGCTAGGCGGCATTATACCTTAGACCAAATTATAACCTTGTGGCGTCAACAGTTCATTAGCTAGGCGGCATTATACCTTAGACCAAATTATACCCTTGTGGCATCAACAGTTCATTAGCTAGGGGGCATTATACCTTAGACCAAATTATAACCTTGTGGCGTCAACAGTTCATTAGCTAGGCGGCATTATACCTTAGACCAAATTATAACCTTGTGGCGTCAACAGTTCATTAGCTAGGGGGCATTATACCTTAGACCAAATTATACCCTTGTGGCATCAACAGTTCATTAGTTAGGCGGCATTATACCTTAGACCAAATTATAACCTTGTGGCGTCAACAGTTCATTAGCTAGGGGGCATTATACTTTAGACCAAATTATAACCTTGTGGCGTCAACAGTTCATTAGCTAGGGGGCATTATACCTTAGACCAAATTATAACCTTGTGGCATCAACAGTTCATTAGCTAGGCGGCATTATACCTTAGGGTGCGGGCATGCCCCACCTTCCCTGCAAAGAACAGTATATCCCATTTTATATTTTACATCTTCCTGTGTCATGTGTGTAGACATCATTTACATCTCCCAAAATGTAATAACTTCAGACCATTTTACTAATTTAACTAAATCATCTGGTTGTTGATCTCCATCATATTTATGACGTTGCCGAAATAATTTCATACGTCAGCGTGGCAGAGCGGTCTAAGGCGCTGGTTTAAGGCACCAGTCTCTTCAGAGGCGTGGGTTCGAATTCCACCTCTACCAGGTTTGAATTCTAATTTTAATCTTTTAATCATTTGTCATGTTCGCAACACGGCAGGTCATTCGTAATTTAAGAAAAGTGTTTAAGTAATTTGACTTTACTTAGAAGTATGCGATTTTGACAAGATGCCAACACGTAGACAATATAGTCGATGTGATCCTTGCATAAACTGCGTTAGACCCCTGTAAAGAGTCAGCTACGACATCACTGCCGTCCACACGGCCTGCACGGCCTCTCACGCGCCCGACCGGGAAGCACCTTCGACCACGCGAGCTAGAGTCACTGGGTTAGACCACCACTCTTTGAGTCCACGATAGCCTACACATTCACCCCCTGTGTGGGATACTTTACTTCCCCTGGCATAGACACCAGGTAGAAGGGACCAACAGCTTTTACTGTCTCTTTCAAAAGGCACAGGCGAAGTGGGATGAACGACACTGCTTAAGTATCGACACGGCAATAGGTGGACTTGAACCGTCGTCCTCTCGATCGACTCTCGGGTGTTCTAGCCACTAGACCACCTGACGTGATGACGTTTTATAATCTTTAATGGGTTACTTTTTTTCTACGTTCGTGAAATCCGTTAATATGGCCAATGATGGAAAAGTAACTATGTTCAGGACCTTCTTACGTTTCCACGTCCGTCTTTGTGGAGCACCTTGTTGCTTTATTTACTACAAATGTAAATCACCATCAGCAACATGGAGTCAGTGTTTTCTTTGAAAGTCAAGACAAATTGGCACATTTACGGGTTAATAAACGTGTTTTTGCTTTCAAAATAGCTTGTTTTCAACACAAATCAATTGTAGCTGTCTTACGAAAAGTTCAACGAAGCCCGTGTCGTGTCGCTTTCATATTAATCATTTAAGTGGTTTTGATGTTGGCGTCGAACGTGTCAAAGAGACAGGCACTTACCGACACTGATTCTAGGTTACTGACGCACGCAACGTGTTTGGGGTAATAAATCGCACTTAATGGATAATTAAGAGTAATTGTATTAAAATCTCAAACTTTAGTTAGTAATCTATGAATAAAATATAGTAGTGAATTAATTTATGCCACATATTATGGAAGAATGCATAGTTTACACATGTGGTTTTACTCCACCAACTTGAATATGGAATACTTTTTTAACTTGTGGAATATCAGTGTTACCTTCCATGGAAAATATTGTCTATTTCAATCCGCCCGACTTGAAACTTCATTTGCTTAGAGAGGATAAGGTGGATAAATTATCAAGGATGGTATACTGGCAATGTATTGAGTGCCCCCTCCCCCCCACCCCCACCCCACCCCGAATGTCTCCTATATGCTGACTAGCGTCCAGTACATTGTCGAGAAAAGGGTTCGAATCTTCCTGCTGCCGTTTCGAAGCTTGGGCAATTTCGTTCACCCCACCTTCCCTCAGTTCACTCAGCTGTATAAACGAGTAACTGGATATAGACTGTGGTGGATATGTGAACGAATAGTCTTTGTGCAGTAACTGCAGCGTGACTGAATGCTTCCCAGAGTAGTCGATATGGCTTTGGAATAAACAGGTCTGCCGGAGGGTGAAGCTATATAAGCTTTACATTTATGCACGAGCCGACGCATGTCCGGAGTTTCGTCCATATAATAGTTTCATTGTCCCAAGACAGACGTTTCTTGAGCTATTCATCATATACGATTTTTCAATATGTAGACGAATGTTTCATAGCATACTTGAAGCGACATTCCACAAACAGCTGATCACAGCTAAACTGGGAAGGTTTCTAATTTTTTTTTAGATTTATAGAACACGGGCAACTCCGCGCTGTGTTGGACATGAGCCGAATAATAAATACCGTTACTGACGACTACAAATCGACGTAATTGTTTATCTTTCTGTGTTTAAAAGTGTTAGCAGTATTCGTAATGCCATGTTTTAGATCCATGGTTCTCTCGGTTGATAGTCGGATGTTCTTATGAAAAACTAGGAACGATTTTACGAATGTAACACTGGATTTAATTAATGTTTCGTGTGCTGTTAAAATTGAACGAAATTCGCATTTTCCAAGGAACCAGGGAAACGATGTAATGGCAACGTAACTGTGGCTTCACCCGATGTTATTTTAAATAACACAGTAATTATATTATTTCGAGTTAAATGCGTGTTCTGGTGCGCACATCCTTTGACTCACGCAGACTCGAAACATACAATTTATCTAGATTTTGTAGATAAATCACATATTGAAAATTAAAAAACATACGTAACAGCCACCGCGATGAAAGCAGTTACATTTTATATACATATTTATTTCACTCATTAAAAGGTTATGACTGAAATAGCCTGCGCGTCTGCATTGACAATAAGTGTTATGTCCCACAATAAGGTATGCCATTTTGACGAAGGTGTCTACTTGAATGTTACATTACCGTCCGTGAGCGTACTGTTTTGATGAACGTCCACTTCACGAATAAGTCTACTTGCAGATGAAATAGATTCACGTGGCCGAAATGTAATTCTATATTAAAAACGAGCAGTGCGATATGTTATGATTATTAAAACTGTGTGAGATAGTTTTACTTGGCTAAACCAATGGAGGCTCCCCGATTTTAGATATGTTAATCGCCAGACGGCGCATATGTCGAACTGATTTAACAAGATTTAACAAGATTGCCATCTCAAACAACAAGTTCCAGATGGCAAGTGGACAAGGAAGCCATTGGCTTATCGAGAGTCCAACAATTTTCTCATCTATGTGTAGCCCGCCCTTATCAGATATCTGTCAATTATATTTTAGACATATTCACACTACTAGCATTAACATTAATTGCAAACATCAAGAGAAGAAAGTCAACATGGAGATGTATCGGGTATAATAGGTTTACTAACATTATGACAATATGCTTTTCTGTGACAAAGAACAGTATAATCCAATTAGGAGAAGCCAAGCTTATAACTACCCCTACTAATAGGTGGAGAAAATTATATTTAAACATAAATCCGTGCGCTCCAAACTCCCTCTCGACGCCACATGACGTCATATCACGTCTGCTGGTATCAGACGACGTGCGACTTCCTCCGAATGCCTGTATCCATTCTGTCAAGATAAACAAACTACCCATTTGAATCATCTCCTTGCACTCTAACCTGATGTTCAACTCCTCTCTCTGCTGTCCAACCCACATCACTTCTGTCATCTCCTGGCTCATCCTCAATCCAAGCTTCTTGACCATCTCCTCCCACTCCGCTTCTTGTCATTCCTGTTTGCTCTTTGTTATTATGGGCAGATCATCAGCCTTCAACGTCTCGCTGAGAACATCTTTCATGCTGATCTTCCTGCTGAATAATGACATCACCATGACGAATAGTGCACTCCATTGCCTCATGCCGGTGTTAATTACATCACCATGACGAATAGTGCACTCCCTTGCCTCAAGCCGGTGTAAATTACATCACCATGACGAATAGTGCACTCCCTTGCCTCAATCCGATATTAATTACATCACCATGACGAATAGTGCACTCCCTTGCCTCAAGCCGATGTTAATTACATCACCATGACGAATAGTGCACTCCCTTGCTTCAAGCCGATGTTAATTACATCACCATGACGAATAGTGCACTCCCTTGCCTAAAGCCGGTGTTAATTACATCACCATGACGAATAGTGCACTCCCTTGCCTCAAGCCGGTGTTAATTACATCGCCATGACGAATAGTGCACTCCCTTACCTCAAGCCGGTGTTAATTACATCATCAAGAAGAAATTGCACTCCATTGCCTCAAGCTGATGTTATACCACCATGACGAATAGTGCACTCTCTTAAATCAAGCCGGTGTTAATTACATCACCATGAAGAATAGTGCACTCCATTGCCTCAAGCCGATGTTAATTACATCACCATGACTAAATTGCACTCCATTGCCTCAATCTGATGCTAATTACATCACCATGACGAATAGTGCACTCTCTTACCTCAAGCCGGTGTTAATTACATCACCATGACGAATACTGCGCTTACTCTTCCTTTCGTTCTCCATAGTGCCATCCAGCTTCATGGCTTCTGGCACTCCCAGCCATCTCATCGTTACCATATCCATATATGTCGGAACAATGGCAAACGGAACTTGTATTTGTTCATTGAAGCATCGTTATTATTAAGCGCTTTCAGATTTTGGCTTCGTGTGACAATCATAGTAACACCGCTGGCTCATGAGAATGGTCGGACGGGCGGTGTTTATTTCCTCGACGTTCCTCTTGATGTCGGATGCTCGTCTGGTTCCCACACTCTTTTGTCGAGACGAACACAGCATGTGGGGCAAAGTTTAATGATTGATTCAGCGAACGTCTGTATATTATTGTTTCGGAAATATGCCAGCGGTACAGTTGAACGATGGTTCACACCGGCAATATAGATAATATATATAAAACAAAATACATCGTAGGTTTGTGTCCCACCCAAATTTTCGTAGACAGATCACATATATTGCATACATGAACGCACTACCGTTGTTGAGTTGTGTGTTTGAGCGATGACCTGTTGTTTGGAATAACGTTCGTCGTCTGCTAAATGGGGAACATGAAACGCAAAACGAAACGAACCATTGATGCAGAATGCCGCGCATTCAATGAGAGTTGGGCGATTAAATATTTCTTCGTGGAGTTTGAAAGTAAGCCAATGTGTGTGATATTCAATGAAATTGTATCCGTTAAAAAGGAATACAATATCAAATGGCATACACTAGATATCGGAGGGCAGAAAAATTTGAATCATTGTGAAGGTATACTATTAAATATTAATTACTAAGACCGACCAACTCTAATTGTTATGTGAATTTGTTATGTTTTATTGCTAAAATCATAGTGCTCTCTGTGGTTAGTTAATACAGTACCTGCCAAATTTCCTATTAACAAATAATAGGCCTACATCCCTGGTGTGATTTCGAGCACTTTTTTTTACCATGTTTACCTTCAACACACGCTTATATATATATATATATATATATATATATATATATATATATATATATATATATATATATATATATATATATATATATATATATATATATATATATATATATATATATATATATATATATATATATATATTTTATATATATATATATTATATATATATAATATAAATATATATATATATATATATAAACTTCCATTTTCTTTTGCATTGATGAAGCAACAGCTTGTCTTCACCATGAGAAACACAGAGGCGGAGAACAATGACAGGGCAAACTTCGAGGTTAGCCACCAGATAGCATCACGGCTGACACCGTTCACAGACGGCGAATTTGTGAAAGACTGTAGACATCGTATGTCCAGAAAAGAAAAGCCTCTTCGCAGCCACCAGTCCGCGAGGCCGTGCCGTATCGAGGATTTCGCAGCTGATGTGAAGGCAACACTACGAGATCGCTAGCACTCGACGAGAACACTGATAAGCGGGACACAGCACAATTGGCACTGTTTGTTTGGGGAGTCGATCAAAAGTTTCTCATAACAGAAGAGTTCGTACGACTCGTACCACTGAAGGAGAAGACAACTGGCGCAGATGTGTTAGAGGCGGTACAAGTAGCCACGATCGACACCGGACTGAAGCCAGAGAAACTGTGTGTGTGTGTGTGTGTGTGTGTGTGTGTGTGTGTGTGTGTGTGTGTTTGTGTGTGTGTGAGTGTGTGTGTGTGTCCGTGTCCGTGTGCGTGTGCGTGTGCGTGTGCGTGTGCGTGTGCGTGTGCGTGTCCGTGTGCGTGTGCGTGTCCGTGTGCGTGTGCGTGTGCGTATGTGTGTATATATTCAACTTGTTTACA
>BSQZ01000003.1:12838551-12846051 GCA_033239005.1 Lamellibrachia satsuma | reverse complement strand
AAGCGGTGACAAATAGTAAGGAAGTACTACAGAAGACGAACTACGAAGTGATGTGGATAGGTGAACAGGAGGTGAACCTGCATGCATTAGTGAATGGAACGACCACTAAGCAAGAATTAACATAAGAGACGTGGAAATAATAATAAAGTTTAGTTTATTTTAACAATATCAACAGTACATACAAACACAATTGTTTTACAAACATCAACAGTACGATTTTGTCGGGTCATATATATATATATATATATATATATATATATATATATATATATATATATATATATATATATATATATATATATATATATATATATATATATATATATATATATATATATATATTATATATATATATATATATATATATATATAATATATATATATATATATATATATATATATATAAATATAAATACATATGTATATATATATATATTTATTATATTTATATATATATATATATATATATATATATATATATATATATATATATATATATATATATATATATATATATATATATATATATATATATATATATATATATATATATATATATATATATATATATTAGTCATACAAAGCGAAAAGCTTTTGTATGTTGTTTAGCAATGAATTGTTAAATGCCTTATACATGATTTCAGCAGTTTTTAGTTTCACCATATCTGGCAATTTTAGAATGCGGAGTTATAAAGAAAGCAGGGGAGCAGACCGCGATGGGTAGGACACATTCATACATAGGTGAACAGCCGAAAGTGTGAGAAAATGACAAAGTATCGCGATGGATGGACACGACTCTTCTCGAAGGTGGGAGGAGCTAAGTAATGTGGTCCCCATCCAGCAATGGACCAAGTAATGTGGTCCCCATCCAGCAATGGACCAAGTAATGTGGTCCCCATCCAGCAATGGACCAAGCTGGAAGACGAGTATCATATGAAGACGAATTGCATAGTTGCATCGATTGTTGCGATGCATCAATAATTCGAAGCATTGTTGCACCTGTACATGGACGTAGTTCGACGTTTTACACATCCCTACCTGGAAGTACTTCGATGTATTACTACACCCCTACCTGAAAGTAGTTCTCGATGGCGCGGGCCGCTGCGAGCGCCACCTTCGCAGTGTAGGAGAGCGATTTCTTATGTGGTGTTTTCTGTTTCGCCATTTTGTTCGCCATACGCTTGATCTTCGTGGCGCATGCAGACACGTCCTTGCACTTCGGCGCCCGACTCGGTTTGATCCTGCGCTCGCGCTTCTTGCTGCCAATGCCTTCAATTAATTTCAAATCAATTTCCAAATGAAAATAGAAATGTACAACATATGCACATTTCAAATGTTAGTAATTAAATTGTAAAGGGAGAATATAGAAGTGCATTACGTATTAATCACGTAATATCAAAGTAACATGTACATATCAATAGTAAACATAAATGTATAGTATATTGTTAGTAAATAACAAATAATTGAAACTCACTGACACAGGTATACTTCCAATAATTCTATGTTGCGCAAACATTTAAATAAGGAAATGGTACTCTTCAAGAAAATAACTTTTATATCGTGTTTTGAGATTCGAGATAGTAACTGAACTTGTTATATAATGGTCTAAGCAATTCCACAGTCTAACACCACACACAGATATACACACATACTTCTTCTGCAGCAGATTACTCCACTTCGGCCGGCCTGATATTTACCCCCGCTCTTGTTGGAGTTGGAAGAATTCGATTTGACGATGTCGGCGGATGGCATCATCGTGACAGCGGCTTTGGTAAGTAACTGATGTGCTTTCGATTTAAGACGCTTCAACGGTTTGCTCTTTTCGCGTCGACAGCTAGTCTTGCGGTCGCCTGATTTCGACTTCTTCGACTTCGCCATGCTTTGTTCGACACGCGTTACACACCGAAATTGCTATCGCTTAAACGACGGTCATAGTCAAAGCCGCTGCCGGAAACTGTTCGTGCTATTTCAGGCAAGCACCTAGAGGAATTCGATTCAGTATGTTACCAGGACAACGATACAAACCGCACAAAGGGAAGCCTATCGCCGCTTGACCACCGGGGATAATGCCGCGGTTCTGGCTACGGGATGACCTCCTCGAGAGTGGGAGAGACAGACGTCGTCCCAAAGCGGCGGGAGAACACTCCTTCGAGGACGATAGGCTAGAAGCATTGAGTCTTCCCACTACGTCAGCAACGCTCGCTAGTCCGTCCGTCTTCCGTCTAGAGCTCGGCCACATAGGCAGCCATGTTGCTCTCCGACAATGAAGTGACGTATTTTATACGGGCGTCACGTGCTTGCCACGTGGCCACTACTTTGACGCAGCCATGCCGGACGGAAGAGTGGTATTTAGCGTTAGCGGGTGGAACAAACTTGTGAACGTAACGCTGATTTCGCACGCAAGATAGGGTGAGTTTCTTAATGATTGGTAAGGCTCAATCGGTATGTGATTTTTTTTAGCATTATCACTTCTAATTTTGCATGTTAAAGATGTGCCTATATTTGTAAAAAAAAAATGTGCTGAAATAATTTGCTATTTCCATTTTATCAGTTATAACTATTTCACCTTCTCAAAAAGAATTTTTTTTATTTTCTTTTGAGTTTTAGATAAGATTTCCTGTATTGTTTTCATCGTATCGTTTTTTATTTATTAAGGATATGTGTATAATGCTTGTGCTTTGCTGATCGGATACTACTTTTCAAAATGTTGTTGTAAGATGTTAAGTTAATTTTGAGGGTAACGTATTCTGGCAAGTTATGATCTGTCATTTTTAGTTTTTTTTATAGCCTATCGGTTTAATAGATCTAATAATACATTGAGTCATCCATGTAGACATTTTATATTTGTATTTAATTAGTTTACAAAGAATGACTTTCTGTAGTGCATTTTTTCTTTCAGCTATTAGTACCTCATTGTTAGTACTCGGGTCAGAATTAATATTTTGATCTAATTTACCCATTATGTTTAGGGACATTAATTATTTTTTAAGTTTGTAAGGGATTTTTCATTCTCCATATATATTTGAACTGTTAGGGGGGACGGTCGTTAATTAAAACAGTGTTTATTAGAGTAAAGTATGGTCGATGATCTGAACATTTCTTAGTAAGAATTCCTGAGATTGAATCATTGGTCGACTTAGTTGGTTTGCAGAACATATTATCAATTAGAGGTACCAATTGACTTTGAGAATCGAGTGGGTAATGTGATTTTCGGGAAGAAACTGCGCTCCGTTACAGTATCAAAGAAATCATAAAATATTTCCTTTTCATTTGTTCCTTTTCTGAGTACATTTATATTAAAATCCCCGGCTATAATTACCTCGTTATTACTGCTACCAAAACATTTTATTAAATCTACATTATTACATTAACATATCTCGGTGGCCTATAGATGTTATCGATTATAACATATTTTGTTAAGCCACCTCCAGAAATTCTTCAAAACTGTCCTTCTCAATGTTTCTGTGGTACATCGTACTTAATTAATTTATATATATATATATATATATATATATATATATATATATATATATATATATATATATATATATATATATATATATATATGTATAATTCTTATGGATGTGCAATATTAGACCCCCCTTTGTACGACAAATCTACCCTTGTGCAATACAGTTATATCCATCTAATTCGATCAGTGATGTATCTTCATGTTCATATAACCAACTTTCCTGTAAACAGATAATGCTAAAATTGAAGTTGGTAGCTTGTAACTCAAAAACAAAAGCTTCCAATTCACTAAATTTAGCATTAATCGATTCGTGCTCATTATACCTAAACCATTTCTTTTATATTTTAGTAATGAATTTAGCTTTCCAGAATCACTGTATGATGATTCTTTTAGAATCTGAAGTGGGTTGTTATCGTCGTATAAATGTAGCACTTGCCTCGGTGAGTTTATTTGAGTGCCACCATGACAGCGCAAAAATGAATTCGTCAAAAGCCATATTTTATTGTTTTGTATTTGAGATGAACAAAGATAAATAAGGATAACTTAAATATCCCTTTAACTTTATAACTGAATACCTGGTTAATAAAAATTACATTATATAAGAAAATATGCGACATTATGAAAACTTTGTAATAAAACATTTTGTTTAAGTCATCCAAGATGCATGTTTCTAATAATCTGAGAAACAAATATAAAAAAAAGAAAAACAGAAGAGAATAAAAATGTGCTGGAGTATGCTTTCTCCAGATGGCTAAATGTGCTGGAGTATGCTTTCTCCAGATGGTTAAATGTGCTGGAGTATGCTTTCTCCAGATGGTTAAATGTGCTGGAGTATGCTTTCTCCAGATGGTTAAATGTGCTGGAGTATGCTTTCTCCAGATGGTTAAATGTGCTGGAGTATGCTTTCTCCAGATGGTTAAATGTGCTGGAGTATGCTTTCTCCAGATTGTTAAATGTGCTGGAGTATGCTTTAGCCAGGTGGTTAAAAAAAGATGAGATGAGGTGAGGCTTCCTCGTCATTAATCTCCAAAAAGCGAGAAACCAGCATTAACAAACATTAATGTAACGTGTAATAATGACTAACAAATGTACATGGATGTTATTTTCACAAAAAGTGAAAAACGTAGACTAATAAATATGCACTGTGTTTTTTTCTCACTCTTAGTTTTGTCTTCATTTTAAGATTGACTTCTAAGCACATATTAATTATTTTTAAAGTTGACATTCGGCAAAAATAGTTCAAAATATTGAAGAAACATAAAAAAGACAGTGTGCCTTGCAGCGATGTAATGACTAAGAAATTAATGTGGATTTAATGTTCACAAAAACAACAACAAATAATGCCTTGATTTAATCAAATAATGTTCACAACTAAAATTCAAAAGGAAAACACTTCACTTTTGCAATGGATGAACTGACTTGTGTAGTACTGACTAACAAATGAAGATAGATTTTATGTTCACACCAAAACAAATGCCTTGATTTAAGCAAATAATGTTCACAACCAATATTCAAAAGGAAAACACTTCACTTTTGCAATGGATGAACTGACTTTTGCAGTATTGACTAACAAATGAAGATAGATTTTATGTTCACACCAAAACAAATGCCTTGATTTAAGCAAATAATGTTCACAACCAAAAACCTACAACAATAATGTTGTAGGTCTTCGAACGTTTCGTGGCTCTAAACAGTCTCTATCTAGTAACGTCAGAATCAAATGTTATGATTATCGGTCGGTTGGCTCCATCTTTTTTCCGACCTACTCTGTGGCTCGATTTACATCCCCACCTTCTAGTTCATTACTTCAAGTGTTATCTTCATGGTGTCTTCTCCACCAATTGTTTCCGGGGATCCCTGGATTCTGATACTGGATCGGCGTGAGTACTGTTCTAGCCGATCCAGTCAATACAAACCCGTAGACAATACAGCACGCAAACAATACAGACCAGCAGTCAATACCGACCCGCAGTCAATACAGACCCGCAGTCAAAACAGACCCGCAATCAATACAGACCCGCAGTAAATACAGACCCGCAGTCAAAATAGACCCGCAATCAATACAGACCCGCAGTCAATACAGACCCGCAGTCAATACAGCACGCAAACAATACAGACCCGCAGTCAATACAGACCCGTAGTCAATACAGACCCGTAGTCAAAACAGACCCGCAAACAATACAGACCCGCAGTCAATACAG
Organism: Lamellibrachia satsuma; assembly: GCA_033239005.1. NCBI lineage: Eukaryota > Metazoa > Annelida > Polychaeta > Sabellida > Siboglinidae > Lamellibrachia > Lamellibrachia satsuma. Next base: position 12,840,378 of record BSQZ01000003.1, on the reverse strand, counting down.
ACCCGCAGTCAAAACAGACCCGCAATCAATACAGACCCGCAATCAATACAGCACGCAAACAATACAGACCCGTAGTCAATACAGCACGCAAACAATACAGACCCGCAGTCAATACAGCACGCAAACAATACAGACCCGTAGTTAATACAGCACGCAAACAATACAGACCCGCAGTCAAAACAGACCCGCAATCAATACAGACCCGCAGTCAATACAGACCTGCAGTCAATACAGCAGGCAAACAATACAGACCCGCAGTCAATATAGACCCGTAGTCAATATAGCACGCAAACAATACAAACCCGCAGTCAATACAGACCCGATGTCAATACAGAACCGATGTCAATACAGACCCGCAGTCAAAACAGACCCGCAGTCAATACAGACCCGCAGTCAATACAGCTGACTGCTGCGCCTTCGGTCAATGCAGCATCGACTCTCGTCTCGCTCCAGTGATCATTAAGCAGGCGATATTACAGGCATTTAACGCACATGAGCAGGTCTCACGTTTTCAACTTCTCGCTTCCTCACCGTTCAAATTTCCACGTCTACATCATGCAAGTCGAAACCAGTATACATTCAAGAGGAGTGCGCAAATCCGGTGGTTTATCCGACGAAACAGGTGCACCGAGACATCGACACGATCAACATCGATCGACATCGATCTCGATTGACTCTTAGGTGTTGAATGAGACTGCTCTGGAATTAATATAACGCATTACAGGAAATAGTGCTTGGGGGCAGAGAGTTCTACCCTTTAACTGTATGTGGGAATATTATGTTTACGTGAGCATCTAATGTCGTGTTTGATATTGTTCTAGTGGGATATCAATCAGATTGTATTCCATTGCGTATAATGTCTAATAGTATTTTGACTTTCCTCCTTGCCGGGGCAGGGTTTCCCACCCAAGGTCTTTAAAAAGTTCAGTTACAGTTCAAAGCTCTGTAGAGTAACTGTGTGTTTGTTTATTGCGGTGTTTCAGTATTAACGTTCCCCGCGTACAACGCGACACCGTGCAGCATGCAAGGGAAGAGAGTCCGGCGTAAGGGCAGGCGGTCGCACACAAGCCGCTCTCGACGTCCATCCGCGCAGCGACGGGGCAGACAGAAAACAAACAAGAACTCGACCTCCTGTTTCGCACCGCCGATCTCTCACAACACCAAGCCGTACCCCGTGACGACAGATTGCTCCCAGCGCAGAGAGAAGGGCGTAGTGTTTACCCTGTCGCGGGATCCAAAGCCGGGCAGGTTCTACAGGCGGCCCCCTTGTCGAGCGTCAGTTGCCCCGCCAGCACATCGCCGTGTTCCCCCTCCCAGCGCGACCATCTGCATGAGCCCCCAAGCCGCTGCCAAGCCAAGTCAATGCACCAGGTACACACCTTCGATGAATACCGTATTAATAGAACACAACATTTTCGTATTGCAATATATCACGATACAGAGGGTCGTATCTCCGCGACATATCGCGATACAGAGGGTCGTATTGCGATACGTAATCGCCGACTACAATAGGCGCGGAACTTCACGCTAAACGAACAGGTGGCAAAGCGTGCAGTTGGGAGACTTAATTTTGGGACATCCGTACCCCCACTCTGGAATCGGCTGCTTGTTTCTGTGTGCACCTCTAAGGACCAACATGCGTTTAAACAAACACTAAAAACGCAACTAAAAACCCACCTGCTCAAAACTGTTTTATGACCAGTGACACTGTAATTGGTTGCTACGATAGTTTTATAATTTCTCGTTTTAACACTTTTTCTTTATTTGAACAATGTTCAATTTATTTATTACATTATATTATATATATATATATATATATATATATAT
>BSQZ01000003.1:12626051-12833551 GCA_033239005.1 Lamellibrachia satsuma | reverse complement strand
ATAAGGAAGCGTCTCGAACCATGACCGCGAACAACCGGGGCAGCGGTGTAATACGCCCGGTTGTGACCCCCTATAGCCGGTCCAGACCCGCTGTCAGCAACAGCCGAACGGCAACCATCAAGACATGGCTAGACGAAGTGAGTCGAGAGAACGTGAAGCTTGGCGATATCCACGCTCGCCCCCTCTACAAATCCACGACACGACGGGGCGGCATATCCGAACCGCTACGCAGCGCCGTATCGCTTCGACGTGGTGACACCGGTTCTCTACGGCGAGGGGCAAGCGGGTCTGTGCGCATGGCCGCTAGCGATTCGCTACGTGGTTCACAATGTTCTGGCGCCAACTCGAACAGACGCAACGATACTCCCTGTCGCCCAACGTCAGTATCAACCTTGCATCTGTGTTCCGCGAAACAACGGAATGCGCAGACCATGTACCAGCGCCGCTTACAGGCCGACAACATTTCATCGCGCTACACCGTAAAGGGCAATGTCCACTCGCTACAGTCAGGGACATCTTTGAAGTCCCTGCCCCGCTCAAAGTCCCGCTCAAAGAGCAACATTTATAACCCGCCGGCGAACCCCGACTGGCGTAAGACACCGGACAGCGAAGCTCCACGCGCTTATGCCGAGCCGGACAACACACACGCAACAAACAAACAGGCGACGTATGCAGCCAAGAGCACCACGTGCGATCCTCCCGCAGGAGCCAAACCAGCTGACTGGAGCAGCAATGAATGGAACGGCTGTGCGGGTGGCAATATGCGACAGGCGACAAACGGCTGGACCGGAACCGGTGAGATAAACACATTTTTATTAGTAACCCAACTGAATTGGATTCACACTATTATTAACACTCATTTTATTAACAACTCAATAAGCTGGATTCACATTATTATTAGCATTCGTTTTATTAACAAATCAAATGAATTGGATTCAAATAATTATTAGCATTCATTTTATTAACAAATCAAATGAATTGGATTCAAATAAGTATTAGCACTCATTTTATTAACAACTCAACTGAATTGGATTCAAATAATTATTAGCACTCATTTTATTAAAAACTCAACTGAATTGGTTTGAAATAATTATTAGCACTCATTTTATTAACAACTCAACTGAATTGGATTCAAATAATTATTAGCACTCATTTTATTAACAACTCAACTGAATTGGATTCAAATAATTATTAGCACTCATTTTATTAACAACTCAACTGAATTGGATTCACATAATTATTAGCACTCATTTTATTAACAACTCAACTGAATTGGATTCACAGTACTATTAGCACTCATTTTATTTGCAACTTAACTGAGCTGGATTCACATTGTTATTTGCACTAAGTTTATTACCAATTCGACTGAGTTGGATTAATATTATTATTACCACTCATGTTATTAACAACCCAACTGTGCTGGATTCACATTCCTGTTAGCACTGATTTTATTAGCAACCAAATTGAGCAGGAGTTACAGTATTATTAGCACTAATTTTAATATCAACTCAACTGACCTGGATTCACATTATTATTATTAGCATTCATTGTATTAGCAATCCAACTAAATTGGATTCACATTACTATTATTAGCACTCGTTTTGTTAGCAACTCAGCTGAATTGGATTCACATTGTCATTAGCATTCGTTTTATTCGCAATTCAACTGAATTGGATTCAAATTATTATTGACACTCATTTTATTAGTAACTCAACTTAATTTGCATCACATTAATATTAGCACTTATTTTATAAGCAACTCGACTGAGTTGGATTCACATGCTGTAGTCAGTAAGAGAGTACATGTAAAAGTCATGCAGTAGTAATGTAGTCCCCTGCTAAAAGATGTGGCGAACCATAGATATAGTATTTACCTTGTACCCCTGTGTATTTATTGCATGGAAATCCCATCGTTTGGAGAGTTTCGAAATCTATTCGACCGAGGATAGTCATTACTCTGTTTTATATCATTACGTGTGTGTGTGTGTGTGCGTGCGTGCGCGCGCGTGCGTGCGTACGTGTGTGTTTGTGTGTGTGTGCGTGTTTGCGTGCGTGCGTGCGTGCGTGCGTGCGCGCGCGTGCGTGTGTGCGTGCGTGCGTGCGTGCTTGCATCTTTTGTCAGATAGCAGATGATTACATTTATGTGAGATTACTTTCATCTTGTTAAAACATCGCTCACACAAACAGTCTCACCTTTCTTTAAAAATATGTACATCTACATAACTGTGTACATCTGCGTCGCTTTTGCCAGGTCACGTGAGCGGTGGGTGGCAACTTCCACTGGTCGCTTCCTGTCATGCGCCGTGGTGTGTGGATGCCAGTCGATATCCGGCGACGAACGCCAGCCAGATGTGGACGGCGGGACATGGCTGGAACGCAGCAGCCAACGCTGGTGCATCTCGCATTCATAAGAAGCGTCTTCCGAAGCCGCCATACAAGACCGGACGCAAATGCCAGTCGACGTGCCACCGTTGGGATTCGGGGAATCTGTCCAACAACAGCCGTCGGCACAATGCCAAGCGGACCAGAACTAAGGTGAAGAGGAAGAAGAGGCCAGACTCGTCCCGGCAACGCACACCTAGGCGTGGTACTCACCGGGGCCGCGCCGGGGAACCGCGAGCAGCCCATGGACAGGCCGGTACAAATCGGGCAAGGGCGCAGTACACGTCTGTCAACACCGACCTGGGTGCAATGTCTGACCTGCCAAACGAATTTCTGCATCGACCCGAGAGGAAACCAGCAGGAACGTTTGAAACCATTGTAGGCTGTATAAAGGGCGCGCTGACGGGTACAGTAGACTATTGATATTCACATTGACACCAGTATTATATGTAGCCAGCATAGGCTGCTGTGTGTATGTATATAACTTAACTAATGTATAAGTAGTTACACTATAACAAATAGACATGTAAATAAGTTGATAATTACAACATAACTATATTAATGCAGGAACTAGAATGTAGAACTTAGAGAGTTTATAAAAGTGAGTCTTTAAGCGTGCCTTGAAAGTGTGTGACTGACATTTTAATGTCAATTGGCAGAGTGTGAAGTTTCGGACCAGATGTTTCATCTCCTGTATCACGTTTCTGATAATGGCGTACGTTGTTGGAGCTTCCTCCGCTCCACCCGTCTCATTAGTGTGACCACCCCTCCCGTCTCCTTAGTGTGGCCACCACTCCCGTCTCCTTAGTGTGACCACCACTCCCGTCTCCTTAGTGTGGCCACCACTCCCGTCTCCTTAGCGTGACCACCACTCCCGTCTCCTTAGTGTGACCACCCCTCCCGTCTCCTTAGTGTGGCCACCACTCCCGTCTCCTTAGTGTGACCACCACTCCCGTCTCCTTAGTGTGACCACCACTCCCGTCTCCTTAGCGTGACCACCACTCCCGTCTTCTTAGCGTGACCACCACTCCTGTCTCCTTAGTGTGACCACCACTCCTGTCTCCTTAGTGTGACCACCACTCCCGTCTCCTTAGTGTGACCACCACTCCCGTCTCCTTGGTGTGACCACCGCTCCCGTCTCCTTAGCGTGACCACCACTCCCGTCTCCTTAGCGTGGCCACCTCTCCCGTCTCCTTAGTGTGGCCACCACTCCCGTCTCCTTGGCGTGGCCACCGCTCCCGTCTCTTTAGTGTGACCACCACTCCCGTCTCCTTGGCGTGGCCACCGCTCCCGTCTCTTTAGTGTGACCACCACTCCCGTCTCCTTGGCGTGACCACCACTCCCGTCTCCTTGGTGTGACCACCACTCCCGTCTCCTTGGCGTGACCACCACTCCTGTCTCCTTGGTGTGACCACCACTCCCGTCTCCTTGGCGTGGCCACCGCTCCCGTCTCTTTAGTGTGACCACCACTCCCGTCTCCTTGGTGTGACCACCACTCCCGTCTCCTTGGCGTGACCACCACTCCCGTCTCCTTGGCGTGACCACCACTCCCGTCTCCTTGGCGTGACCACCACTCCCGTCTCCTTGGCGTGACCACCACTCCCGTCTCCTTGGCGTGACCACCACTCCCGTCTCCTTGGCGTGACCACCACTCCCGTCTCCTTGGCGTGACCACCACTCCCGTCTCCTTGGGGTGACCACCACTCCCGTCTCCTTAGTGTGACCACCACTCCCGTCTCCTTAGTGTGGCCACCACTCCCGTCTCCTTAGTGTGGCCACCACTCCCGTCTCCTTAGTGTGGCCACCACTCCCGTCTTCTTAGTGTGGCCACCACTCCCGTCTCCTTAGTGTGACCACCACTCCCGTCTCCTTAGTGTGGCCACCACTCCCGTCTCCTTAGTGTGACCACCACTCCCGTCTCCTTAGTGTGGCCACCACTCCCGTCTCCTTAGTGTGACCACCACTCCCGTCTCCTTAGTGTGGCCACCACTCCCGTCTCCTTAGTGTGGCCACCACTCCCGTCTCCTTAGTGTGACCACCACTCCCGTCTCCTTAGTGTGGCCACCACTCCCGTCTCCTTAGTGTGACCACCACTCCCGTCTCCTTAGTGTGGCCACCACTCCCGTCTCCTTATTGTGGCCACCACTCCCGTCTCCTTAATGTGGCCACCACTCCCGTCTCCTTAGTGTGGCCACCACTCCCGTCTCCTTAGTGTGACCACCACTCCCGTCTCCTTAGTGTGACCACCACTCCCGTCTCCTTAGTGTGGCCACCACTCCCGTCTCCTTAGTGTGGCCACCACTCAGTTATACTCTTCCTCAAATAGTTCTTGTTTTTCAAGAAGGCCATATTTACTGCAAGTCTGGTATATGTGACTGCATGACTGAAAATAGCAATAACTAAAGTGAGGCCTAAATAAAAGTAGTTTGTAAATAACAAGTATACATTATATACAATGCAGTTATCATTAAAAGAAACATTCGTATGTAAAATAAGGTATGTCTTAAAACAATGGTGAATTCTATTGGCTTTCTACTAAATATAACATTAACAATTTAAGAAATTCACCATTTTTTAAACTGCACACTTTTCTGTTATTTAACTTGCTAGTCCTAGAGTCTCATCGTCGGATGAATGGTCACACGTTGATGGTCCATGTTCTGATGGCGTCACTGACCGCCTTTGCCGTTTTGGGGATGGCATAGTGTCCTTGGAACGATTTCGACTTTGGCTGGCGCGTTCCCCACGTGTGACACGGGCAACAGTCCTGTCATCGTGTGGGGTACTTAGTGCTACTAACTGCAATATTATTATTAATTATAATTATAAATTACATATCGATTTTTTGTGGTATGTAACTGCATGTACTGTATTACATTAAACTTATTTTAAAACCGTTCTATTAAACCATAACATTATTTAAATACAATTAATTTATATATTTACCATTTGTTATCTGCGTTTTCTCGTATTTAGAAGTAATTGAGCTAATAATAATAATAATAATAATTGACTTCTATGGCGCCTATATCCTCAGGAACCTGAGCTCAGAGGCGCAACAAAACAGAATCAGTAGGCGTAATCGTAAACAAGGACGCGCAAAAGTCAGTATCAGAACGAGGGACAACCGAACATTTATGGTGGGAATGCAATTTGGAATAGATATGTCTTGAGTTTTTTTCGGAAAAAAAAAGATGTGAAGGTCAAATTAAGTTGTAATAAACACAAACTATAAATAACCTTCGGTGTACCTTTCGAGTTATATCCTGTGCTAATTTCTGGGCATTTCGTTTCGCTCTGGTACATGTCATTGATTCACGGGCCCTCTTCCAAGCTTTCTCCCTTTCGTCGTGAGGTTTTTGTCCTGAGGTACATAGTACCGCTGAACATGCGTCACTTCCTTCTTTTTGAATCTAATTTCTTACTTGTCATGCAATTTCTTGCAGTTTTCAGCATCGTGTCTACCCATACTGCGTGGCTGCAATAACATTTGTTATACTTATTTTATTGCTGCATCCAGCAACGTTGTTTATTTGTCTTGCGTACACATAAAGTTAATTAAAAAGAAAAAATAACATAATGCACTGACAAACTATCTCATCTACTAGTAGTACTATGATGTAGCACCTATTTGAAGTTAAATAACTTCCAGAAGGGTAAACTGTCGTAATAAACACATTAGGTTTATTACGACATCGACGTTTTAGCATGGATTTAACGTGCACTGAAAATGTCATGCCAATGGCAATGTCAATTCTGTGCAGTACGTTTTGAACAGTCATATGTTCTCTCAGTAATCAGTGCGTTTTCCTAACTCAATATAGTACCAATTGAACTCTACAAGCCTTACTATGAAAAAGTGCACACTGTCACCATAATATTTATGGGAAAAGAAAAAAGAAACAACTGTCATTTAACCTTTCCGAACGTCACAAGTCATATGTTGGATACCCGGATGTAAGTAGGTAAAAGTTGCAACCGGACAAGATGAGTTACTACGCTTACTTGCAAATATCAAACATTTTGAAACGATGCCGTAGTAAACGCATTTGACGTCTTTGTGGTCAGAATTACAATAATGACGTAGATGTAATGGCATTCTTGTGACACCATTGAGATGCTTTATCTGTGTCATGTTTGTTAAGCTCTGGAATTGCTTTGGAGAAAATGGGTGTCGTATTAAACATTTCTTTAAAATTACTCAACAATTTTTGAAATTTGCCATATATTCTCGCGGATTAACTTCTTAATCTAGCCAACAAGGTTGCTTGTTTTTGAATCTATGCTTTAGTGAACACATTATGCACTCTAGTAGTATTGTTATCAAATTCCTTCTGTTTGACGAAGTACTGCAAAGTTAGGTGTCGTAATAAACTGCGTTATTGGGCCATATTATAAATATGCACTTCATAAAGAATATCGCAAATAATACCATTATTTTGTCTGACAATGTTCTCAAATGTTTGTTCTACCGTTAGGACAGCTGAAACTGAAATTTTAGTCAGGGGTAAATTTTTGAACTTCATTGCCCTTCGAAAATGTTGCAGTGGACATTGTTTTTTTTGGCTACTTGGTTATGATCCAGGGTCTATATATTTTAAATGATAGCCCAAATATATAGATAAACAAACATATTGAAGTTCGGTTTATCGATATATATATATATATATATATATATATATATATATATATATATATATATATATATATATATATATATATATATATATATATATATATATATATATATATATATTATATATATATATATTATTCATGTAACTATTAATTGTGAAAAAAATGTGATGATATGCGTTTCAGTGCGTTTCAAAGTGCGTAGACACCCTATTTTTGGATTGGTTCGCATTTTTAAATTCTAGCCCTTATATCGAGCGAAGTACAACTGTTTTGGTACAAGGCAGATTTTCGGCGAAACATGGGGATTTTACCTAAGGGATTTCAGTTGTTGTAGGTTTATTTCGTGACCTCATAAATGAGGATATTCGATCAGCAACGGAGTGCTATAGGCCGATTTTAACCAGCCATGTGAATTTCAAGTCACAAAATTACATTTCAACCAAACAATGCGGTATGTCTAGCGGAGATAAAACAATGGCATGTCACCTGACAGGCAAATGGGGCGGTAATGAGAAGACCACGGCGATGAAGAATAACGCGAACAACTCAAATAGCGAAGCCAACGGCTGCTACATCAACTCCAGCCAGAGCGCGGCTTTGTTCTGCGCGGACGGAAGGTCAAAAGCGTCCAAGAAGGAAGTCGCCAACTGCCCGTCGCAGGTCAGACAGATAGGCAGGCAAGCAGACAGATATAATTGCTTATTTGTCCAACTGTACGGAATTGCACCTTGATAGCATGTTCATGAACTTCCACCTCATCTCAGGAGATCGTCTGCCACCGGTCTCCACTCGCGTCATCACTATGCCGTTCTGGTCACATTTTCACACTTCCGTTGCCCCGTCCACGTCCGTCCAGGACTTTTCGTTTTATTTTCCACCATTCCATCCAATATTTCCATTTGAATTCCTTCCTACCATATGATGTGCCCCCACCATTTTAGGTTGTGTTTCTGTATTTTGTTGAAGAGGTTTTTTAATGACACATTGTTGACAGTAGCTGTGACATTTCAATGGCATGTACCCTTTAGCTATCTATTTATTTAACATATTCTAACAAAGTGCAACTTTATTACACTAATTATAAGATATTTTATACTTATTTTACATATTCTAACATTGCTAGCGCATTTGAGCTGTTTTTACCAGCATATACAATACGAATATATATTTTATGTTTAGTTATGTTATAATATGCAGTTTTATTTCATTCCATTTCACTTGACTTAACTTTATTTTCTTTTGTTTCATTTCATTTCATTTTAATTTGTTTTACTTCAGTTCATTTTATTTTGTTTTATTCATTACGTTTCCATTAAATAGGTCGGCCGACTCTACTCGCTACAGGACAGCCCCGTCTCGCTGGAGGCCCAGCGACCGAGTCGAATTGTCGTTCCGCGAGTCGCAGCCAAGAGGTTGCGCACCGTGCCTCGGCCGCCGAACGACTCTCGTAAGGACGGATGCTGCTCCAGCCGCGGACAGCTCACGGGCAAGGCAGAGAAGGTGGGTGACTCCGACGAAAGTCTCCACAGGAAGGCGTTGAGCGACATCCGGAAGTGCTGGCGTAAACGGCAGCGGAAGCGGGAAGCGCTGATAAGAAAGAAACCCATCAGCGGAGACGTTCTGTCGTTTGTCATAGACGAGCGAGATGCCGCGGCGTCCGGAGAGAACGGCTTCTCGTTGAAGACGCGGCGCCTTCGTCGGCGAAACGCCTCGAGTCGCCGCGTGAAGCCGGCTCGGCGCTACCGCGTCAGCGGGTACCAGTGTCCGCTTGACTGCGACGGCAGCCCCACCTGTCCGCTGTGCACCGTGAAACACTACATGAATGCACAGGGTTGACGGTATAGCACGATGTCGGCGTGATTATTTTCCGTGAGCGGCATTTGACTCTTGAAGACGACGCTATAGCGTGCAACGATACCTGTTCAAGTCCCCTATTATCGCTCAGCCATTACCGCTTACCCGTGATTAGACTTTGCATCGACACACGCACACGTCACGCGCACATACACGCACCCTTCACCCTCCATCCCTCACACGAATACATGGTTCTCTTCTGTCGTCCTTCCTTTCCACACCTTTGTTTTTCCTTTAAACACTTGGACGTTTCCCTAGAACTCGGTCGTTGATGAGTTGATGCATGGATTGCACCCGATACTTCAAATAAACAAACTTCCCGATATTGTTGTTCTAACACTTTTGTGCCGAATTAGACTTTTGGCCAGCCTTGTTAACAAATGCATGTCAACTCATTTGAATACCAATGCAAATGTTTCACTTGAGTCAAATGCAAATGTGAATGTAAATGCCATTTTCCAAGAACGCATTCAATTGCAAATGTTTTGGGGTCGCATTCAAATGCAACTGCAAATGTTTTGGTTACACATTTGCAAATGCATTTGAATTAATTTCGAATGTTTTCGCTTTATATTAACAATTCGTTTTATTTTGAAAAAAAAACGTAACGTACACAACCACATTATTAATTTGTTTAATAAATATGATAGTACATTATTGTAACCACTATATACCACTACATGAACATGTATATAGAGTCGTACACTGAGTCATACAATTCCAGGCCTGCAGAGGTGGTGGAAATGGGAGGGAGAAATATACAATTGGCAGTTTACTGGGAACCATGCCAGGGAATAAAAGGCTAATCCTTCAGGTAGGCCAGGATGGAAGGGGAACCCAAGACAATAGACTGTCCACTGGTGTGGTCATTGGGAAGATCACCTGGTGGATAATTACAGCCACCACTAATCATTCTCTCTGTAAATATTCTGGGCTGGCATTGCTAATGTTTACTCCCCCCAAAGAGCTTCCCCCCAACCCACCCAACAGTGCAAACCCAACACAAGGGAGTCATTTGTCTGCATTGCTTGATTTGTTTCAATGAACAAGTAATCTCTGAAGCCATCAACCTATAGACCAGTTGGTATTTTCATGTTGTACGAGTAACAGCTCAGGCATTGACCAGTTGACCAATTCACCTACATAGCACTTTATATAAGAGCACGTTGTGAAAGTGGATTCACAGGTCAGACATTGATTTCGTAATCTGCTGAGGGTACTGCTCAATACAGAGCAATTTATCCAATAAGATAATATTGTGAATTACGTATGCACTCGATTGCGCATTTGGTTGTGCATTTGACAAATCATATGTTTGTGGGTCGCATTCAAATACAAATGCAAATGTTTAAGGTACGCATTCAAATGCAAATGTAAATGCATTAACAATGTTATGGAGACATTTGAATGCGCATTTAAATGTTCAACATTCAAATGCGCATTCAAATGCATTTACATTTGTTAACAAGCCTACTTTTGGCACGTTGGATCATAAACATAATTCGTGACGTTGATGACGACGTCGATGATGGTCAGCGGCCAAGTCGGTCAACCGCTGGAGGCTGGTGGTACGCCTGCCAGCATTGCCGCTGTATCGATTTCACCAAACAGCCGCAAATCATACACTAGCCTAAGGCGGGTATTAGGGTCAGCCTAGGAATAAATCCATTATACCGTTGGAATCGTTGGGGTCGATTTAATAGTTCGAGGTACGGCCGAGATGTTTTTTAAAGACAATATCCGTATCACAAATTGTGATATTCTGGTTTCTTGGCGGTCATCTTGGGCGTTGCCTCATTGCACCCCTGCGTATAAAAAACAAGTACCGTAATCAGCACCCTATGTGGAAGAGACTAAGCACTGTTGCTAAGCAAATATAACAAAAACTACCCCATCGGTTTGACCCCTAAGCCGATGTACTAAAACGACTGGTCATTTGTGCATGGGTATCCTTGGGCGTGCGAAGCACGTGGCCGAACATGGATCTACGCATCCTCTGTACTTGCTGTGTCAGCGGTGCTGCGCCACGGCTCACGAAAATGTCACCGTCAGAAATGATCCTATCGCAAGCTTTATATTTGTTTTCCTGACACTAAGCTCAACATGAGCAAGCTTTATCTTGCAACAACTTTGTGTTCATGACACCAAGCTCAACATGAGCAAGCTTTATCTTGCAACAACTTTTAACATGAGCACGCTTTATCTTGCAACAACTTTGTGTTCCTGATACTAAGTTCAACATGAGCAAGCTTCATTTTGCAACAACTTTGTATTCCTGACACTAAGTTCAACACGAGCAAGCTTTATCTTGCAACAACTTTGTGTTTTTGACACTAAGCTCAACATGAGCAAGCTTTATCTTGCAACAACTCTGTGTTCCTGATACTAAGCTCAACATGAGCACAAGTTTTATCTCGCAACAACTTTATGTTTCTGATACTAAGTTTAGCATGAGCAAGCTTTATCTCACAACAACTTTGCGTTCCTGATACTAAGTTCAACATGAGCACAAGTTTTATCTCGCAACAATTTTGTGTTTCTGATACTAAGTTCGACATGAGCAAGCTTTATCTCGCAACAGCATTGTGCTCCTGACACTAAGCTAAACATGAGCGAGCTTTATCTTGTAACAACTTTGTGTTCCCGATACTCAGTTTAACCTGAGAATTCTTTATGTTGCATCAGCTTTGAAACTGTAACTGTAACTACATTCCGCAAAAAAAAACGAAGACATATTTGTTTCGAAATTGCATTTCCACCTTCTGATATCCATTCTACAGTGTTCCTTCATCAACGTTTCTTCGTGTCCTCTAGTTCTTCTCTTGAGTGAGATATCTTAAAACCTTTCTTAAAACCTTCAATTTGATATCCCCTTAACCGCATTGTCTTGTTAAATCACATTCTTTTAGGCATTCTTCATAACTAAGGTCTCTCATGTCTCGCCACTACACTACCACTCCTCTATTAAAACTCCATCTTGAACTGATTGAGCCTATAGCAAATCCGGTTCGTTCTTGTCCAAATATGTAGTGTGTGAATCGTATATTTTTTCAAATAATCGAAAATTTTCCTTCAGTAAAAATTGTAGATATACAAAATAATAAACATTGTACGAGTCAATGCCGATCATGGGCGTGACTTCCATACTTTCTCCGGTCACGTGACGACATTTCACAAAGAGTGAAATTCGTGAGTTTTCAGCGTCTCCATTTTCACTTGATTTACTGTTTGACCAAACATTAAGTAGTTTAGTAATTTGTCTGACGACTTTTAAAACATATATATAAAAATAGCACAAACGAGCTAGCATGTTGTCGTGGACACTAGGTAGGTTCGATTTGTTGCAAAATTAATTTGAAATGAGACAAAAACATCGAGTTGAGGAGGAATATTTAAATCATTGCCGATTCCTCGCTCTAGTGACGACTTGTACTTGTTCATGATATAGTGTTGCGTCTCTGAGCTCAAGTTCCTGAGGATCCATAAAAGTAGAATTTATATGCTATAGAAGTACAAGTTATATGCTATAGAAGTAGAAGTTATATGCTACAGAAGAAGAAGTGATATGCCATAGAAGTAGAATGTTATGCTATAGAAGTAGAAGTTATATGCTATAGAAGTAGAAGTTATATGCTATAGATGTAGACGTTATATGCTATAGAAGTAGAAGTTATATGCTATAGAAGTATAACTTATATGTTATAGAAGTAGACGTTACATGCTATAGAAGTAGAATATATATGCTATAGACGTAGAAGTCTTGTGCTAGTTTTTTTATTATTAAATCGCAATTGGCGTCTCCGGCAGGAACGATATTTGGCACTACCAGTGAGTCAGCTAGCACTGTCAATAGGTTAATGCCTACAAAATAAATTCACACATGCTTTCGAGCTCGAAAAGTCATAAACATCTAATATATATTCAAAACGACGACGACGGTAAGTTGGCGTAAGTAGTAGACAATGGTTTTTGAATGATTAAGGATGAGGACCATGTTTCGATGGCTACTAAAAATAGATTTGGGGGAAACCCGGATTATATATCCAGTGTGAGAGTATAGGTAAAGTGGTGTAATATCGCTCAGAGGACATCAGCGCCCCATGTCGGGTGTAGGACTACAAAGGCATCATCAGAGCTCCTTATCGACGAAAGGACAGGTGAAGGATTGGTCAAGGAGTCCTCTAAGAGGGGTCAAAGGTCATCAGACGTAAGGGAGCATATAATCTTCAAATTGGAAGGAATTGGTCTAATGAAGAAGAAGAAGAAGAAGAAGATATGCTTCAACAGATTCAACCATCCACACTGGCATGAACTGTTATACATTCTCCTATTTTCCTAGGACAATTAAACATTGGAACTCACTGCCAGACACAATAACCAACATCATGGGACACCAACAACATACAAACACGCCCTAACCCATTCAGTTCAAAGCAAACACGACTAAGTAGCAATCACTCCATGCGTACACAATCCTGACCGGTTGACTCATTAGGAGT
Source organism: Lamellibrachia satsuma (assembly GCA_033239005.1). NCBI lineage: Eukaryota > Metazoa > Annelida > Polychaeta > Sabellida > Siboglinidae > Lamellibrachia > Lamellibrachia satsuma. The sequence goes on along the minus strand of BSQZ01000003.1, from coordinate 12,820,179 downwards.
ATCGGCCAGAGTCCTATTCAAGAGAAGAAGAGACAACCCCGCAGTTGCCTAGCGACGCGCGCCGTCGCTAGCGCGCACGCGCGTTCATGACGTCACGTCCGTTGTTCGATTGTCATAGAAAGTGTAGTGGAACGTGATCCAATGCGGAGGTGGACGTCGTGGTCCCAGCACTATCGTGACAGGCACCGACGGTAATACGATGTACGGATCGCTCCCGACACTGGCCAGGCGGCGTCATTTGTGCGACATGCACCGGCGTGTCGCCACGTCGGCGTTAACTAGCCGAGCGTGCCAGCCACCGCCGCCGATGCTCAAAATGGCCGCCGCGGCATCGTCGGTCTTGCTTCCCTACGATATATCGGCTTCGCGGACGTCCGTCGCAACGTGGACGCAATCTGTCAGCGCTACGTTCAGCCGAAGCAGTACGAGTATGTGCGCGCGGTGTTCCAGCAGTGACGATGATAGTAGTGGCTATGACAACAACGACGACAAAGCGACGTCGGTGTGTCGCAAGATGAGGTCCACCCAGGCCGACACGCAATACTGCCTGAACAGGTCGCTCAATAATTCGATGGGGGGCAAGTCGCCGCTGCCGCGTTGCCACGAATCCATGCAACTCGTTGAGAGGTTGCCGGTGAGCAACACCCGCCCCGCAGAGCCACTGAATCCAGACGTACGTGACCACGAGGTTCGCAAAACTCCCACGTCGTTCCGGCGTCCGTACATCCCCAGGAGAGATAACACCCCGACTACTTCGTCTCGTCAGCCGCCTAAGAAAAGCAGCCGGCGCGGTAACGTTTCACGCAACAACTCAACTGTCTTGAAAAAGTGCAGGGGGAAGAAAGCCAAGTCAAAGTCGCAGAAGTCTGCCCGCCATTGCAGCGGTTCGTCGCGAAAACGTAGACAAGCAAAGAAGCCGACGCCATGCTGGTCGCCAGCCCCGCCGCCGCATCAGCGTAAAGTTCCGCTGAAAGAACTGAAGGTCGCGCACAAAATGCTAGCGAAGAACGCCAATGCTCTCGGCATGTCTGTCGCTAACCACCGGTGCTGCACTCCTTGTCCACCCAGCTGCCCGCAATGTCCTCCCTGCTGCCCGCCGGGTTCCCCGAAGTGCCCGCCGCGTCCCGATCTGTCGCCTCCGTGCTGTGGCTGTGTACCACCGCAGTGCTGCATGCGACCGTGTTGTCCGCCGGACGGCGCCTGCTGTAAGCAGGACTGCTTCATATCGAAAGCGACGCTGGGCAAGATCGCGTTGGCCGAGGCAAACGCCATCACGTGCGCGGTAAGAAATGATGGTGACGACGACGGCGACGACGACCCACCGACGCCTACAGGTTGCTTCCAGAAAACACAGCAAAGCCGCAAAGCGAAAGTGGACGACGATGATTCCGACGAGGATGACGACTGGGATCTCGCCTATCTGCAACCACCCGCCTCCGGTAGAGGGGATCTGCCGCCCAAGTCCAAGGTTAGTCGTATTGACGAGGCGACGAAACGTTGTCTTCTTATATCTTATCATACGAAAAGATTACGTTCTCGCGTAGCGCGGTATAACGCCATATCTTGGAAGCATTCAGCCACGCTGCATTTACTGCGCGAAGACTATTCATCCGCAGATTCACCCCTGTATATAGCCAGGTACATCGGAAAGGTGGGAGGAAGCAAAATTGTAGCTGCGATAGTCTCCTGCATCTTTCAAATATCCATAGGCAGCTAAGATCATCAACTTCACAACAACTTATTGTACATAAAACAAAACTTAACTTGGGTAAACGTGCTTTCTCTGTCGCTGCGCCTAGGGTCTGGAATGAACTCCCTATCACTTTGAAAACATCAGAAACTATTGCTATTTTCCGAAAAAAACTCAAGACATATCTATTCCAACTTGCATTCCCACCATAAATGTTCGGTTGTCCCTCGTTCTGATACTGACTTTTGCGCGTCCCTGTTTACGATTACGCTTACTGATTCTGTTTTGTCGCGCCTCTGAGCTCAGGTTCCTGAGGATATAGGCGCCATAGAAGTCAATTATTATTATTATTATTATTAATCGTGCAGCATAGCGAAGAAAATAGCTTCTGACGTCGCTCTCGAATTGACGAAAATAGGTATCTTCCAAAACGTTTGGCGAGTCACACTTTAGATCCTCGGCAACAGTAGCAATATCAGTAGCAGCAATGGCGGCAGCTGTAGTAGTAGAAGTAGCGGTAACATTAGTAGCAGCACCTGCAGCACCACCACCAACAGCAGAATCAACAGAAGCAGCAGCAGCAACATCAGAAGCAGCAGCAGCAGTAACAGCAACCGTAGTAGCAGTAACATTAGGGCGGGCGGGCGGGCGGGCGGGCGGGCGGGCGGGCGGGCGGGCGGGCGGGCGGGCGGGCGGGCGGGCGGGCGGGCGGGCGGGCGGGCGGGCGGGCGGGCGGGCGGGCGGGCGGGCGGGCGGGCGGGCGGGCGGGCGGGCGGGCGGGCGGGCGGGCGGGCGGGCGGGCGGGCGGGCGGGCGGGCGGGCGGGCGGGCGGGCGGGCGGGCGGGCGGGCGGGCGGGCGGGCGGGCGGGCGGGCGGGCGGGCGGGCGGGCGGGCGGGCGGGCGGGCGGGCGGGCGGGCGGGCGGGCGGGCGGGCGGGCGGGCGGGCGCAGACAGACAGACAGACAGACAGACAGACAGACAGACAGACAGACAGACAGACAGACAGACAGACAGACAGACAGACAGACAGACAGACAGACAGACAGACAGACAGACAGACACTCACATGCACACGAACACGTTTATGTATTTATGTTGTAGACGGGTCGGAAGAAGGCGAAGACAAAACGAGTGACAGACTCGAAGCGGCTACGTTGGAATAACGGGTCTTCCAGTCGTAGCTCTCATCGACGGCGTCACAGCGAACATAAAGCTCACAGCGGCCACCGGTGTATGTCCCACCGTAAGCGATCCTGCCCGGAATGTGGCATGTGCCGCTGCAATGATTGCACGAGTCCCTGCTGCATCTCGTAACTACTGCCGGCGCCGGCACGAAGGTCCACTGCGTCTCGAAACGGTGATTGTGCGAGTCTCGTAGCAACCAGCGACATCAGCGCGCGCGGGCGGTGCGTCTCGTAGCAACCAGCAACATCAGCACGAGCGGGCGGTGCATCTCGTAGCAACAAGCGACGTCTGCGCAAAAGGGCAGTGCGTCTCTTAGCAACCAGCGACGCCTGCGCGAGGGCTTCTTTGCGTCCCCAAGCAACCGCTAAAGCCAATCACAGTGCTGGTCGGATGCAATTCGTTGTCTGCCAATCGGCGTTGACACGGAAATAACGAACGGGTGGTCGTTGCTCCAAAGCGCATGCGAACCGCTCTTTTAACGTGTGTCGGCGTTAAAAAGTTGACATAGCAAAAATTTTAATTCCAAAAAATACATTGGATGTTCATGCCGATATTGGGACAGATTTGTCGATACGACAAACAGCGGTTGGGCTGTCACAAAACGGCGCTTCGGAAACGAGGCTTTCTATGCTCTGTAGCATTCTTAGATGCCTTCGTCGGTTTTATGTATCTTGAAAATAATTCAGTGTGTTGAAAACTTAACGACTGACCTAGTTTTTCGAGCATTGTTCAATAAACGTGGACGCGTCGTGGTCTGATTTATGACCGGCTGGAAAAAGTTAATTATTTCATTGGTGACTACGATACACCAGGAGGCGTCATTATATTTTCTCATTTACTTGTCTTGTTGCAAATTTCAATTTTTATGGTGCAGGGTGAAGAAACCATATACTTTGCTGTTGTCACGGGATGATTGGATGTTCTGAGAGGAGACGTCACCACGTGATGATGACATCCATGACACCAACTTTCTGAGAGGAGACGTCACCACGTGATGATGACATCCATGGCAGCCAACCTTCTGAGAGGAGACGTCACCACGTGATGATGACATCCACGACAGCCAACCTTCTGAGAGGAGACGTCACCATGTGGTGATGACATCTATGACAGCAACCTTCTGAGAGGAGACGTCACCACGTGATGATGACATCCATGGCAGCCAACCTTCTGAGAGGAAACGTCACCACGTGATGATGACATCCATGGCAGCCAACCTTCTGAGAGGAGACGTCACCACGTGATGATGACATCCATAACAGCCAACCTTCTGAGAGGAAACGTCACCACGTGATGATGACATCCATGGCAGCCAACCTACTGAGAGGAGACGTCACCACTTGATGATGACATCCATGGCAGCCAACCTTCTGAGAGGAGACGTCACCACGTGATGATGACATCCATGGCAGCCAACCTTCTGAGAGGAGACGTCACCACGTGATGATGACATCCATGGCAGCCAACCTACTGAGAGGAGACGTCACCACGTGATGATGACATCCATAACAGCCAACTTTCTGAGAGGAGATGTTACCACGTGATGATGACATCCATGGCAGCCAACCTTCTGAGAGGAGACGTCACCACGAGATGATGACATCCATGGCAGCCAACCTACTGAGAGGAGACGTCACCACTTGATGATGACATCCATGGCAGCCAACCTTCTGAGAGGAGACGTCACCACGTGATGATGACATCCATGGCAGCCAACCTTCTGAGAGGAGACGTCACCACGTGATGATGACATCCATGGCAGCCAACCTACTGAGAGGAGACGTCACCACGTGATGATGACATCCATAACAGCCAACTTTCTGAGAGGAGATGTTACCACGTGATGATGACATCCATGGCAGCCAACCTTCTGAGAGGAGACGTCACCACGTGATGATGACATCCATGGCAGCCAACCTTCTGAGAGGAGACGCCACCACGTGATGATGACATCCGTGGCAGCCAACCTTCTGAGAGGAGACGTCACCACGTGATGATGACATCCATGACAGCCAACCTTCTGAGAGGAGACGCCACCACGTGATGATGACATCCATGGCAGCCAACCTTCTGAGAGGAGACGTCACCACGTGATGATGACATCCATGGCAGCCAACCTACTGAGAGAAGACGTCACCACTTGATGATGACATCCATGGCAGCCAACCTTCTGAGAGGAGACGTCACCACGTGATGATGACATCCATGGCAGCCAACCTACTGAGAGGAGACGTCACCACGTGATGATGACATCCATAACAGCCAACTTTCTGAGAGGAGATGTTACCACGTGATGATGACATCCATGGCAGCCAACCTACTGAGAGGAGACGTCACCACGTGATGATGACATCCATAACAGCCAACTTTCTGAGAGGAGATGTTACCACGTGATGATGACATCCATGGCAGCCAACCTTCTGAGAGGAGACGTCACCACGTGATGATGACATCCATGGCAGCCAACCTTCTGAGAGGAGACGTCACCACGTGATGATGACATCCATGGCAGCCAACCTTCTGAGAGGAGACGCCACCACGTGATGATGACATCCATGGCAGCCAACCTACTGAGAGGAGACGTCACCACGAGATGATGACATCCATGGCAGCCAACCTTCTGAGAGGAGACGTCACCACGTGATGATGACATCCATGGCAGCCAACCTTCTGAGAGGAGACGTCACCACGTGATGATGACATCCATGGCAGCCAACCTTCTGAGAGGAGACGCCACCACGTGATGATGACATCCATGGCAGCCAACCTACTGAGAGGAGACGTCACCACGTGATGATGACATCCATGGCAGCCAACCTACTGAGAGGAGACGTCACCACGTGATGATGACATCCATGGCAGCCAACCTACTGAGAGGAGACGTCATCACTTGATGATGACATCCATGGCAGCCAACCTACTGAGAGGAGACGTCACCACGTGATGACGATTCTTTTATAGTGTAGCGTAGCAACGACCCTCTGACGGTCCAACATGGGTTATACTAAAATAAATAATAATAGTTCTAAGATACAAATTTATGTAGCGCCATGTTGATTGAGTGCTGTGCGACTCTTCCCTTCACTCAAAGTAGAGATACATTTAAAAGAGGTATTAATAACTAAAACAATAAAGGCAAATCATAAATCGTTTTTACAATAAATGTACGTTTATACAAAATATTCGGTGTGGAACATATCAAAACATGATGAAACATCATGATCCTTGGACTTCTGAAATTGTGTCTTAGTGACATGGAAACGAGGATATCAAATATGTTGAGCATATACACACATACGTACATATTATATGGTACACAGTAAGGCATTTCGTGTTTGTGGTGTCTGAACACGAGTTCAGTGTATATTAGGGTTAAAAGAGGCGCGATAGATTAGCAGTGAGGCGGTCGACGTTACCGGGGTTCAAGTCCTCCATTGCAATTTCAAAACTTGGGCAATTTCGTCAATCTCATTTCGTTGGCGCCTTCTGCCTGGTGTAAATGGCAAGGGGAGTAACATATCCCACACGAATAAATGGAAAACACCTGCCACTGACTCCTCGTAGAGCCAATCGTCTAAATCTATCAAATACCGTGTATGGATAAGACACGTGGACTCAATCTCATGAATACGTTTCATTAACAAACTGCAGGACGTATCTCAAGACAGAACTTGAAACAAAAACAATAAACATAGACATAAACATCAATGGCGAATTGTTATCGATTTTCTTCTGAATACAACTATTAAACGTTTACTAACTTTCACAGTTTCGGAAACCATCGGTGTGCTTCTTCAGGATCTGAATTCTGGGAAATAGTTCTTCTTCTGCTCGCCAGAAGGTACAAACATGATTAAACAACAATAGTTGCGTTCAGAAAAAATTCTGGGAAATAGTTCTTCTTCTGCTCGCCAGAGGGTACGGACATGATTAAACAACAATAGTTGCGTTCAGAAAAAATTCTGGGAAATAGTTCTTCTTCTGCTCGCCAGAGGGTACAGACATGATTAAACAACAATAGTTGCGTTCAGAACAAAATTCTCGGAAATAGTTATTCTTCTGCTCGCCAGAGGGTACGGACATGATTAAGCAACAATAGTTGCGTTCAGAAAAAATTCTGGGAAATAGTTCTTCTTCTGCTCGCCAGAGGGTACGGACATGATTAAACAACAATAGTTGCGTTCAGAACAAAATTCTGGGAAATAGTTCTTCTTCTGCTCGCCAGAGGGTACGGACATGATTAAACAACAATAGTTGCGTTCAGAACAAAATCTATATCAATCGATTACCAGAATCACTGGAGAAGTTCTGTCAAATCATCGGTTTGCATATGACATTGCATGAAACAACTTCAGAAATGAAAATACTGCTAGACAAGATCTTGACAGTTAACGCAACACCGCAGACAAGTTGGTCTCGAAATACACAACAAAATGAAAGTGATGACAAACTTTGAAAAGAAGCATGTCAAAGTAGAAGACGAAAGACAAGAAGAAGGTGAATCTTATGAATTATATCGGACACGAAATAAGGAGGAAAACACATAAAAAGGAATCATGATTAGAATAAAGGATGGTTGAAGCTGTTTTGGAAGATACCACGAACTATTTCATGAAAATAATCTTTCTATATGCCTAAAGAGTAAAGTCTTTAAATATATTTATTTTACCATTTATATCAAACTTGACCAGAGAAAAAGCAGCAGAGCAACACGTTCAGATCAGCACAACGGGCAACATATAGTGCAGTGCAATGCAATGCAGCATAGCACATGTGCAATGTACATGTGCAATTTCTAAAGCGAATAATCATCTGGAACTATAGTTCAAAGGCGCATAAGCGGTCATTCAGCATTGTCAACGTTTAGCTACTCGTATTTTACTTGTTGGCAACAGTAAAACGACGCAATATCTTCTGGTTTAGCCACATCACTCAACACAACACAATTGCAATAACCATCCTGCTACGATGGCAAAAAACGACGGGGCCGCCAGAGAAAAAACTGGCTAGACACCATACAAGAATTGAGACATTGAGCCCTATCGACCCTGCTACGCACAGCAGAGGACAGACAACGCCCGCGATGACACCTACGATAATCCAGATCAAGGGATGAAGCAAAAAGGACCTGACTTAAGCCTTTTCATGTTGGTTAGGTTTATTGGGAGATAGCGGCAGTAATAGTTGGATTTCCCGAAATAGAGGGGGTGCGCTTTGCTCCACCCCACTCTAATATGACCACACCTGTTTGTTATATTGTATTCTAATATGCCCCGACTAGGCTAAATAATAATTATGCCGTTTTTAAAATCGCTTCATGTAATTTATCTTTGTGGATTTTAAACAGAGTCAGCCCGATGTGTAACGTAGGAAATATGTTCGAACCACGTAATTCCTTAAACTCGGCCGTATCAACGGAACGATTGGGTCTAACACTGCCTTCGGTATATACCGGTACGTCGAAGGCATATCACGGTACGTGACTTACTTTATGTAAGCTTTTTTACTCCTCGACTGAGCATAGACCATCAACTTCCCAGGGGACACGGTTTTGTGCTTGTGCTTCGAGCTCTTTCCATTTATAAACTACTTTTCATAACTGCTTCTACTTCTATGCGCCAGGTAATTCTTGGCCTTCCATTTTCCTTTCGCCCTGAGTGTTCCATGTGAGCGCCTGTCTTGTGGTGTGTTGTGTGGACTTCCTGAGAGTAAGGCCTATCCAACTCCAATTCTTCCGTCTAAATTGAAGTTCGATTGGTTCCTGTTTTGTTATTTCTCAATGTGCTTCATTACTAATTGTTTGTGCCCACTGTATCCTTAGAATACTTCTTAGACATGTATTTACTAAAGCTTGGATCTTCTGTAGCGAGTTTGTGGTATGCCGTGTCTCTGATCCATACATAAACACATCCTTTACATTTGAGTTAAAATGCGTAGCGTTGTTGTACAATATATACTAACTCCCCTCCCCTCTCCACGAGTTAGCACTTTAAAATGTTGATAATTTTCGAGATTGAAAAATATAATGATGTAATAAAGCTACGGGTTCCATCGTATCCCTTCCTCTAGATGCAATTACCATTTATATTCTTTTTTTCCCAGTACTATTCAACTCTGGAACATCCTCTCTCAACACAATGTTAGTGTAGACAGTCCGAATGCATTTAAGAGCAATATTCAGACATTTCGTTATCACAGACATTAGACACAAAAAAGTGCATTGTATATAAGTTTATTATTTTCGTGCTGCCCTGTGTTACTATCTGTGTCATCAGCACGTTGCAGCTAGAATATTGGAAAAAGACCAAAAAAGATAAGAATAAGAAGAAGACAAATAACTAGGAGGTTGCCTAGACGTCAACGTCGAACGTCAGAACGTGAAGCATTGTGCAGGGTAGGCGTGAACGTCATATGACGTCATTGTCGGCAGTTTCGTTTGAAAAGGTACTGGTAACAACACGGCTGCATTAGCTTCGGCTCACCGGATCTGTCGGATGGCCTAGAACCGAGTCGACCGTCTGTCCATTCTTCGACTGCGGTGCACCGTAAAGGCATCGACGGCACATCGAAGCCAACAACACTACGGTAGGATTATACATTGCTGCTGTGCCGTACAATGCGAACAAAGTGCAACCAAAAGCAAGGCGGCAGAAATATGGAAAAAGTTGTCGATACGTCTAAGGTGGCGACGTGCAACTTGTCCGTTTCGAAAAGCAGCGCCGGTGGTAATAAATCGAGCCCGACTGATGCGAAATGCACCACGAACAACACCGATGATTTTGAGACATACGACACCATGAAATCGGGCTCTAACAACAATGCTTCGGCCGATTCGAATTTTTCGTCGTGCGTTGGAGAACCGAACAGTCACTCGAAAGGGAAGAAAAGCAACGGATCTCCATGCGACTCATCGAAGTCTAAGTGCAGCCGTAACCGAAAGCAGTACCTGCAAGAACAGGGACCGTGCCATGAGCCACCGGACTGCGAACCGGAACGTTCCGTAGCAGGCACGCCATTTGTCGTACGGTCGGCGATGGCTGAGGGTCGCCCCAGGGGCGTGCCGTGCTACAGTCCCGTCAAGATATGTCCACCTCCGGACTGCACGCCGGTCCGCAGAACACGTCCGTGCAACCCGGGCGACCCATGCGGGTCTTGCTGTCCATGTGACCCATGCTATCCGTGTGATCCATGCGGGCCATGTGCACCATGCGGACCGTGCCCACCAGGCGGGCCGTGCCCACCTTGCGGGCCGTGCCAACCATGCGGGCCGTGCCCACCTTGCGGGCCGTGCCCACCGTGCGGGCCGTGCGGGCCATGCCCACCGTGCGGACCCTGCGCACCGTGCGGGCCATGCCCACCATGCGGACCGTACCCAACGTGTGGACCGTGCGGACCATGCCCACCGTGCGGACCGTGCCCACCGTGTGGGCCATGCCCACCATGCGGACCATGCCCACCATGTGGACCTTGCCCACCGTGCGGACCTTGCCCACCGTGCGGACCTTGTCAACCATGCGGACCATGCCCACCGTGCGGACCGTGCCCACCGTGCGGACCGTGCCCACCGTGTGGGCCATGTCCACCATGCGGACCATGCCCACCATGTGGACCTTGCCCACCGTGCGGACCTTGTCAACCGTGCGGACCGTGTCCACCGTGTGGACCTTGCCTACCGTGTGGACCTTGCCAACCATGCGGACCATGCCTTCCGTGTCAACCTTGCAAGCCGTTCTGCGCGAGATTCCCATGTCCGCCACGCCGAAGGTCGAGGAAAAAAAAGCCACCATGCTGCAGGTCCTGCTGCAGCTTCAGCCCCTGTTCTTTAGTGGCTATGAGTAGGTGTCGACGTGCCTCTCCTGCGCCTTGTTCGCCTTGTCCGTCTCGTCGAAAGCCCGCCAAGAAAGGCCGCCAGAGAAAAGGCTGCTGTTATTCTCGTCCGCCTTGCCGGTGATGCTAGAATCGCCGACGCAGGTCCGTCCAGCGGTCTGTGCTAAACTCGGCGCTTTACAGCGATTGCTGCTACAATCACCTACACCATCACCGTCAAGAGATTACTGCTAGACTCACTGACACCAGCGCCGTCCAGCGATTACTGCTAGACTCACCGATACCAGCGCCGTCCAGCGATTGCTGCCAGACTCACTGACACCAGCTTCGTCCAGCGATTGATACCAGACTCACTGACACCAGCGCCGTCCAGCGATTGCTGCCAGACTCACTGACACCAGCGCCATCCTGCGATTGCTGCTAAGACTGCAAACTTCGGCGCCGTGTAGCGAATGTACCAATAACTGCGGTCAGGACCGAAAACAACGAGCACTATTTCCCCTGTTACTGAAAATACACAAAATGCAGCATGACGTTACACAACCATGTTTCAACGCTGGTGCTACATAACCTAAGCGAACATCAGAGAATAACGTACAGCAACTGCCAATACAAAGAGGCCCTCGATCTTCGTCGCATTTTGTTCACACTTCATACCAAATTGTCACTACAGCGTTTACCCATGACACAGCGGCGGGGCGTGAATACAGAACACACGTTAGAACGGGCGGATGTATATAAACGTAAACTGGGTCGATCAGATGAAAATGACCAAGGGAAAAGCTCATCCATTGCCCGACGGTAAACATTTGAAAAGTCCACAAAGACTGCTTTTCGGGGAAAAAATACCTAATTTGTGTCTTAGATATCGTGTGACGACAGGCGATTTACCCGATGAATAAAAGATCAGGCGTTATTTCAGTGAATGGTACACACAATAAAACGAATCTGCTTGCAAAATCGTATTCATCTTTGTAGAACGAGATTGGCTAGTAACGTTCGTGCCATTTTAGGTTTTTTTTCCGATTGGTCTTGGATTAAGGATTCGTGGATTAAAGATTCCTTTAATAAACTTGTGCAACATAACCTATAAATAACTGATGTTGTACAACTGCAATTCCGGACAAGACCGGCGTTTCTGCCATCGCAAACACCTTCGTTGACCGGACAGAGTAATTTCCAACGCACACGTGCAACACAGTTCCGGTGTAAAATTTTACCAGCGTACGTCGTGCTAAAATTTAACCGGCATCAAATAGTTTCTGCTTGGTGCATCTGCGCATACACGTTTCTTTAAATATGAGCGTTGCTAGCAATAGAGCATATATATTTCACTACAGAAAATACCGCTTTATAAAAAAAACATTTCTTAGATATATTTTACCACAGAAAGTGGAAATTCATCCAGTATTTCCTTGGTTGACATTCTTTGTTATAATTGATTTTTATTATATACATTGCCTATTACAGTAGCTATAAACTGTTTATGTTATTAATAAATGTCAACTACCGGTTCGCGCATGCGCAGACACACCAAGCGGATAACATTTGACGGCGGATAAATTTTAGCAGCGTGGACCCAACAAAGATGGTCCATATTCGTTATCTGCTACGTATGCCAGCAAATGTTCCTGCACAGAGCACTGGAATTAGTGAACTGGGTACTAACCTTTACAGAACCCAGAAAGGACGCTAATGTAGCCCAACAAACCATCTTCAGAACTGTGTCACATAGGTCCGTAATTTTCGTATACAAATATAGGTTTTCGCGGACTACGATTTCAAATAATTTCCTCTTGATCTTCTCCGACATACATATCGGCCATTTTTGTAAAGAACGACATCATCTACATCCGTAGCTTTAGTGTCAAAATACAGGCCGGTATTCGGGGGCAACGATATGAAATATTTTAATTTTAACCTTCTTTGACATACACATCCACCATTTCTAAAGATGACGATAATCAGACCAATGTTCCACATATCGTAAGAACTACATCACCTACAGTCGTAGCAGTAGTGTCAAAATATAGGTTTTTGGTGGCAACGATTTCAAATATGTTACTTTTCACCTTCTACGACATTCATATTCGCCAATGAGCTCAAGGAAGTGTTACCATGTACAAGTCATCTTATATAATGTAATTGTAGTCTCTTGATGGCACAACATGTCATTTGTTGTCATTGTAGTCGTTTGGTGACACAACTTACACGTGTCACATGATGTCACTGAAGTCTCCTCGCGACACAACTGACAAATGCGTGCGTCACATGGTGTCAAAGTAGACTTTTGGTGGCACAACATACAAGTGGATGTGTCACATGGTGTCATTGTAGTCTTTGTTTACAAAGCAGGCAAATGTACATGTCATTTGGTGTTAAGGTAGTCTTTTGGTGACACAACAGGCACATGCACATGTCGTGTCGTGCCACTGTAGTATTTTGGTGACACAACATGCAAATGCATGTGTCACATTGTCATTGGTGTCATTGTACATAGTATGTTGGTGATATCACATGCAAATACACGTCACATGGTGTCATTGGAGTATTTTGATGACACAACATGCCAATGCATGTGTCATATGGTGTCATTGTAGTTTTTGGTGACACAACACGCAAATGTTTGTGTCAAGTGGTGTCACTGTAATCTATTGGTGCAACAACAGGTAATTTATAAAATTTACACTAAGAATAATCGGGTAAGCAATTGCTGTAAACGAACACCGTTGTTGAATTTATGGAAACAGCACAAGTTATAATTATTCGAGTTGTACATGGGTATGATATGATAATCCATGTGTACATGACATTGGTTCACCAAGCGGCTGTAATAAATACGTGCGCGTGTCGGAGATGACACCACGTAGGATGCTTACAATTATTTTGTATGCGTCTAATATGGCAGCTTCACTATTATTCAAGGTCGCCGGGGTAGTGCTACACACGAGAAGCGGACACTCCCTGAGGCGTCATGATTGAATTGGTTGAACCATCATCGTCATGAAGTGCCGTTCCTGTTGCATGGAGCCAATAATTCGTTGTTATCTCACTATTCGCCAGATGTCAGTACATATTGGGGGATATGTCGTCATGATTATATTTGTTTACACCGAATACGCTCTTTTCGGGAATGTGAACAAGCGAATATAGGATTGAGGATGTTGGGAGGAAATATGTGCGAGTGTCGAGACGATGGGAGAGCAGAAGTTGAGAGGTGGGACGAGAGAATATGGGAAGGAGGGAATGGAAATATGGGCGGAGGGGTGAGAATGCGGAGAGGGGAGAGACCAAAGTTAATGTTGAGATGGGGGGGCGGACGAATTTGGGAACTTGGGAGATCAATTGTGCAGAGTGGAGGACGAGAAAATGTGGGGATGATCACCGGTGTCTTATAACAGTTATGTTGTCTTATAACAGTCATGTTTTCTTATAACAGTTATGTTGTCTTATAACAATTATGTTGTGCTCTTTCCTAGCCAAGTCTTCCTCTCTTCCGTTTCTTTGTGGTTTCAATTTTAGAGCATGGCGTACCACGCTGGACGGTGGTTTTCGCACTATGTGGCCCGGCCAATCCCACTTTCTTCTCTTGATGTGGACTTCTGCTTGTGTTTGTCCTGATTGCAGTCAAGTTCACAAAACTGTGCAACTGCAACTGACCGTGACTAACTGACCACAACCCTATAGCCATTACAATGTGAAAACATTTATTCTTTCAAAATTTGGCAGTTTCACAGAGAAAATACAAAGAAACTCATGTGTGTTCATACAGTATTCATGGCCTCGTGTGAAATTGAACGTTGCAGTAAAATGCACTTGAAACAGGCTAGATATTCGTTATATGTGCATGCATTACATTACTCTGCAGAGTTAGTTGCATAGAAAACTAGCATAGTAAATAAGTAACAAACACCTCAGATTCGTCGGAATCATAGGTTACCACAAGCCAACCCCTGCTTTCCAGGTGTTATCGATAATTGTACATGAATATGGAAATGCCACAATTGTGTGAATTAAACACGAAAAAGACACAAATCTTACCGTGACACGTGTGACTCCTTTGCATAAATACTGAACTCACATGTTCAGTTTCTGCTCGCATATTTGTTTACCCAATTTCTTCATATTGTATAACACCAATTTCTTCATATTGTATAACACCAATTTCTTCATATTGTATAACACCAATGAGATTCAATCATATATTCAATGTATGAAATTTCCACCACTAAAAAAAAAACCTTAAAAGGCATTTTTGGAGACAACGGCAATACAATAATAATTGAGCAAAGCTGGCTTTATGTCAATATATTTCTAAAATGAACTTTTCATAGTTTTGCAATCAGATTTCTCCTTCCAGCAGTTCAGATGAGTAGAATTGTGCACGCAAACGAAACGTGGTCTGTCTGTGAAAAAATGTGCAATCATAACAATGTTTACGTAGAAATGTTTATAACAGTGCTTATTCTTTGAACATTCATAACTGGTGCAACTGTCTCACTGTGACATCAGGATTTAGAAACTCCAGAAACATAGCTGGAGACAAGGACTGTAACTTTTTGTCATGGCATACTTCATTCCCATTTCTGGTGCTTCTTGTGTTATTTGTGTTAATATCATATTTTTATTTTAATGTTTGAGTAAATATATAAAGATTTGATAGGAGGCCATCGGCAACTGGCTGTGATTTTTAATTGACAATATGCATATTATTTTATGTCCCTCACCACATACTGGCATTTTGAACAAATACTAAACACTATACGTTTCTGGTATTTGAGAACTTGTGCGACGACTGCTCGTGATGGAAGATTAACATTTCTTGAGCACCCAAGAGTCTTAGCTTAGCAAACTTCTAATCACAACATTCATCTTCAAAAACTCCTGTACTTTCTATGTCTTATAGTCACAAATTCTCTCAAATAAGTTGTGACCAAAAAGCTAGATGTAAATTGATTTAAGCTTGCATATAGTAACAAGATACTATATACCATACAGAAAATGCAAACAACATTGATACTCAATATCTGCAGGTTTGTCTCCAAGATATCTACAATATGGCACTGACAGAGAGCAGGAATTCATCAAGAATTTCATTCCAACTCTCGGGGAAAGGACTATAGTGACGGATGATAAAAATTGACATTGACATTCAATGGAAATATATTACCAACGTTGACTTGACTGTAATCAGCAAGACAATCATGACAGGCACTTGGCTATGTCAGAACCTGACAGTTAGTCCACAATATCAAAACACATTATGAGAAACTAAGAAAAAAAATTAATTAGACAACTATTGCGACATCTCGTGACAATTGTTGTGACATCTTGTGTCAACTGTTGTGACAACTCGTATCAACTGTTATAACATCTTGTGTCAACCGTTATGACAACTCAGGATAACTGTAATGAGAACTCTGATACCTGTTGTGACATCTCATGTCAACTGTCGTGACATCTCAGGTCTCATGATAACTGTTGCAACACCTTGTGACAACCATCATGACGTCTCATGACAACTGTGGTCATGACTCGTGACAATATCATCTTGTCAACACAGACCATGTCATTGTGTCAACATAGATTATGGCATCATGTCAACGGATACCATGTCATTGTGTCAACAGAAACCATGTCATTGCATCAACAAAGACTATGTCATCTTCGTGTCAACAGAGACCAAATGATCGTGTCAACAGATACTATGTCACACATCAAAGCAATGACTCGGCACAGTCCATGAAAGATGTTACCTAACAACGAGAATACACAATACTAGATATAAAACAGAGAAGTTAATAAGCAGCAGCAGTTTGACAATGTTTTATATATAACATCACACCATCATTCATTTGCAAGTTAAACATCAGACATTTTCTCGGATGAAGCAGACGTTGCTATGGTTACTTCAGGTCAAAGTCACTGTTTAGTTCGACATCGTCTGACCAGTCGCTTGCTGAGTTGACCATAGGCATCCAGTCTTGGCCGGTCTTCTGTCTGGTCCGTAGTAGCTGGACCTACAACAGAAGATGTACAACTGGTCAGCTAAATGACATGTGGCCTGGTGGTTTGAAGGTTATTGTGCAGTGGCTATATGGTTAGGGTGCGGTGGCTAGGCAGTTGAGGTGCAGTGGCTAGGTGGTTAGGGTGCGGTGGCTAGGTGGTTGGGGTGCAGTGGGTAGGTGGTTAGGGTGCGGTGGCTTGGCAGTTAGGGTGCGGTGGCTAGGCAGTTCGGGCGTGGTGGCTAGGTGATTAGGACGCGGAGGCTTGGCGGTTAGGGCGTGGTGGCTTGGCAGTTAGGGCATGGTGGCTTGGAGGCTAGGGTGCAGTGGCTAGGCGGTTAGGGCGCAGTGGCTTGGCAGTTAGGGCATGGTGGCTTGGAGGCTAGGGTGCGGTGGCTAGGCGGTTAGGGCACAGTGGCTTGGCAGTTAGGGCATGGTGGCTTGGAGGCTAGGGTGCGGTGGCTAGGCGGTTAGGGCGCAGTGGCTTGGCAGTTAGGGCATGGTGGCTTGGAGGCTAGGGTGCGGTGGCTAG
Source organism: Lamellibrachia satsuma (assembly GCA_033239005.1). NCBI lineage: Eukaryota > Metazoa > Annelida > Polychaeta > Sabellida > Siboglinidae > Lamellibrachia > Lamellibrachia satsuma. Next base: position 12,802,940 of record BSQZ01000003.1, on the reverse strand, counting down.
GCAGTTAGGGCGCGGTGGCTTGGCAGTTAGGGCATGGTGGCTTGGCGGTTAGGGTACGGAGGCTTGGCTGTTAGGGCGGTTAGGGCGCAGTGGCTTGGCAGTTAGGGCATGGTGGCTTGGAGGCTAGGGTGCGGTGGCTAGGCGGTTAGGGCACAGTGGCTTGGCAGTTAGGGCATGGTGGCTTGGAGGCTAGGGTGCGGTGGCTAGGCGGTTAGGGCGCAGTGGCTTGGCAGTTAGGGCATGGTGGCTTGGAGGCTAGGGTGCGGTGGCTAGGCGGTTAGGGCATGGTGGCTTGGCAGTTAGGGCATGGTGGCTTGGAGGCTAGGGTGCGGTGGCTAGGCAGTTAGGGCACAGTGGCTTGGCGGTTAGGGCATGGTGGCTTGGAGGCTAGGGTGCGGTGGCTAGGCAGTTAGAGCGCGCTGACTTTGGCGTTTAGAGCATGGTGGCTAGGTGGTTGGGGCATGGTGGCTTGGTGGTTAGGACACGGTAGCTTGGCGGTTAGAATGTGTTGGCTTGGTGGTTAGGATGTGGTGGCTTGGTGGTTAGGGCGCGATGGCTTGGTGGTTAGGATGTGGTGGCTAGGCAGTTAGGGCGCGATGGCTTGGTGGTTAGGATGTGGTGGCTAGGCAGTTAGGGCGCGATGGCTTGGTGGTTAGGATGTGTTGCTTGGTGATTAGGGCATGGTGGCTTGGTGGTTAGGATGTGGTGGCTAGGCAGTTAGGGCGCGATGGCTTGGTGGTTAGGATGTGGTGGCTAGGCAGTTAGGGCGCGATGGCTTGGTGGTTAGGATGTGGTGGCTAGGCAGTTAGGGCGCGATGGCTTGGTGGTTAGGATGTGGTGGCTAGGCAGTTAGGGCGCGATGGCTTGGTGGTTAGGATGTGGTGGCTAGGCAGTTAGGGCGCGATGGCTTGGTGGTTAGGATGTGGTGGCTAGGCAGTTAGGGCGCGATGACTTGGTGGTTAGGATGTGGTAGCTAGGCAGTTAGGGCGCGATGGCTTGGTGGTTAGGATGTGGTGGCTAGGCAGTTAGTTGGTCCATTCTACCTGACTTTTATGGGAGGTAAATAATCTGTTGTGAACTTACAAAACGGAATGACTTGATAAACACAAAACTATATGGGAGCTACATTAGCTGATTAACCAAGGAAGCCCTGGTCCCAATATTAATTTCAACTCTAGGAACAAAACATAGACCAGAATTAGATGACAGAACCTGTCTAAGATTTCTTGCAGGAGTGAGTTGTGAATGTAAATATGCAGGCTGCTTAGATTAAAATGCAGCCAAGTTTCTACCTGATAGGCTCACATGGAGAATTATAGTTTCTTTTTCTGAAGCGAATTGACTGAAGCAAACCAACTGAATCAGACAGAGTGAAGTGTACTGACATAACAAACTGACTGAATCAGACAGAGTGAAGTGTACTGACATAACAAACCGACTGAATCAGACAGAGTGAAGTGTACTGACATAACAAACTGACTGAATCAGATGGACTAAAACGGACTGAGGCAGACTGACTGGAAGAAAACTGACTAAAGCACACAGACTGAAGCACACTAACTGAAATGGAATGACTGAAGTGGTCTCACTGAAGCGGACTCACTAATGTGCAATGACAGCAGTGGACTGACTGATGTGGACCAACTAAAGCAGACTGCCTGAAGCAGACTGCCTGAAGCAGACTGCCTGAAGCAGACTGACTGAAGTGGACGGACTGAAAGAGGCTGACTGAAGTGGACTGATTGAAGTGGACCGACTGAGGCGGATTGACTGAGGCAGACTGACGGAGGCAGACTGACTTAAGTGAACTGACTGAAGTGGACTAACTGAAGTGGACTGACTGAAGTGGACTGACTGAAGTGGATTGACTGAAGTTGACTGACTGAAATGGACTGACTGAATTGGACTGGGCCTAAACGTCAAAGCATGTGACTTTCAACCCTTGGTAGGACTTGCATTCCATATACAACATTTTGAACACTACATGTTTATAAGAATGAAATCACCTATTCACATACATAGATACGTTACATTTATGTATATGTTGAACTGTAACAGACTCCTACATTGTTTACACCGCAGGTTTCTCAAAATCTAAAATCCTGCCTTACAAAGGGTCAAAACAACATATTCCTACCTTTCTAGGTTGAGCTTCATGGGAAAACCAAGATGTGAAATTTATAGATTCAGACGTTATGTGCAAACATATCAGTGATATCATATAATAATAACAGTAATCTTTATTGTCTCAAATTAAATACAATTAGATATTCATATATACATACATCAGCCATATAAAGTATTTTTGATACAATGAAAAAAGCCTAATTACAGTTACAGGTTAATGGGTTATTTTAGGCCATCGGCCTTCATTGGTACCCATATCCCAGGCTATTCCAGTGCTGATCTTTTGAACTAAGGGACTGTCTTCACATGCACCACATTTTGTGGGAGCCCATTCCACTGAATGATCATTCTGATCGAAAAGTATCTCTGCCTAGTTTCGGTTTGAAAATCTTCATTATATGCCCTCTGGTACGTCCAATCTGTCCCCTTTCGAAGAAGTTACTAGCCTCCACGTTTTTTAATCCATTTAGTATTTTGAAAGTTTCGATTAGGTCGCTCTTTGCCCCCGGCAGTACAACGAGTGTAGTCTCGAGTGTCTTAGTCTTTGTTCATACGTGAGCTTCATTAAGCTGGTTACCAGCTTAGTGGCTCTGCACTGCACTTTCTCTAAGCTGTCGACATTTCACTATGTATTGGCTCCATGCCTGAAAAAAATTTGAGGCGGGGTCGAATATACACTCTGTGTAATGTCACAAATTAATCTTTTGTCATGTCTTTGAAGGATCTCCTCACCATGCCAAGAGCTTGCATGGCTTTCCTTGATGCTTTCTGGCATTGCGTTGATGATTTCAAGTCAGTGGTCACCCACACTCCCACATCCTTTTCCTCATTTATGGATTCAAGATCAAATCTGGCTCCGGACTTGTTTGTCATAGCGTAGTTTCCGGGTGGTGGTTTCCCCACTTGTATTAGCTTGCATTTGTCAGCATTGCGCTCTAGCAGCCAATCTGTTGTTCAATCTTCCAGGGTGGAGATGTCACATTGCAGATGTTCTTGGTCTTCCTGACTCCTGACCGATGGGAATAGCTTTGTCATCGGCAAACATCTTGATGTTGCAGTGGACCAGGTCTGGGATGGTGTTCACGTATAATAGGAAGAGTATCGGACCTAAGACCGACCCCTGGGGGACACCACTCAGGACAGGGACCCACTCTGACTTTGATATGTTGAGGACCACCCTCTGAGCCACTCAGAAAGGCTTCCACCCACTGAGCCACTTTGCCTTGAATATCATAGGCTTCTAGCTTCTTTATCAGTCTGCAGTGGGGAATTGTGTCGAACGCCTTCTTATAGTCCAGGTATATGACGTCCAATCCATATCCCTCATCCATTGTTGTTGTCCAATCCTCGAAGGTCTCTAGCAGAATGGTCAGACAGGACTTGCCTTCCAGGAATTCATGTCGGTTCAGGATGGTGATGATGCTGTTTTTGTTGAGAAACCCAATCATGTTCTCTCTGATGATTGCCTCCAGAATCGTGCATGATATGGAAGTGAGACTGATCGGTCGGTAGTTTCCAGCTTTCACTTTAGACTCCTTCTTAAAAATTGGTCTGACTAATGCTTGTTTCCAGTCCGAGGGGATTTGACCAGTTTCTAATGACTGGTGGAATATCCAGTACATCGGCTTGGCCAGACTGCTGCTACACTCTTTCAGAACCCTTGGGTGCAGCCCATCTGGGCCTGGTGCTTTGTCAGGTTGGATACTTTGTAGTTTCTTTCGGACAATCTCTTCTGTAAATGTGATGTCAGCTACACATTCATTAGTTCTTTGGTGGAATTCTGGGATGGTTGACTTGAAGAAGTTGCCCAATACATTTGCTTTCTCCTGGTCATTTTCTGGTAGACAGCCATCTTCTTTCTCCAGCTGGGTTACTGTGTATCTTAACCTTTTGTTTTGATCTCAGATATCCATAGAATTTCTTAGGTTCCATCTTGAAACTGTTGACTAGCTTCTTTTTATAGTTCTTCTGTGCTTGTCTAATCTTAGTGTTTGTCTCGTTTCTCTGTTTGACATAAGCACTGTAGTCTCTGTCCAGCTCAGAACTTTTGTAGAGTTTGTACAAGTTGTACTTTCTCTTCACTATTTTCAGCATTTGTTTACTCCACCATGGAGGTTTGTTGTTCATCTTGTGTTTCACATTCCTGAGAGGAACGTTTTCTCTTACTGCTTTTGAGATCTCTTTCTTGAGTTCAGTCCAATTTGTGTTCACACTGTTACCGTGGAACTTACTCTCCCAGTCTGTTATGCTCAGGAATTTGTTGATTGCATCATAGTCACCTTTAGGGTAGTTTCTGGATGTGCTCAGTCTTTTGTTGGTCAGTGCTTCTGCATAGCATAATGTAGGACCACCACAGAGACTCGTGGTCACTATATACCAATGGTGCTAGATGTGTGACATTGTCAACCAAGTATTGTTCATTTGAAAACACCAGGTCAAGTATAGAAGGTTGCTGACCCAATCTCTGCCTGGTCAGTTTGACGATGTATTGATACAGGTAATTAGTTAATTAAAGGTGCTTAATCATTTCGATTTATTTGCTAGTCTCATTTCAAATTAATTTTGCAAAAACCAAACCTACCTAGTATCCACTGCAACATGGTAGCTCGTTTGTGCAATTTTTGTATGTACATTTTGTGAAATCATCAGACAAACTATTAAATTAGTTAATGCTTGTTCAAGCATTAACTGAAGTAAAAATCGAAATGCTGAAAAATCACGATTTTCTGCCTTGGTGAAATTTCGTAACTTTGTGATCGGCAAGAAGGTGGAAGATTTACTTGTATCGCTTCGCATGGGATAGATTAATTATAGTGACTTACAATTTGGATGTATAACACAGTAGTTATAAAAAAGGACCATCAATCAAAAATCAAGTATTGCATATGTATAAACAAGTGTTAACTCACTACACATGAGCAAATGTTTAATTCTCTTTTTCAATCTATAAGTAGAAATACAATCTTGAAAAGAATTTTGTATGATAAAAGTATTCCAAATTGTGGGCCCAACATATGCCAATGTATATTGCCTGACAATTTGGTATTTTGTAAGGTACTTCCTGTCTTTTATTGTAATTATTTGAGTTAAACAGTTAAATATATCAGGTAGCATACCCTATTGTGTTTATACATAAATGCACAATATAATATTATTATGTATTTGTTTATCTGGTAAATATTCATAATTTGGTATGTCTTAAATAAAGTTTTCGATGATTAACAAATCCCACATGACTAACTATGCGTAATGCTCTGTTCTACAGTATGTGAATTTTGGACAAGTATGTTGATAGGGTTCTTCCTATACATTATGTAAATAATATATGGATATATAAACATATAATATAGGTTAACAAGTGTTGTCATGTTCAGTTTGTTGTTTACTTTGTCTAGGACACCAATGCTCTTAGAAATATTATTAGATATGTATTTTATATGATCGATCCAATTTAACTGATTATTTATTAATATTCCCAGAAATTTTATTTTGCTTACAGTGTCTATTTTATTTCCATCAACATAAATGTTGTTATTTATTTTTACAATGTGGGTATTGCTAACAGTCGCTGAATGTGTTTTCTTAATATTCAATGAGAGTTTATTGATTTTCAGCTAGGTGGCAAAATTTTTGGTTTCACAATTTAAGTCTTCCTCCATCTCATGAAGATATTTGTCGTGTTGCTCAGAAGCACAGCGGTTAGAATGTCGGGCTCTCAATCGAGAGAACCTGGATTCGAATCCTCTTGTTGCGGTTTCGAAGCTTTGGCAATTTCGTTCATCCCACATTGCCTCAATTCATTCAGCTGCATAAATGAGTACTTGGCTACAGATAGAGGTGGATATCTGAACAAAGTCTTAGTGCATTAACTGTAGCATGGCTGAATGCTTCCCAGAGAAGTTAAGATGGCATTGGAATGAACAGGTCTGCCAGGGGGTGAAGTGTAAAGCGTTTTGAGCAGCCCCGAAGACTAGATACTGCGTTATATAAGGATGTACCTTTTTGCCCTGAATAAAGATACTTGCATCATCTGCAAACACAATAGGAAATAAACGAATCGCTGCTGAGATATAGATAAGTAACTTTTAGCACCTGTAACTTTAAGCCTGACTCTCCCCTACTTATTTTTCTCACCTGAACCTGTAGTTTGTTGGTGAAGAAAAGTTTCTTCCAGCCAATCGCATTTGCCAGTGTTTCAAGTTCGCGCGTGACCATAGTTACGCTGTGTTGACGGTAGATCTTTTCCCACAATTCGTTGGACTCACAGATCTTCAACAGGAAATTTTCTAGGTACAAAATCTTATTGTTTTTATTATAATGTCTTCAGGACACAGCGTAAGGCGACACAACCAAACAGAATCAATAAGCATTTTCATAGACAGGGATGTGCAAAAGTCATTATTACAGTATAATGAGGGAACACCAAAGATCTATGGCAGACATACCGTTTTGAACAAATGTGTCTCTAGCTTTTTTCGGAAAGGTAGATTTAGATTTAACAAGATTTAAGAAGATTGCCATCCCAAACAACAAGTTCCCGATGTCAAGTGGACAAGGAAGCCATTGGCTTATCAAGAGTCCAACAATTTTCTCATCTATGTGTACCCGCCCTTATCAGATATCTGTCAATTCTATTTTTAAACATATTCACACCACTAGAATTAACACAATCATTTGGCAGTTTGTTCCATTCATTTATCACCCTCTGTGAGAATGAGTACTTTCTCATGTCCAACCTACACTGCTCCGTAACTAATACTGCTTTGTGTCCTCTGGTTCTACTGGGTAGCTACAGTTTCATATGATTTCAAAGTGATGGGGGGTTCATTCCGGACCCTAGACTACAGAGAAAGCAAGTTTCCCAAGTTAAGCTTAGCATTAGGAAGAGTAAGTTGTGGAACAGATGATTTGAGCTGCCTAGGGATATATAAGACGCAAGAGACTAATATAACATAAATTACATCTATTCAAACACCTTAACTTCCAAAATTTGTTTTAATGAACCATACTTTTTTTCATATAAATTGACCAGTTCTTGAATGTTGAATGTTTCGATGTGAGTAATATGGTTGCACTGCTTGCTGAATGGCAAGGTCGATATTCATAAACAGATAATGGTCAACTTATATTTAAACACTGTGGTTCATTAAAACATATTTGGGCAGTCAAGGTTTCTGGGTAAAGCAATATTAGAAACCAACTGAGATATTTAAAAAATTTTAATTTTATGTTAAATCTTGTTAAACAGGGTGACATCAACACGTCCGGGAACAGCAAAAACCAAGGGCACAAATTGTGAAAGGAATGAGACAGGACCATGTCAATAAGTTGGACAAAGATAGCACACTTCACAAGAGACTAAGCACCTTGTGGAAGAGATGCAAGAGAATACACACCTCGTGGAATAGATTACAAAAGGACAACACATCATGTGAAAGAGATGACAAAAGACTACACACCTTGTGGAATAGATGAAAAGACACTAAACACCTCGTGGAATAGATGACAAGAGACTAAGCACCTTGTGGAAGAGATGCAAGAGAATACACACCTCGTGGAATAGATGACAAAAGGACAACACATCATGTGAAAGAGATGACAAAAGACTACACACCTTGTGGAATAGATGAAAAGACACTAAACACCTCGTGGAATAGATGACAAGAAACTAAACACTTCGTGGATTAGATGACAAGAGAATACACACCTCATGGAATAGATTACAAGGGACTATACATCTCATGGAAGAGATGACAAGGCACTACTCACCTCATCAAAAAGATGACAAGCGACTACACACTTCGTGGAAGAGATTACAAGAACTTACATATCTTGTGGAAGAGATTACAAGAGACAACACATCTCATGGAAAAGGTGACAAGACACTACTCACCTCATGGAAAAGATGACAGGAGACAACACACCTCATGGAAGAGATAACAAGAGACTACACACCTCACAGAAGAGATAACAAGAAACTACACACCTCGTGGAAGAGACAACAAGAGACTACACACCTCGTGGAAGAGATAACAAGAGACTACACAGCTCATGGAAGAGATAACAAAAGACTACACACCCCGTGGAAGAGTCTTGATACTTGTGACAGTCGTGCAATGCCCTCCAGGTCAAGGTAACGGATGATGCGGAAGAGGATGGAGTGATTCATGCGGGTGAGATAGTCGATGTTACCCTCGGCAATTCGTATCACGTAGTCAACCATATTGTCTCCAAATGCGTGTGAGATGTCACCTGTCAACCCAGAGATGTCACGGCATGTCACCAACCATTGATCTGAATTTGAATAGTGTCAAATGTGTTTGCTAGAAATTGCAGGTTGTTTATTATTTTACAAAACAATTTCCCGTTATCAAATAGTGATGTCTTGGTATCATTTATAGCTAATTATATCTGAATCTATTTTAACTAAAAATTCTGATAACTAACTGAATAATCTTAAAGAGAAACAAAAGCCATAGTTTCGTCCTATGCACTTACAAGAGTTAGTAAAACCTAATCATTTGCAACTACAATTAAGAATATCATGCCAGTCGTTTACTTAATTTCACGGGCTGGGTGCCATAGTCTGGCAATATTTGCTTACCAAAGGAAAGTAAATTTGCATACTCATATTCCTATTCTTGCCAATACAATATGGCCATGTTGTTTTGTGATTAAACGTATAGAAATTACTGGAATTACACTTACTCAAAAAAAGGTTACTAACATCTGGTTTCAATAAAAATGTGTTATTTTTCCCAAGGTTTCAAAAAATATTCCCGAATTAGCCTTCCTATTTTGAATGTAAATATCAAAATAACTAATAAACATGCAGGTTTTCCCACCTTGTATCCCAAGGCTCAATAAAAATGTTCAGTGGTTAACTTATACGGAGCTAGAGGCTTCATATAATTAAAAGTCTCAAATCTTTGACTTTTTCAATGTCAAAGTACATATAAAATTAACATATACTTCATATTTTAATCTTTATTGCTCTAATGTGTTTACCAATAGAAACTGCACAAAATGGGAATCTGACTGAGCAATACATCATCTGATGGAAAATGTTATATTTCTCTGTCAAAGATGCAGATTATTGGTCTATAAATAAATAAATGTGTATTTTTTAATAAAATTGTTTTTTTTAATAACACTTTTTTATTAAAAGATCAAAGATAGTAAACCATTTTGTATGGATATTAGTTGTAAACAACTGAAATGATAATAACCACTAGCCTACACCTGTCCATGGAGCAAAAAGGGAGAAACCACATTTGATTTTCAAATAGGCTGCCTTTATAACGTTTCTTAAGATTCGTACAAATTTTTTCCTACGATTTTGTTCAACACCTCATAGCACATTGATGCTCCATTAACATGTATGTGTGTAATTTGTTCAACACCTCATAGCACATTGATGCTCCATTAACACGTGTGTGTAATTTGTTCAACACCTCATAGCACATTGATGCTCCATTAACACGTGTGTGTGTGTGTGTGTGTGTGTGTGTGTGTGTGTGTGTGTGTGTGTGTGTGTGTGTGTGTGTGTGTGTGTGTGTGTGTGTGTGTGTGTGTGTGTGTAATTTGTTCAACACCTCATAGCACATTGATGCTCCATTAACACGTGTGTGTGTAATTTGTTCAACACCTCATAGCACATTGATGCTCCATTAACACGTGTGTGTGTAATTTGTTCAACACCTCATAGCACATTGATGCTCCATTAACACGTGTGTGTGTGTGTGTAATTTGATGAAAAATCACATCACCTTCAGAAAATCACACTCGGAGGAGATACCCCTGAATTTCAGCTCAGCCCTGTGAATGACTTAGAAATGTTGGTACTTTGCCATCAATCTAATGTAGTAGTAAAGAAAACATTAACTGTACCAACATATCTGATGTGGAAGTACTGAAAATTCACTTATTAAACAACCACTAAGGTAGTTATTTAGAGATATTTTCTACCTGTCGGACAAAGACGGACACAGTGAGCGAAATGAGTGTTGAACCACTCTGTGGCTTTTATTGGCCACAGACTACATTTATGATCCATCCATAGAGTCCCTAGCAAAGTGACGAATGCACATGATGAGTGAATTTATGAGTGAATTGTTATCATCACCAATGGGTAGATCAGAGCAAGGCTGGGTCCAGTTACACAAAATTATATCTTACAATTACATTAAATTTTTTATTTCAATTACAATTACAGTCACAATTTTCCAAATCAATTACAATTACACTGTTTAAATTTCATTTCAATTACATTATGCGGAACCAAATATATTCAGCATTTGTTAACTATGTATTTTTGCACATTTTGCTGAATTTCAATATTTTGTACACAACTAATAAAGAAATATAACAGTAATGTTTGTACATTTTGTTGAATTGTGACTTTGAAGTACACTAAATAAAAAGATAGCCGTTTAAAACGTATTTTTATTATATAAGAATACAATGCAGTATCCAGACATAATCCTACAGGACATATTCCTTACTACAGACAAAATCACACAATATGAAAAGTGAACAAAATCCCACAGGACCTAATACAATATTTCTTTGTAGTTCTTCTCTAAGCATCCTTTCTAGTTTTGCAGACATTTATCCGTGTGCATTTCTTACATTTTTCTTCGGAAAATACTAATAATAGGGTTTGATGTGTTTACTTTGAGGTTGTAGCTCCTACTCTAAGCTGACATTCTTAATTGGTCTGCCCTTTGCTTTGTGTTGGGAATGGGGAGAGAGGCCATATAAACGGTCCTTGCCACCTGACCTGTCTCCAATCCACCACAACACTAATTGGCTTGATAACTCTGCAATGTTTCACTGAGCTGATATTTTCTGAAGCAATATCGGGCTACAGGTCTTTCCATGTTTTTTGAATACCAGCTTAGCCTTTGTCTGACAATGTCTGTACATTATTTATTGATTCCTGGCTGTTACCAACTTACTGAAAAGGCTAATTGCTAAGGACTAGCACCACGGACCAGTACCCACCAGAAAGTGAATACTGTAACTTAAATATAAATATATAAGCCAGTGTTACTATTAGTCTTGATTTTCAACTCATGTGAGACTTAAATTATATTTTTATTGACAATTCGTTCAGGTAATTTGTGATATGAAACATACTATAATTGAAATAAATTTTCAATTATACAAAATATAACAATTACATTTACAGCAAAATTTCGAAACCATAATCAATTACAATTACACAATTTTGCTCTAATCAATTACAATAAAAAATGTTGTTGTAATCAATTACAACTACACAATTTTGTTGTAATCAATTACACAATTTTGTTGTAATCAATTACAATTACATAATTGGACCCAGCCCTGGATCAGAGACCACTGGTCAAAGGAGGGGAATGAACTCAGAAAGAGGTAAGTGGGAGGATATACTGCCAGACTGCCCCCAAAGTTAGTGTACTGATATATAAATGGTGGGTCATGGCTACGTCATCTGGAGAGTGGCTCACACTCAGTTTGGTCACTGTTTCAATGTTTGTCTGGCAGGCAGAAATAATAATTATTATTATTAAAAGCATAATAGTAAATAACACCAAATAACTCGCCAATTGGTAGATCAGAGGCGACCAGTCCACCGAAGCATGTGAACATAGAAAGATGCAAGTAGGTGTTGGCGCCTGGGAGGAGATACTGCCCCCAAAGTTAATCATATAATAGTGTATTAATATATAGATGCTACATATAATAATCAGTTTCACAATGTCTCATAAAAATGGTTGTCCAAATAACCAATTAGGAAATAATACACTGTTTTAGTGTATTCCAATTAGGAAATAATACACTGTTTGTTGATGTCATAAGAGTGTTAGCAGACAGATAACATCACAACCGATCAGGTAGTAATATTACCATAATATATCCATCCAGATAACACAGGTTCGGAGAATCCTGTGTTAGGTATACCTTTGCAAATGCTGAGTGGATATCAGCATGGTTAGCTGTTGCATAACATCGTTCATGCCATATTTAAAAGTCACAAGATCAGATTTCATGCATCACGACTGATCATCGTCATTACACGCTTTCCACAGCAAACACACTTACTTTGAGTTCGGTCATCGCTCAGGAAATCCTCGTGTGATAAGATTATCTCACCAGGTGGTGCCACCTTTGCATCGCTGCGTAGGCTGATTTTCCACCAGCGAAAAATTATCTAGAAGATAAAGCATCAAACCGTATGACATTAAAAAAAGACGTCACCATACAACATACGCATATTCATGTGTGTTAATTCGAATTTGTTGCTTGAAATTAAATTTGCACGGCTGTCTTACAAATAGTCATGATAAGTAGCTGGTAGGCAAAAACAAAATGCAACGTTATCAGTTCTCCTCATCGATATGGATATCGTATGACAAGCTGTTTTTTCTTAAAAGGTCATATAAATGGAAAAAATAAAATATTCGTGCAGCCATTCAACAGTTTGAAATTGAAAAAATCTAATAATTCCATACTCACTAACTTTCCTCAAAGTTAAAATGTACAAAACTATGTGTATTAAACACTGCAGGAAAGTAATCGATAGCCAACAGTTGTATACATGCATACTGATTTTGTGCAATGACATCTCTTCACTAAAAATAACTTTTCTAACAATTTGATTGCACATATTTGATGAAATAACTATTAGTAATTTAGAATATTTACCTCTTGCACAAAGGGTTTGTTCAGATTTGTGAGTAAAATTTGTTGCCCCAACAAGTAGATAAGGTTTGGAAATGTGGTATCGATTGTTTGGCAGAATTATGCTATTCTTGGATGCCGAGATCACTAGAAAACTTGGCCGAATTCACTTCAGGCCAAAGTAATGCACCAGCATTTACCATAGCAACCTCATTACCATTGGATATAGGAAATTTTGGCCCACAGTGAATTCGGCCCTGTGATTTTGACTGGCACACTTTGGTGACTTTTTTGTAAACAAAGAATAAGACTAAGTAACAAATACTTGTAAGGATAAATTTTTTTAAAACTAATTCAAACTTCTAAAATATGTTGTTTTATTTCAGTATAGTTACATTTGCGATCTTTGTCAATCAGCAAGACCAGTGATTTATGCTGTATTTTACTTTTAGAATTCCCGTATTATACAATTTCAAATGGTGTACATATATATATATATATATATATATATATATATATATATATATATATATATATATATATATATATATATATATATATATATATATATCCTACTGCAATCAGGGTTGAAAAAATCATGATTTTTTTTAATCTTATTGTTTTTATTTAAATCAGATTTTTTATCTACAGTCGCGCCTCGCTATAACGCGGTAGTCGGGGTCCACGACTTCGGACCGCGTTGTATGCGAGGCGCGTTAGGTGTTCCCATATCTGCCACCAGGGAGCTACTAAACAACAGCGATCGCCGCCCGCTGCAACCAAATCCGTGAACGCTGTCGAAGCACTGTGTGCGTGCAGCACGTACTGTCTTATACGCCAATATACAGTTTATGGAACTTATTAAACGTATACTAGCATCAACGCGTATTATTTTTAAATGTCACACCTTGTTGATTCTTGAACTAAATAAAACACGTACATATACAGTTATCTACTACGATGATGATGTGCTGGCCTTCGATTCGAAAATAATAACCTGGATCTGAGCAGCCGAAAACGTATATGATTTGACAAATGTAGCATGTAAGCTGATAAAAAGCAGAAAACGACATTACAATTAATAATTGTTACACTTCGTTTTTCAACCGATCTCGACCGAAGCATAAATTTATTACGCACCACTTAACATCGATTCGTCGTTTCATATGCAGATTACGAATTCGTATTTTTGCATACCGCATATTTAACATAACATAATTTGTTTGTTGAACATAGACTTTTGTGAAGCCGACTTTCAAGTGTTTGGCATCATCTAGACGTGCCTTTGCTTTGGTTTAGTGGCATAGCTATGAAGTTGTGTTCCATATGATGTCATAATGTGCTGTCATGTGACATTTATTCTTCTCTTTGGGGTATCCAATCTAATTCGCTGCTCATTGTTCTGTGGTAAAAATGTGCGTGTCTTTGATTAAGGGGTTTTACTATTGGTTTGATACGTTTGACGATGTGGCATTTTCCAGTATTGCCCAAACTTGGGTTTATAGGCAACCTATCTTAACATTAAATTTCTCCCAGTAACTCAAGAGTGTGTATGTGTGTTGGTCTATTTTTTAAAGCCTATATAGTTGCCCATGCGCATTTCAATATAATCAATTATGCATTGATATATATATATATATATATATATATATATATATATATATATATATATATATATATATATATATATATATATATATATACTTATATATATATTGCATAAGTTTATGTTTTAGCTTTTATTCATTTTATTGCACCTTCGTATTATCATGTCACAGTTGGCGTTGTATAGCACAATCAATATTAATAAAGTTACACTGACTGGCCATACAATTGTTGACTTGGTCTTTCATTGGAAATGACAAAAGTTGTAATGTTTGAAACTACCATCGTGAACACCATGTCCATGCTAATACAATTACAAACTTACAACCAATAAAAAAATCGCTGTTTGTATTGCCTTGAGTAGATATTTTATCACACCATTCACAGTGACACCATTAAAAAGTGGACCGAAATCACTGGGCTGAATTCACCGTGGGTCGGAATCACTAGCTCCCTGTCACTGTTGGCGGGTCGCTGTGCCTGTTTGACGTCGACACTAACTGTCTGCGCCATTAGTAGGCATTACATGATTAGACTTAATCTTAGCATTATATTAGTCTACTGAAAACTTTGAGGAAAGTTTGGATCGAGGATTGTCAAAGACGTAACATCACAATATTTGGATAAAAGCAACAACATTGTCTGCAGAAGACCCTCTCCAAACAAAATACAAATCAAAATAAGACGCATAGCGCCGCAGTGTGGGCGAAAATATGTCAGTTTAGTAGTCGTAAAATCGCTGAATACAAATGAACGAATGCTTTCTGCAAATCAGAGTTTCGTGCGGCCGTGGTTGTTATATTTCGTACCTGTTCCGTAGTGATGAATATCTGATGGTAGTCTTTGCACGGCGGCGGCGCAACAGCCGCCTCGTTTAAAATAACTCCTTTTGGAAACAAATCTTTACAGTGAAGCGCCATTTTGGTGTTGGCCTCCGTTGCTAACGCAACCAACACTTATTAAGGATGCAGTTGGAGTTTTCATGACTCTTCGGTGACATCTTGTCAACATTCATGTTTATGTTTTCGCGATAACGTAATTAATTAATGAGCTGTAACGTGAAACCACAGCTAATGAATTCTGAGTTGCATCCATTGAGATGCATAACGGATTTAACATTGAGGCGCCATTATTTGTTTAATTGATCGTCAGCGGCGGCGTATGGTTTGGTGTAAGACCACTAATAGCACTATTGATTTTTCAGACAAAAGCAATGCTAAAAGTGAGTCATGCAGGCAATTCCACACTGCGCGCAAAATTGCGATTCAGTTTTAATAAAACACTTTACACTTTGATTTTTGCCTTGCCGCCGATCTGCGTTTTCCTCAAATCCTACAATAAATTATTTTGCTTTTGTGCAAATCAACATGAAAGATAGATTGATCAAAACTTGACATTCTGTGACCACGTAAATTATGTGTACAAGAAAGCTCAACAGCGTCTTTTTCTCTTGAGAAAAGTGAAATATTTTGATGTCAGTCAGCACATTCCTGAAATGGTATACAGAGGTTTGATAGAAAACATTATCTCATTCAATGTCGTAACTTGGTGAGGTACGTAGCGTTACAACTAAGAATAAGACAAGAATTAGTTAAAAGTACTACTAGCATAAACAGAACTTTATAAGAAATATTTTATTCCCTCTGCTATCTTTGTTTTAAATGGTGGTATTAAGTGAAGTATTTGTAATATTTTTAAGTGAAAAGTTTCTTGTATGTTGTACGTATTTTTTATGTGTTTTTAGTAATAAGCGTACTTGGGCCAATGCTTTTTGTCTGCTACATTAACTACATGCCTGATGCGGTAAGCTCACCTATTCACATGTTCGCTGATGATACCAAGATATTCCGACAAATGATTGCTCAATCTGACCAAGGAACATTGCAGACAGACCTAAGACAACTAGACACATGGACCAGAAAGTGGCAGCTTCGCTTCAATGAGGAGAAATGCAAAGTTATGCATCTGGGACAATACAACCATCACTACGACTATACTATAACCAGTGGTGGAAAATATAACACCCTGGGGAGACCACAAATGAGAGAGACTTAGTGGCGCAAATAGACCGTGAACTAAAGCTTGATCAAAAAGTGGAGATGGTAATAAACAAAACCAACAAAATGCGAGGCCTTATAAGAAGATCATTTACATACCTGGATGGATCAACCATGAAAAAACTATACACGAGCCTGGTCAGACCTATTCTAGAACATGACAATGTAGTCTGGGCATCTGTACTTGTAACTGTTTTCATCTATGGTATCAGGTTAAGTCAGTCATCTAACAGATAGATATATATATAGAACTTACTTATTAACTTAGCAAAGTTCCTGCACAAGCTGTACAGCGTCCGTTGCAGCTGAGAAACTCTTGGAATCGCATCATGCATATAAAAAGTAACCCTATTCACCAACTAGGTGACGAAGATAACAAGTAGGCACGAAAGGTTGTACGGGCCATGCCAGGGACCGCGTCAACAGGCTGTCAGTTGGATTACCCTTGACCACTGCTGTGCAGTCGCTCAACACACTGCGGTCGTACAATGCACGAGTGCACCAACCACGTGAGCAAGATTATTTAACAAGATTTAACAAGATTTGCCATCCAAGCCAAAGGCCCAGATGGCAAGTGGACAAGGAAGCCATTGGCTTATCGAGAGTCCAACAATGTTCACCTACTTATAACCCGCCCTTCTGATATATGTGTCAACCTTGTTTTTAAACATATTCACGCTGCTAGCAGTTACACAATCTGTAGACAGTTTGTTCCATTCATTTACTGTCCTCTGTGAGAACGAGTGCTTCCTGATGTCCAATCTACATTGATCCTATACTAATTTTACCTCATGTCCTCTAGTTCTGCTATCCTTCTTGAGTGAGAAAAACATATTTCTATCAATATTTTCATACCCATTCAATATCTTAAAAACTTCAATCTGATCTCCTCTTAACCTCCTTGTCTCTAGAGTTGTTAAACCACATTCTTTCAGGCGTTCTTCATAACTAAGGTCTCTAAGTTCTGGAATCATTTTAGTTGCTCTCCTTTGTATGCGTTCAAGCGTATCTATATCCTTCTTACGATATGGTCTCCATGCTTGTATACAGTATTCTAAATGAGGTCTAACTATTGCTTTATAAAGAGGTATAATTAACTTTTTTCCCTTGTATGTTATGTTTCTTCTAATCAATCCAAGAATTTGATTACCCTTTGAAGCTGCAATACCACACTGCTCTGAAACTTTCATATCAGCGCTTATTGTAACTCCTAAGTCCTTTTCTTTTACAGTAGTACCAAGAACAGTAGCTCCCATTTTATAGTTTACATTCAAGTTCCCATGTCCTGTATGTAGGCATTTACATTTCCCAAAATTGAACAGCATCTGCCATTTCTCAGACCATTTCACTAATCTGTCTAGATCGTTTTGTAAATGTTGTTTATCACCATCAGTATTAACCTTTCTAAACAGTTTTGTGTCGTCCGCAAATTTCAGTACGTTACTTGTTATACTGTCGTCCAAGTCATTGATATAAATTAAGAATAATATAGGTCCTAATACTGATCCTTGAGGTACCCCACTCAAAACCGATTTCCAATTTGAAACTTCGCCATCTACTACAACTCGTTGTCTTCTGTCAGTCAGCCATTGTTCTATCCAGTCAGTTATGCTATCCCCGATACCATGGGCTTTTAATTTAAGTAGCAATCTTTGATGTGGCACTTTGTCAAAAGCTTTCTGAAAATCTAAGTAGATAATATCTACTGGCGATCCCTCGTCTATCCACTTAGTGATTTCTTCCAAAAACATAACACATTTGTTAAGCATGACCTCGCTTTAAGGAATCCATGTTGAAATTATCCACTTATGTTAACGTATAGGTCCAAATACTAACAGATTTGTTAAGCATGACCTTACTCCTAATTTACAGGAATCCATGCTGACGTGAATTTCACTGGTTTATGAAATTCTTGACCATCTGTTCACCACACCTTTTAATTAATGTTTCTGATGTAGCACATTCCATTCTGACAGCTTGTGCTGACAATACCTGACTTATTTCCGTGCAAGTGGCAATCTGATGATTGACATTCCCGGCTTGCGCTGACAACATCTTCATCCTTCTCGGCGTCCGGAAGAATCGTACGAGCCCCAGTAGATTAGACTTCCAGATGCCCAGCTCCGGTATGGTGCGGACGACCGACTCAATGGCTAAGTCCGACCGGTGAGCAGCACACCAGAAAATTGCCAGACCTCTCTGCACTTGGTCAGCAAGCAAACGCCATAACCCACCATGCCTGCCAGTGTTTGCCGATTCGCCGTCAGTGGTGACACCGACGAGCTTCGTGTCTTTACCTACGGTCAGAACCAAAGCTTTGTTCACCGCTTCCAGTAGTCCAGGGGCGCCGTTCGTCTCTGGCGAATGCATGACGACGAACACACACGTTACGCTACCATCACTGTTAGCCATCCGTCCACTTACAAACTTGTAGTCCAATATTTGCCTGTCACAGCTGCCATCAATCTGCACACTGAAGACTGTGCATCGGTTGAACATTTGAGACAGACACACTTTCTCTAGTTCGTATATGACATCCAGCATCTGCTTATAGTAGTTTGGGTCCCGGATCATGGCTGCTTGATGAACTGGCTATCGGGCGAGAACACGACGAAGGCAGTATCTCTGTGACTGGTTGTACACTTTTATCTTTGGGAGTGTCATCAGATGTGATGGCAGTGAACGGATCATGGCTGCTTGATGAACTGGTACTCGAGCGAGAGCACGACGAAGGCAGAATCTCTATGACTGGTGGTACAACTTTTATCTTTGGGAGTGTCATCAGGTGTGATGGCAGCGGACAGATCAAAGTTCCCTGGCGGCATTGTGGGTATTTCTGGCAATGAGTCATTGAGGCTGCGTCGAAAAATTGTGTCTAGGCGTTGACATTTTACCGCAGATTTATCTAGCCCTTTTTGTTTTCAACATCACTGTAAAGAACTGGATTCCACGCGGCTCAATCGTGTAAAATGTGATGGCGGGTCTTGTTGAATTATACACAATTTAAACAAACAGTAACATGCAGGTACACATATTTACATATGCATAATCATTAGCTATTCTAGCACCGGAACACTGCAGTCATAAGTAAACACTTCTATGGTTATGGTATGGCCATGCCAAAGCACGTTTTCAGTTCTTTGCATGAACTGTATGAAGAAGCCATTCGGCAATACGTCACTGTTATTGCTATGATGCTATTACATTCCTCACTTCCTGTCGCATGCATTAACATAAACACACCATAACTCGGGTACTACTGCCTATGTCCATGATATTGCCATTATTCTTCGACTTTTGAGTCGAAAGTAAACCTCACCATTCGAGACGCATCGAACATGAAAATGGAAATATGAAAATAGTAACCTGGCATCTAGTTATGGAACAGGAAATATAAAGCCTTTTTTGAAAATGTAAGATTCCCCTCTGAGCCATATCAATAAATTGATCTTTTGTAGACATATTGCCCTTCTTTAACTTTGGTACTTTCTTGATTTTGCCACCAATGAAAATTAATTTTGACCTACATTAATACAAGGGGCTGGTTAAGGAGAATGGGGGCACGCATTGGGGGGGCAAGTTGGTTTGACTGGGGGGGGCAAATGAAAGGGCTGGGGGGCATTGCCCCCCCCACTTTGTATGTAAAAAAACGCCCTGGGTCAATGCATATCATGGGCTTGACTTCCATCCTTGCATTTTACCAAGGGTGAAATTCGTGAGTATTCAGTGTTTAAATTTTTACTTCAATTAATGTTTAACCAAACATGAAGTAGTTTAATAGTTTGTGTGATGATTTCACAAAAACTACATACAAAAGTTGCACAAACGAGCTAGCATGCTGCAGTGGATGGCATATAGGTTAGATATTTCTCAAAGTGAATTTGAAGACTAGCAAAAAATAAAATAGAGGTGGAACCTTGAAGTGATTACCAGCAGAGCCGTGGTTGGTCAGACCCTGTTGGTAGGGATTCAGCTGGTCAAAATCCAATTTTGATAACTGTAAGAGTATCTCCGATGGAACTGTGAGTGCCAGAAGATTATGTTCATGCAGTTAGTCGTAGTTTACTTACGTGACAATGTATTAATTATGCATATTCATCCATGCTAGCTATGCCTATGGGTGGTATTTGTATAATACCCCTGGCAATCTTCTTGTTGAAACGTAGATTTGTCAGTTTATCCCATAAAAAGTGTACTTATTTCCATTTCCTGTCTTGGTCAGTGTTTCTGCAAACTAAACACGCCCATGCCTGTCCGATCAGTGACGACAGGTGCACTTAACTCCACTACCAATTAGAGTTACGTTCCCGTATGCGAGCCGTGTAAATCTGAGCGAGCAATATCATTAGCTAACACAGCAATTGAAAGATCCTCATTTCAACATGTCGATCTGCCAGGGGTATTGATGTAGTCAGAAGTCATTGGTGGTGAGCATGTGCATACAAAAATAACCCAACACTAACTATGAATTACATTATTTATTTCAAATCTGAAATTACAAGCAGTCTTAATATCACACTCGCACACATTAACACAGTATATCCTAATATGTCATATTCCATTGCACGTATACCCTGCAAATTGGTCACTACAATGAAACATTGGTTAGACACCTTGCAGATTAACAATAACAGTGACACACTGTCTAGAGACCATGCAGATTAGCCATAACACTGACACACTGTCTAGAGATTGCAGATTAGCCACAGCATTGAAACAACACTGTCAACAAACCCTGTACATTAGCCACAGCAGTGAAGCACTGTCTAGACACCCTGCAGAATAGCCACAACAGTGAAACACTGTTTAAAGACTCTGCAGATTAGTAATAGGAATGAAACATTATCTAGACACCCTGCACATTAGCTACAGCAGTGAAATACTGTCTCGAGACCCTGCAAAATAGCCACAACAGTGAAACACTGTTTGGAGACCCTGCATATTAGTCATAGCAATGAAACATTATCTAGACGCCTTGCACATTAGCCGTGAAACACTGTCTAGATACCCTGCAGATTAGTATTAACTGTTATTCTAACGTGAAGATATCCAGGCTTCCGTTGTGTCAAGTCCTTACGGTCATACAGAGGCAATTTGACTTCCTGTTGGTCAACCAGTGTTCTTCCTTCGAGGATCACTTCTCCCAGGAATGTGTCCACGAACATGTTCTTGTTCCAAAGCTGCAAGGAACATGCACTCATTGTGAGCAGTGTGCCCATCCACATTTAGCCTAACATTTGTAGGAACTACAGGAACTCACAAGTAAAACTGGTTGTGCAAGTTTT
Source organism: Lamellibrachia satsuma (assembly GCA_033239005.1). Taxonomy (NCBI): domain Eukaryota; kingdom Metazoa; phylum Annelida; class Polychaeta; order Sabellida; family Siboglinidae; genus Lamellibrachia; species Lamellibrachia satsuma. The sequence goes on along the minus strand of BSQZ01000003.1, from coordinate 12,781,198 downwards.
GTGATCCATATGACCCCACAGTGGCATATCTACATACCTGTGCGCCTAATGCCATACCTTTCAGTGTTCTCAGCATCATTTTCAGTATTTTTAACTGACTTTCAGTAACTTTGGTTGTGCAAAAAATACACCCGTGTTCATGCAGTCACAAACTATATTATATAATTCATTATTTTAAATGAGTCATAATTAAGAAAACTAAAAGTACGATTTTCTTAAATACACTGCATTTTTTTATTAAACAATTAAATATATACGAGACAGGTGGCAACATTTTTTTTCTGGCACTGCCCATTAACCTTGTGTTTATTTGACTCGACATGTTGGTGAACATCGTTTCCACCGCCATGACCAATCGAAAAATTGGCCATTGCATTGTGTACGACATCTGAAAAATCTGCGTACGGGCACTTTTTCTAGGTGGCGCTTCGTCATGTTTTGATGTTGAAGGCTCAGCTATCCGCTTTGCTCTATTCATTTTCTATTCAAAACAACGTGGACCACTTGACGGTGTGCGCTTGCACGATATCCGGATCATTGGCAGACAGTGCGGGCAACTCACATGCAGCAGAGACATTGAGATTAGTTTTAATTTGGCGCCATGGTTTTTTCAATGAAATGTATCTGTAATTTTAATATGCGCGATTCCGTAACAAAATTAATGAAAGTGCATTTCTGTATTTGTCATCAGATTCCGTAACAAATACGGAAAAATACGGAAGGTGCACAGGTCTGTATCTAGGATCTCAAAAGGGGTGGCCAAGCCTAATCGCCCATTAGTTTACCATGCTACCCTGCAGTGGCACAACAGGTTAAATATGAAAAAAAACATATTTAAGTCAAAGTGGGGTCATGACCCAATGCCCTAATTACGCCACTGTGATCTTATCAAATAACGAACGCTAATTTATTGACTTAAAAATCGGTAAAAACAAAACGTTGGAACAGATACAGAGGTGCCAAGTAACGTTCCACAAAAAAACGGAGGGCGATAAGATGGTAGGGACGAGGATCGTACAGAAATGGGTTTCCACTTCCGCCAGAAATAATTTTTCATTCGTATGTGTACTTAATTCTGGTAAATTTTATACACTAAATGATGGTTTGGTGTCATCTTTTTTGGATTGTTAAAGTTTTTTCTCCCCATGTCCATCATAAGGCCTCCTCCCCTGGTCACCTTGCAAAGCTTCGTCCGGATCAGCCTACAAATCGGCCATGCACAAGTAGCAAAACACAGACAGGCAAACAGACACTTTGCTTTATTGATTAATAGATGATTTTATGATACAAATGATCAGTCTGTACCATAATTTTATGATACAATTTTATGATACAAATGATCAGACAGACTGTACCATAATTGTTTTCAATATCGAACTAGAACAAAAGCTATGAACCTGAACTTTGATGGGCACAGACGTAGGGTGCCGACGGTAGAATATGGCACCGGTGTTCCACTCAGGCTTCAGCGAGTCCTTGCACACTGGGGTCGTGACCTTCTGACCTTCACAGCTGATGATGCAGTAAGGGTTAGGTTCTGTGTAAGAGACATGTTTCTCACCATTAATCTACACTACACCCACATCGCCTAATGATATCATTCCCATTTTGCCTACTCTGTATTGTGACAGCTCTCTCCTACTTTGTCATTAGAAACGCAATACTCCAGGTCTAATATTTGAAGACAACTAATGGTCATGCATTTGACCGAATTATTTTTGTAAGAAAAAATTATAAAAATTTTCAGATATTTATTTTTTTGTCATAATAAATTATTTTTTTGGCGATCCCACCAAAATATTCCGTAATTTTCCATGCACTATAAATTGGCATAAATTATAAACGACAAATCTTGCCTCGTGTCAGGCTTAGGTACACCTTAAACCTTCAACCAAACTATTGGAAATGGGGAAGTCAGGGGTTGACGCTAAAAAACTGTTTGTGTATTATACATGGTAATATAAAAATTCTGTCAGATTTGAGGAAAAAGTCAGGATGCGTATTATAATTGGGGGCACATTACACACAGAAAATTACAGTAACACATACTCCTCATCAATGCTTGTAAGGGGAATTGCCTTTGATATCAAGTTGCCAACAATGCGCATTGTCATTCTACTACCAATTACTATAATATTATGCAAATAAAGGGCATTGCCATTTAAGGTAGCTGGGGTGGCTATTATATGCTTGTCTTGAATTGATTAGTTTCAGTAGAAGTTTTAAAGATAAATTAACCATTTCTTAAATTAACCATCTATATAATGTACCAGATTTAAAAAAAATCCATTTTTCATTTACTTGGCTATGTTACAAGGTTTTTAATTTTTTTTGTAAATGTTAAAAAATAGCCACTAAAAACGAAGTTTAATCGTTTTGAGAAAATCTCCAAAGAAATAAATGACATACATATAAGCATGACAGTGTAACTGATAACTTTATGGCAGATTTTGGTTAACAATTATGTCTGCTACACCACCGTGAATTAATTAAGCAAAAGTTGAATAACAGCCTAAAGTGGCAGTGTATTTTTTACACAAACCCTTCACCAATCGTAATTTACTGACGTATTATGTTGCATGCACGTAAGATGCATTCATATAGAAAAATTGCAACATTGTAGTTGTTTTCTCAAACAATATTTTAAACATAATTTCCTGGTTATTAATGAAAACACAATCTCAACAAATGCTTGTTTTTGTGTTGAAATGTACGGTTTTTCACTGGCGTTTTATGTATTGTTGACAAAACATAATGGTCATTTGTAATACTGACATGTCCCCTTAATTTGCCACCACAATAGCACTTGAATCTGTACTTGTAACTGTTTTCATCTATGGTATCAGGTTACGTCAGCCATCTAACAAATACATGGCAGGGTGTATGTACGGTTATTTTGATTGGCCCATGGGGTCACCAGGTCACATATGTGTTGGCATTTCCTTTTGTGTCAAAGGCATGATAAACTACGTTAATGCTCACTGAATGCTGATATCTGCTGGTTTAAGTACATGATTTAGTTAGGTAGATATAACACTGATGTGCACTAGCATTACAGTAACCAGACGATGTGATCTTCTTTCACAGCGAACTAATATAGGTGGTTCGAACATCATAGCGCACGTGGTCGTTACTATGGAAACACTGTCGCTTTTCCAGAAACTCAAGGGGATCTCCAAAAGGACTGTGTTTTTAAAGGATGGATTGGCAAAATATGACGCTAGCCGTCCCAGCCACCTTCACAACCACACTATCTTTCTTTCGCAACAAACTTATCAAAACACAGCAGGTGCCAAGATACACCACATCCAATAATTGTACTAGATGAGGCAACAGTACGACAAGACTTGGGGTCAATTAAATTATAGCAGTTCCAATTAATACACCCTTCGCATTACCATCCCGCCACTTGCTGGATTATAATGGAATTTAAAGATTCAGGTAACTCCGAGAATATCACATTGGTTCATTTTGGAAAATATCGCCCACTAGTTATGATAATCAATTATTTTGAATATATTTCTTCTGCTTCTTGATGCCAATGTGCAGATCATATGTCGCGGAATACACATTTGAAACGGTTAGTGTGTGTCAGTTTTAAATCTGAAGTTATTCACTTCCTGTTAAAGATTCGTGTTTTATGTAGTTTCCGTAGTTCCATTGTGCCAGAGTTTGTCTTTTATATGTGCCAGTGGTCCACCATCTATAAATAAATGTACTATATGCAGTGATCAACACTTCCAACACAGAATTGCAGTGGAAGGGCCGAATCAACGCGTTAGTCTTCATGGCCCAGGACTGTCGAGTGAGATGGGAACAAAGCCTATATCACTGACCTGTCTTTCCCGATTCCAGGCCTGTTGCCTTGAAAACTACGATCTGGGTCAGCATGAGGGGATGTCGACAACGAGGGATGCAGGAACAGGTTCTAGTGAGCATTCCCTCTGTTGGTTTGTCCATATTCAATTCCCTATAGAAACAAGGGTTTTAACGATACAGAGACACAACAGGTGAAATGGCATTTTTTTTACAAAATTACTCGAGATGTGTTTCCACTGTTTCTGATGGCTTTGTATAATAATATCGGAATTGGAAGTGTTTATTTCACCCACAGAGATTAAACACTACGGTTGTCAATACAGTGAAAATCTACAGTTCAAGTAACATGTTAATAAATAACAAGTAATATATGTATGTACAACTTAGTGGAGGGAAAAGCGTTAATGCAAAACCTCATGTACCAAACTATAACAGGGAAAAGTGTCGAAAAATTAAAAAACTTTGTGAACTACCTCTGTGTCTTCAGTGTTCCACAGTGTATCCCTACATAATGCACCACTTGATTTCTTTAGAAACAACTGGGTAACAACTGTTAACACAATATTAGGGAGGGAGGGTGGGATTTTTCAAACGGATCGGAATAAACCGAACAACAAAACTGATCTTGCAATAAAATAAACAAATTCAGCGATAACGAATAATCAGTAACCATAGAAATTCGGAAATATTTGCAGCGCAATGGTCTCACAACGACACAAGCTAACTTGGAAATCGAGAGAGGAAGGCTCTAGGTCACGTGGTTGGTGTATCCATAGGCGTGAGCGAGTAATTAGGCCAATACTCTCTCTACCATAAAAGGTCTAACCTCAAATCGCCTTCATTGCCTTGTCATCTCGCATAAAATCCTTTATGAGCCGCTGTCACATAAATTCATTTATGCAAAATAACAACACAAGTCCAGCATAGATTGAAATAGGCCAAAGAATGACATTTAGATTTATTAATTAAGGAGCATGAAATTAGGCAAGCATACACCATCAAAATAAGATACATCCAATAATCTCAGTAAGCATGCCGGCCCCCAAAAGGTGTATCTCATGCCTATCAGGCCCCCAAAAGGTGTTTACACATAATTAGTATCTCATGCCTATCAGCTACCCACTACCAGTACTATCTGTACCACTACTGACTTATATACAATTCACATGGTATCGGTGGGGGTCACAGAGGGTGACCTAGTGGCGGAGTGACCCCCACCGATATCATGTGAATTGTATTGAAGACAGTAGTGGTACAGATAGTACTGGTAGTGGGTAGCTGATAGGCATGAGATACTAATTATGTGTAAACACCTTTTGGGGGCCTGATAGGCATGAGATACTAATTATGTATAAACACTTTTTGGGGGCCAGCATGCTTGATGAGATTATTGGATGTATTTTATTTTGATGATGTATGCTTGCCTGATTTCCTGCTACTTAATTAATAAATCTAAATGTCATTCTTTGGCCTATTTCAATCAACACTGGACTTGTGTTGTTATTTTGCATAAAGCTCATTAAGTTTACTTAAACACTTTCGAAAAATAATAACAACACAAGTTGCATAACTTCCAAGACAGGCTTGACAAATAGTTCAGTTATTTTATCACTAAACGATGAAAAAATTTCAAAGGGTAAATACATTGACTTAATTTAGAATCTGGCTAGGTTCTACTAATAAAAAAGATAATATAAAATGGAAGAGAGGAGAAATATCTAAATAAAGACTTTTCCATTACCACAAAAGGCCACATTGTTTTGATAACTGTTACAATAAATTAATATTCATTAAGTGAAATGTACGTATAATTACAAATTATGAGTGTACATTCAAACATAAGGCAAAACCAATGAAAATCAATAATATGGAAGATTATATCTAGTATAATCTTAACGAGGGCCAAAGGGGTGGGGTAATAGTATAACCATTTAAAGTGAATAATTTTGTAAATGAGTACACATGAGACAAAGTTAAGTTCCCATGTTCGAGAGCTTAGCTAGAAATCCAGTTCTCAGAAACCTCTGAGCATTTATATGCATTTCATGTATACAAGCGGCTAACACCATTTTTACTTTAACAGAAAGTCAGACTTTGTTGATACGACGAAAATCTTATCCTGTCAATCCTTGACCAGGATTCTACCGTTACATGTCCATTGTCCAGGATAGTACCCAGTTTTCGCAGATTTCTTGCGTTGTAGTCGAGCAGAGCGTGCCAGGCCATTAAGGCTTCGTTCACAAAGACGCTACCTTTGTTGGTACTTGCCTTCAGTTTGCTGCGTTATCGGAAGACTTCATCTTGGCGACGTTCACTTTGAAATTTCACAAGCACGGGGCGATCTGTCTCTGTAGATTGGAGCTTCACTCGGACTCTGTGACTCCGAACGATATCGCCGGCCTGGAGCGGTGGAGAGACACACATCTGCTTGTTGACAATGTCAATAACTGTGCCTTCTAGTTGCTTGTCACTGATGATTTCCTCAATACCCAGAAACAGCAGATTTGACCGGCGGGAATATTGTTCGTACCCATCCAGCTGGTTTTTCAGGTTTTTGACTTTGTTTTCTAAATCCGCACATCTTTTGCTAACAAAGATTCAGAGAGATGATCGATTTTAGATATTAAATAATCCATCCCGTCCATGAGAGTTTTCGGCTAGAGGACTGCTTTCATTTTTTCAAAACGACTTCATCAGTTGGATCGGTTAACGTCTACGTCATCGATGTTACCGTCTGACGTGACAGAGTCAGAGAACGCACTTTGTTTTGGTTTGGGGGCCATGTTGAACAACTAGGTGCGAGATGTCCGGTTACGATAGCCGCTCCTGTTTATAAATAGATACCGCAGTTCGACACTGGCGTACTTCATGAATCTCGGTCAATTTAGATTGTTTCTTGGATTAGCGCACTGCTCCAATTCAGTAAGTTCAGTTCCACGTATGTTCACAAATCATGTGTGCTATTGTCTCTTCACAGTTCAGACCAAATTGACATGAAATTTACCTCTATTTCTCCCACCTATGCGACGACTTAAACACGTGTTGCCATGTCACGTGAGAATAATATAATAATACATTTTATTTGGTATGGTGCCATATCCAAAATTGCTCGAGGCTCTTCACAACACATTACACATTAATAAGATATCTAGAATGGCTAAATAAACAAATAAATAAATAATTGTGCAAATGTATTATTTAATTCTGAAATCATTGGGCAAAACAGTAAATTATTTTTGACTGAATTTGGTCAACATTTGGCAAAGGCCCAAAAATAATCTGGCTCTATGAGTTTTGTCTACTCACAGTTTTGCAAGTTGCCCGATCTAACAATCAAATTAAATTCTTTCAGTGATTAAAAAAAATATGCACTATTTTATTAATCTGACTTTACATATTACATAAACTATTCACACAGTACAGATTTGACCATCGATGAACCTGATGCATGTTAAATCAATTGAGGAGGCAGATTAAATTACATCTTACATGGCATTGCTTCCGCTGCTTGTGTATATATGCATGAGAAAGCTGCCGGTCTCTTGAGGTTTTGATGTTGTTGCAACCACTATGTAGCGCCCACTGGCGAGCCGACATCTCAAGACAACCCTCCGGATGTTTTTGTACACAGAAGTTGACACCACGTCCAGGATTTTATGAAGGCGATAAATGCGATTTACCTCCACCTGTTCATAACCAGACAAAACAGTGCATTTAATGCAGTTTTTTTTTCAGACTGGGTCAATTACATATCAATTCCAATTCCACAATAATAGTCAATAATAACCAATTCCACATTAAAAATACTAATTCCAATTATCAAATCCATATTCTGGGCTTGAACAGTTTTACATTGTTAATCGGCCTATGGCATGCAGATTCTATTCAAGTGTCTATTGAGCCAGATAGTGTAGCTACATCAAACAAAATCTGAAGGTTTTGCTGGAAATATGCCTAACGATTTTTTTTGGTAAATTTGAAACAAATCTATTTAAATATAGGATACGGCCTCAAAATCCAAAGAATTCATACCGAACAAAGGTAATCTATCTGAAACAGATTGTCTGTGACAGTAATACATGCTCCATGACGTTACAAAAGCTAACCATTTGCAACTACGATCAAGAATATCACCTACGCAGAATTTTTTTTAAAGATTTTTTATAAAGTGGGAGATTCAGGTCGAATCTTTGTACTCAGGTCACCTGACATGTTTATTGGGCGACCAGAAAGCGCCTGGCAGTTCTAAGAAATCGACTTCCAGTGAGGTGCATTAAATGCCTTCGACTGAAATCGAAAGGCCATCAGAAGCAGGGCGGTCAAGCGAGCTTCTAAGTCAGAACGGGATACGTTTAGTAAACAAAGACCAAAATATGTTGCATAAGTTGAGTTAAGATGCTAACAGCCATATCCTATTGGCAAGTATATGACAAAGTGTTTGCAAATAGATTTTCATTTGGTGAGTGACTATTGCCAGGCTACACGCACTCATGACATAGGGTTATCTAACACTGCAGCCCGGCCCATGAAATTAAGACACTGCGTGTTCAACATGGTTTTTATCGTATAAACCACTACCGCGACAGTCTTCATTGTAGTAACAAATGGTTATGTTTTAGTAACTCTTATATCTGCATCTTAGGTCTAAACCATGACTTTTGTTTAATTCTTCTTATGTTACAGTTCATACCTTCGTGTTAGTCACATATTATGTGACTAGAGTATTTCCGAGCTTGGTGCACTCACTAAAACAATTGAGGAGGAAGTTTTAAATACATGTATATATATATATATATATATAATTATATATATATTTAAAACTTCCTCTTCAATTGATTTAGTGAGTGCAGCAAGCTCGGAAATTCCTTCCCTCCCTCCCTCTCCCTCTCTCTATGTATATTACCAGTAAAACCACTTTGAGCATCAAATATATCCAACAGGAGCTTTATCAAATAAAAGCAAAATCATCTATATTTGCATTTATTAGGAAATAGCCTACCTTTAAAACAGTGAAGCCAACCGTTAGGCAATCTCTATGCGTCTGAATCGTCCACTCTTTATCAACCACATGACTGCTTGATTTAGCTGGCTTGCTACTGTCTGCTGACTCACTACATTTGGCTGGGTTGCTAAGTTCAGCCAGTTCACTATGTTCGGCCGACTGGCTATGTTTGGCGAACTGGGTAAGTTCGGCCGACAGGCTAAGTCTAGCTGCCAACATATGCATGGTAGGTCGCCAGCTGAATGTTCTTTGATCTGACTTGATATTATGCACGTGTTGCATAAGAGCCAGAACTACCTCGTCATCACGGTCAACCACAGAAAACACAAACTGTAACATGAATAAATGTAAGGTAGGGTGGGGCAAGACACCCGATCTGGACATAGGGCTCAAAACTAAGAATTTCAAGATCATTGTGTCAATCTCATTACAATATGTCTGCAGCAGAAGCAAAACATGCAAGAAGCTATTCACATTACAGTCGCACCTCGTTATTACGCGCCCCGTTATTACGCAGATTCGGATATAACACGGTCGGTCGTGGACCCCGATTTTCTGCCGCCAAGGGGAAATGCCAAATGGGCCTGCTTAAACCTACTTAGAATTGCTTTGACAATTCTTAAGAAACATTAGGCGAACAATGTCAGTGAACGAGTATCAACGTGTTGTTTGTTTAGCGCTCTTGCTGACATCAATCACTGTTGCTGGCTTTGCTTCGATGGTTTGTAAATTGCAATAGAGATTCACAAATACGCCTTGCGTAAGAATCATATACACAGTTTTAAATGCATTTAATATGCAATACCAACATAACACTTGGGTGAAATGACATGCTTTCATTACATTGTAGATTTAATCGTTTTCAAGACGTGAAACTAACATACCAAATTCCTAACCCAAGGCTCTACCAGTGCGCGAAAATACGAATTCGTCATCCGCATATGAAACGATGAATCAATGTTAAGTGGTGCGTCATAAATTTATGCTTCGGTCGAGATAGGTTGAAAGACGTGAAACAATTATTAATTCTACCTATTGTCGTTTTCTGTGTTTTATCAGCTTACATACTACATTTGTCAAATCATATACGTTTTCGGCTGCTCAGATCCAGGTTATTATTTTCGATTCGTAGGCCTATTGGTCCAGTACATCATCATCATAGTAGATCTATTCCATAACGGTATACGTACATGTACATTTTATTCAGTTCAAGAATCAACAGGGTATGACATTTAAAAAATAATACACGTTGATGCTAGTATAAGTTTAATAAGTTCCATAAACTGCATGTTGGCGTATAAGACACTGCTGCAAGCACATGGGGCTTCGACAGCGTTCATGGTCTTGGTGCAGCTGGCGGCGATCGCTGTTGTTGAGTAGCTCCCTGGTGGCAGATATGGGAACACTTAATGCGCCTCGCTTACAGTGCGGTCCGAAGTCGTGGACCCCGACCACCGCGTTATAACGAGGCTCGACTGTAAAATGTGAGTTTCATAACTATACAAAATTAAAAACTGCATCCTCATCTGATTTAGTCTTTCACGAATCCTGTTCGTTGATGTCCAAAGTTGTTTGTGAATAGTTTAAGTAATATCCGCTGTTGGTTTAATTAAAAAGTGCGTATTTTTGTTCAAATCATCAAAAGAACTGACTTTAGTCGTTAGATCTGGTAAGGCTCAAAATAGTGGATATGTCCAAAACGGTAAACACTTTATGGGGTCAAGGCTGATCAAGGGCATGACTTCCATGCTCTTGCCGATCACATGACAAAGTTATGAAATTTCACCAAGGGCGAAATTCGTGAGTTTTCAACGTTTCTATTTTCACAATAAATTCTGCTTGCAGAATTAAATAATTTAATAGTTTGTCTAATGGTTTCACACAAAAAACGACATAAATAAGTTGCACAAACGAGCTAGCATGATGTAGCAGACACGACGTAGGTTTGAATTTTCTAAAATGAATTTGAAATGAGACAAGCAAAAAAATTTAATTGATGAGACACCTTTAATCGTCCTTACCAAAGTGGGACTATGCACAGTAGCTACGAGAAGCTGAAACCAAAAAGTAAATGGCTAATGCGATTATAGTAGTGGTATAAATGTATCGGTTGTGGGCGATATATGAAACAATATTCAAATAAAGAAATTATAACACTGCAAACGCCCAGAGGGGGGTCTTTTTGCCTCGTGGGTGGGCTTCATACCCCACCATAGGAACCTCTGCTAAAATGTCTACAACTTTTAGGAGAGACTAAAGACTTTAAACTTCAATCCCTGGCAGACCTGTTCATTCCACCGCCAACTTCACTTCTCTGGGAAGCATTCAGCCAAACTGCAATTACTGTGCAACGACTTTGTTCAAATGTCATTTATACAGCTGAGTGAACTGAGGCAATGTGGAGGGAATTAAATAGCCCAAGCTTTGATACAGCAGCAATAAAAATAATTTTAACATCGAAATATCATCATCATTGCAACATCGTATGGCTTTCCCATAAACAGTATAATCATCCATACTTGGCATACATAGCACGTCGTCATTGTTTTAACACAGACAAGCCACATCAACGTCTGCTTCCGCACAAATCACTCCGAGAACAATTTGTACAGAAGCAGACAGCATTGGGGCTCGTCTGCGTTAAAACAACGGACAAAGTGCAGATGAAGGAAGCAGACAGGTGTATTCAACGGTTTATGTTACCTGTGGGTTGTTGAGAAAGGTACCCGTGTATTCGATGCATCCTCCCGCCTTGTTTGGTTCAGCCCATTCGCTGTGCATAACTGCACAACTCATTCGCTTCATCTGACGACACATGACTACGTGGGTGAAGTTATGGCAGAATTCATCGAACGTCATCCTGCAATGGCAGAGACAAACACGTCACTGTTACAGTGGCGTAGGCACCCTTGCATCCAGGGACTTCTGACCGCATCAGTATACCCCTCATCCTCACTAGCCAGGGGTGGTGGCATTACTAGACTATCCCTGGCACATCAACCTGTTGAAACGTCCATTTGTCATCAGTTTTTTCCACGCTATATGTATGCTGAATTAGTTGTACTTCCTGTCTTGGTCGATGTGTTTCCAGGAACTAGATGCGCTCACGCCCAAACATCAAAGAGTGTTCCCACGAACAGCGATGACGGCTCCGCAACCAATTAAAGTTAAGTTCCCGTATGCAAGCCCTGTAAATCTAATCGAGCAATATATATTGGTTACACAGCAACTGAAAGTTGCACATTTCAACAGGTCGATCTGCCAATGGTACTGATGTAGTCAGAAGCCCCTGGCGACAAGGATGGTACCCCTAGCAGATTGAGCAAGATCTTGGAGCTTAACTATAATTGGCTGACGACCTGTCGTCGCTGGTCAGACAGGTAATGATAGGCATGCCTGGAAACACTCTTTAAAGTTTGGGCATGGGCGAGTCTGATTCCTAGAAACTGTCAACCAAGACAAGTGGGACAAAGTACAAATGATTCAGCATACATCCACACATAGCAATGGATAATTAATAAACTTATAAATCGATGTTTCAACAGGTCGAACAGCCAAGGGTACAATAGTACTACCACCCCTGTTTAGTGAGGGTGGATGTAGGCAAGAATCGGTGCTCTTCGTGACCATTGAGTATCCAATCAACAACCATTGGTGTGGTTTGTTCATCAAGGTATGTGACCATTGAGTATCCAATCAACAACCATTGGTGTGGTTTGTTCATCAAGGTATGTGACCATTGAGTATCCAATCAACAACCATTGGTGTGGTTTGTTCATCAAGGTATGTGACCATTGAGTAACCAATCAACAACCATTGGTGTGGTTTGTTCATCAAGATATGTGACCATTGAGTATCCAATCAACAACCATTGGTGTGGTTTGTTCATCAAGGTATGTGACCATTGAGTAACCAATCAACAACCATTGGTGTGGTTTGTTCATCAAGGTATGTGACCATTGAGTATCCAATCAACAACCATTGGTGTGGTTTGTTCATCAAGGTATGTGACCATTGAGTATCCAATCAACAACCATTGGTGTGGTTTGTTCATCAAGGTATGTGACCATTGAGTAACCAATCAACAACCATTGGTGTGGTTTGTTCATCAAGATATGTGACCATTAAGTATCCAATCAACAACCATTGGTGTGGTTTGTTCATCAAGGTATGTGACCATTGAGTATCCAATCAACAACCATTGGTGTGGTTTGTTCATCAAGGTATGTGACCATTGAGTAACCAATCAACAACCATTGGTGTGGTTTGTTCATCAAGATATGTGACCATTGAGTATCCAATCAACAACCATTGGTGTGGTTTGTTCATCAAGGTATGTGACCATTGAGTAACCAATCAACAACCATTGGTGTGGTTTGTTCATCAAGGTATGTGACCATTGAGTATCCAATCAACAACCATTGGTGTGGTTTGTTCATCAAGGTATGTGACCATTGAGTATCCAATCAACAACCATTGGTGTGGTTTGTTCATCAAGGTATGTGACCATTGAGTAACCAATCAACAACCATTGGTGTGGTTTGTTCATCAAGATATGTGACCATTAAGTATCCAATCAACAACCATTGGTGTGGTTTGTTCATCAAGATATGTGACCATTGAGTATCCAATCAACAACCATTGGTGTGGTTTGTTCATCAAGGTATGTGACCATTGAGTAACCAATCAACAACCATTGGTGTGGTTTGTTCATCAAGATATGTGACCATTAAGTATCCAATCAACAACCATTGGTGTGGTTTGTTCATCAAGATATGTGACCATTGACCATCACATCAATTACTTAGATGAGCAAACTGTAACAATGATTATTAATTGGATAATTCATGCATCCTGAATTTTAGTATCTTCTTGTTTTTCACTAAAAACAACTTTTCTAACAATTTGTTTGCATTGCATTGATGAAATAACTGTTAGATAGTTAGAATATGGATTAAAACCTGGCATATTACATTTAATGAAGTATACAGCTGGAAGCTCAGTGCCAGTCATGTTATTTGGTGGTAATGACGACAGTGTGAACAACTTCAAAATTATGACGTACGTATTCTAGTTTTTGATTTGAACTGATATATTTGTATTATAAAGGCCACAGTTTCTTTCATAACTGTCTTAGGGATCTAATGTTTGTTGTAAGATGTAGATATTTTATTTGTCTTGAACTTTCGTTCTTATTTGTGCAATTTCTATATTATTTTTCCAATTCTGAAACATTCAAAACGTTTTTTACTGGGAAAGTTAAGGTAATTAAATTATATATTCAGAAAAGCATGCATGCATCTTAGCTTTCTTTTTAGTATATAACATGTTTAAAACTATTCCCGTTCAAAACCAATGAACGAGATTCACGATGAGCTAAATCAAACGATGAGCGAGTATTAAAATGAAAACCTGTACAGACTGGTAGACAAGCAGACTGGTAGACAAGCAGACTGGTAGACAAGCAGACTGGTAGACGAGCAGTGATACTGACCAGAATTCATTGTCAACGATGAGTGTGACTCCTCTCTTCTTCTGTAGGGATACTTTGCAAACCCCCCATTCCTCGGAGCTTCAACAAAACACATCCTAGCAAAGCACATATTACAGCAACAGGTTTTTTGCGTTACCTAACCCATAGCAAAAAATCTAAATTGTTTTAGAATATTCTATTGGATTTTTGCAGAGGCAACTGTGTAGAATTCTGAAAAAATATTGCATAGCATTTTTATAGAATATTCTATATAATTTTTTTTATTCAATAGGAATTTTTTGAACTTTTCTAAAGAACTGGTAGTATTTCATAGTTTTCTATGCAATATTCTACAATGACCTGTAGAACTCTCTATAATTTATTTTTAAAGAATTCTATAGATTTGTTTGCTAATTAAGGGAAGATGCAAAGTCTGATCGTCCTAATTAAAAAATCATGTTAAAAAAGATAACTATATATTCTAACGTCTTCATCACCCAAATGTGTTTTAATTACCCACTTTTTTTCATATGTTTTGACTGTTATATGTTTAATTTGAATGTTTCAACTTGAATATCATGTTTACACTGCATGCTGAATATCATGTTTACACTGCATGCTGAATATCATGTTTATCCTGCATGCTGAATGGCAACTGATATGACATTCAAGTTTACAACTGTAGTTAATTAAAACACATTCGGGTGAAACAAGGCGTCACGGATGGCTATGTGTCACCCCACATTGACACCACCATTTCTGTAGCACAGTAAAACAATTAACCCACCGCAGTACGATGTAACCAAGTTTTGATTTTCCCAGGAGTCTGATGGTCTGTCAACGTGTGTATGAACCGGCTCCGGGCTAGGAAGTTGATACAACAGTGGCGCCACACAGTGGACTGGCTGTTGTTGAACAAGTACGGACTCCCAAATTTGTCTGCGGACTCGCAAGTTTAACCAGAGTGGGACAACAAACCTATTTCCCATGAAAATCGATGCTTGGTAACGTACCAACGTCCAAACTTGCCTGTCCAGCCATTTGTTGACCAGGGATCTCTTAGACGTATGAGGTTCAGTTTGTCCTCCTGTACCAGTTTCACTAGTGGTGTTCCAGCAAACGTCACCCTTTTCACAGCAGTCACCCCATAGCCATGACCCATGAGAAGACCCCCACTGTTTGGCTCTCCCACGTTGCTGAACATGGGTGCCTGCAAAGGGATCATCTAACTGCTAACTCCGACCGACTGACTGACCAGGGTTGGCCGGTTAAAACCAGGTAGTTTTAAATGCCCAGTAAAAACAGTTAAAACCTAATGAGGTACCAGTTTTCTTCCAATCACAACTATTCAGATTTATTTACTCAATGTGTCGGCTACCATCAGTAAACTTCTTCAGGAACTGAAGTCAAGGATGATTAGCACTTCTGTTCGCTAGTTGGCATGGCAAGCAGGTCGTCCCATAGGTGGCTGAGTCGGTATTCCCTCCTGTATCGATTCATGATTGGAGTCATCTTTCTGATTCATATGGCCTCTTTAATCCATCTCGCATTTCCGTTGCTTTCCAGACACGTATGGGACGGCCTGCTTGCTATGCCAACTGGCAAGCAGAAGAACTGTTTGTTCAATATTCAGGTAAATTCTACATAGTTTCTAAGACTAAGTACTTTGACATGAAAATGACAAATCCCAATTTGGGAAAGTCCAAAATCGGAATTGTGTTCCGAGTAGTATGATGACCAGCCTATGTCTAGTTTTTGCTTCTTATAAAACATGTAATAGTCAAATACCACAATATTTAGGTGAATTTTAGGTTCCCGTAAATATTGGAGTTCTGATTTTGCACAGTGACCCATCACCTGGACAAGTCTTGGAATTCCGATTTTGGATTACTATTTGGGACGTAACAACTGTGACTCACACTGATGACAGCCAGCATCAGTGACTTGTTGTCGACCTCCTCTTTCAGTGTTCTAAACAATCGTTCTTGAGAGTCGTCATCAGGAGAGATGTCACTGACCTCCCCCAGTCCACCAGTGAAGTCCTCCAGTATCTCCACCATGTCTGCCTCTCCCAGATGATCGTATGAACCCAGCACCCTGGGGGAGAGGAGAGCAACTAAAATGATTCTAGAACTGAGAAACCTTAGTAATAAAGAACGCCTAAAAGAATGTGGTTTAACGACTCCAAAGACAAGGAGGTTAAGAGCTGATCAAATTGAAGTTTCTAAGATATTGAATGGGTATGAAAATATTGATAGAAATATTTTTTCTCACTCAAGGAAGATAGTGGAACATTAATACAGGATCAGTGTAGATTGGATATCAGAAAGTACTCATTCTCACAGAGCACAATACATGAATGGAACAAATTATCTACAGATTATGCAAATGCTAGCAGCTTGAATATGTTTAAAACACGGCTGACACATATCTCAGGAGGGCGGGTTACTCATAGATGAAAAAATTTTGAACTCTCGATTAGCCAATGGCTTCCTTGTTCAATGGCCATCTGGGCCACTGGGCCTTGGGTGGCAATCTTGTTAAATCTGTAACAAGATTGCCATCCAAGGCAAAGGCCCAGATGACAAGTGGACAAGGAAGCCATTGGCTTATTGAGAGTCCAATATTTTTATCTAGGTGTAATCCGTTTGTTTTTAAACATATTCACGCTGCTAGCAGTTACACAATCCATAGACAATTTGTTCCATTCATTGACTGTCCTCTGTGAGAAGGAGTATTTCCTGATATCCAATCTACACTGATCCTTTACTAACGTTACCTTAAATGTTGTTAAATATTGTTGTTAAAGACATCGCACAATGTAGGCATTTTGATATGTGTAGACTTAATTAAATTTAAACAGCAGTTATTATGTTTAAGGAACTACCGGATATTTTGCAAAAAGACTAAACTGTATGTACAAACATACAGTACTAGACATAAAGATACCTTCAGTGGTTATTGTGTTCGTACCGACTTAAAATCATGCATTTCTTTTTATTGCGTGAATTATGAAATTCATTACACAAAAACATCACTGGGTGTATCACACTTCTGTAATTCATTCTCTATGTTGTTGGAAATTAATTACTAAGTAACTGGTTGATTGATTGATGGGGCATCCGTGGAAGAAACAACTTTGTGTAATAACTCTAAAGTCACTTCTGCAATGCCATGTTTGTTTGTCTCGTCTTAGAATCTATCCACAGCATCTACAACATGCTGGGTCGTTTGTGCAAATGTGTTATTAGTCTTGATAATTATAAATTTACGCCTAGTTTTTTATTATTTCATTTGGCATAGAGAGGGTCTTAATCCAAAAGACACATACTTGCAACTTCCTTCCCGGGAGCCTGGGGCTAGTCTGAAATGAGCCAAGCCAAAAAAACTGAATGTAGGAAGGACCTAGTGCTGGTTCGATACCAGGTTTCTTCGACATAAATCGATACCAGAACTTTACTCAATACTTGCGTTGTAAGCAGGGGCGTCCACAGGATTTAGACACATTTTTCTACGCAAATTATAACTGCAACTGAATTTTTCTAACTGAAAGTAAAAAAATAAATGTATTTGTGATTGTAATTGAAAACAAAAAAGCAATGTAATTGTAATGCAATTGTAATTGATAACTGTAATTGACGCCGGTGTTCTGATTCACACTATAAGTCTCTATAAGTCTCTCATTGTAATTAAACTCTTGCATAGAAATGGAATGCACAGCAAACTACATCAGTGTTCTCAGTTCTGCAACATCAGTGGCTTCGACACTCACTGGTGCACCTCAGTCGAAAAAGAACAGGATATGGCAGGTTCAAACACAACATGAATCAGATGGGGCTGGCACCGTCAGCTTCATGTGAGTGTGGCGCCAAAAGACAGAGTACACTCCACATCACCAGGGAGTGTCCGCTACACAAATGTAACAGAGACCTGGGCAGGCTGGACGGGCCGGCATGCGCCTGGCTTTGGGACCTACAATGCGACACGTGATTGACCCCCCTTGAATCATACGCAAGAAGTACCTTCTCATAAATTTTATTCAGAAAAGCCAACTGGTTTACCTTTTCTGGTTTCAAACAAGTTCGATGGTCACCAACACTGCCGAAGACTTGCTCTGATGGCACTGATGTTGCAAGCACACAAAAGTATTTCTTTGCAACATTGCATAGATTTGGGTAGAGTTTGATTTTCTCTCCAACAAGTAAGTACATTGGTATCTTTGTTCTCAACCTGGGGAATGGACACATACAGGTCGACTTCCTTCTCAAATTTACTGTGATTGTCCTCTGTCTCATGATTTTGAGGTGTGTTAAAAAAATCTGACAGTTTTCTTTTCTTGGAACTCGATCCGTTTGTGTCTGCAATCACAGCTGTGTCTACCAGTTCCTCATTAAAAGGGAGGTTGATCACCTCAATTTCCACGAGAACTTCCCTTCCCTCAGTTCCCTGTGCTTATCAGCACATTGACTCTTGAATCGTGGGTCCAGGTATGTTGTCACTTTCATAAAGTTCTCCACTGCTTATCACTTGTGTACTTATCGTGCAGGTAGGAGACAGTCCTCCTCTTGATGTATTCCTCTTCTTGTTTTAAGAATTTATATATATATATATATATATATATATATATATATATATATATATATACATATATATAAGTACATATACATATATGAGTGAGTCTTTGCATAGAGATTTGTATGCTAGATGACCATGCATTGGATAGCTTACCTGACAGCATAACTGTGAAATCTGCTACTGGTTCCAAAGCCTTGACAACACTCCAGAATATCCAGATCCTGCCATGTTGGGACAAGGTGGCTTGCTTTCTCCTAAGGACTCTCCTAATGGCAGGCTCTTGTTCAAGGGTGCACTGCTTCACCTTGAAGTTGGATCCCCATGTCTCAGTCCACGATCAGGGAGTGCTGAGGTAATTTCAGCTCGATCTGAGCCACTGTCAGCGATTGCATTTTTTGTAGCTGTGAGTGAAGTGGGTTGTTAGCTTTCGACACACACCAATCACACGGCTGACCCTGGGATTGTCCTTGATGCTGTTGGCAACTGCCAGATTGAGCCTGTGCCCGAAACATTGAAATCGTGGAAATCCTGCGAGCTGACAGACCTTCACAATGTTTGCACCATTGTCAGTAGTAAAGGCTGTCAATTTGGAGGGATCCAAATTCCACCTTTCGAAGCTGTCTTGCAGGGCTTCTTTTAAGTTCTCCCTTGCCTCACCCACTTTCAAGTTCTCACATTTTGACTGCAGTTCTAAGTTATTGATGAAATGTATCGTGAGGGACATTTATGGATATGTCGTGTAGGAACTCCACAAATCAGTAGTGAATGAGTAGAACACAACATTTCTCAGGCTACCCTGCAGCCTTTTGTACACTTCGTTGTACAGCTCTGGGATTGCTGTCTTGCTGAAGAAGCTCCTGCTAGTGCTCATCTACAAAACATATACTATGATCAGGCATGCATCATTGCATAGCCATAACTTCACATAAGCCTAACTACTGTGTACCATTTGAGATACAATTATACCAAAGACCGTATACTAGTACTAACGACATATACAGTCTTTGAGTGTATACTTGTTAGTTTACTACAATTTGTATCACGTATTTAAACTAACAGTAATGTAAACTATTTCATGATTTACTGATTTCAATGGCAGTACTCTATAGTATGTTACGCCCTATCAGTATAATGAAAACTTTTAAAGCACTTACTGTGGATCAAATGCAAATTGAGATTTGAAGCCCTCCTTTTCTACAGTATACACTGGAAGCGCTTCTTTGCATATAAAGTGAATGACACTCCTCGTCAACTTTTGGTGGTATGTTGACTTTTTGTCATACATGTCAACAAACATGAACATATCTGGAACTGTTTGGTTCCTGGCATTACAGCGGCGTCTATGGTCATCAATAGCATCATCGGAGTCACTGTCACTGTCGCGCACACTGTCACTGCTAGACAGTCTCATCAGACTTGGCAACGGACTTGTTTGAGTCATCAGGCTGGAACTACATGTGTAGACATCTTTTAGTCTGCGATACACTCATTGTTGACGTTGTTGGGCCACGAGCACGAGTGCATTCCATCACGACTTTGTACTCTTTGGAGTAGTGCACGCTGTCACTGAGGTGTTTGACACTCAACCGTATTTCCATGTTTTGTGAAATACTGTCAGATTGGCGAAGCATGTTTCAGACGTTGACCCGGAAATGACCCCGTCACTGTCGATGACGCAACGTTTGTTCGAACACATTGCTAAACATTAATTCCTGTTTGTTTTATTGTGTGGGTTGTGTCGATATTGTCGAGGTTTAAAATTGTTTTGAAGCATGTTTCAGATGTTGACCCGGAAATGACCCCGTCATTGTCGATGACGCGACGTTTGTTCGAACACATTGCTAAACGTTAATTCCTGTTTGTTTTATTGTGTGGGTTGTGTCGATATTGTCGAAGTTTAAAATTGTTTTGAATGCACTGCATATGTTTATAACATTTCATTCATAAATGATGAGTTATTACGAGATTCCATTTCAAAGATTACCCAGATTCAGGACAAACGGTGGTGCCACCAAATGGAGCCTGGATAATCGACGCTAGTGCGTAAGTGTGGTTTTGACTTCTGAGAATTTCCTTTGGGCTACCAGACTATGAGACAAGAGGAGCCTGACGGGCTACTAATAAATCTGAGTCACAGGTGGATCAATTGTCAGTGCAGTCCTAGTCAGTGCCTAGGAAGAAATCACTGGCTTCCTGGGGGCACCAGGTTGTGACAAGTCAGTTGTTAACAATTGACAATATCAAAGACATGTTGCAGGCATGTCTAGCTTCAACCGGAAAATCCAATACAGATCGACAAGGTAGTTACATAGTTGCCATTTTTCTTAATCAGCCACTTGCTGGAGATAAACTGGTCAGTGGAGTTTCTGCTATGCTTAACAGAATACTGTGTTGGTCCCATTAGACGCGCAGTGCACGAGTGCAAAGGCTTGGGTGCATGTCTATTAGTTCTCAAACGTGGCCCGAATCATGATCTGCCGCCATGGTTGAAATCAGCCTCTAAATCAGACTGGTAGCTAATCCGCAGTGTGGTACCACCATGAACTATGCGAAGAATGCGGGGCATTTCTAGGGAATGACTCGGAACGAGACAGACACTGAAAAAGCACGTTCGTTCTCGTTTTGTAATTCCAGACAAGCAACGTCAGCCAGCCGGCCAAAACTCTATTCTTTGAGCATCATTAAGTAGACAATTCAAACACGCACGCTTTGCTGACGGCGAGTGAGCGACAAAATAAATGAAAGCTAGTCCTACTACTTCCACAGATAGTAGTAGTGATAACAATGTGGTGCCATGTTGCAGCTAAAAACACACATTATGAATTATTTCTGAAGAGTCCGCAACGTGACGCCAGTCACAGCAGTACTGCTGTCATTTGCGTTTAGCGTTCCTTCACTCCCGAAAATCTATGTTTTTGCACATGGTTTCACTCCTCAAAAAGTGGGGTGTGCGTCTATTAGGTAGTGCGCGTCTACAGGAACAACCGAGCATGTGGGTTTCACAAAATTCTTACGACAGTATTAGAGTTATTGTTAGGACTGTCGTCTTTGATCTGTACTCAGTTGTGAGCATGTACCCATGTACAAGACTCAACGAACTGGGGCGCATCTGTATACGATGATGTATATACTATGTAAGACTTAACAAGTGATGCATTTGTTTGTCGCTTAGGTATGTGTATATAAGACTTGATACATTTGTTTGTGTATATATGTGAATAGTGGGTGTGCGGCCATTAAATACGTGACATTTTAACTCTTGTGTTCAACGCATTATTTTGTAAAAAAAAAGTTGGGCTACCAGATATTTCTGTGGGCTACCAGGTTTTCCAACCAGGTAGCCCACTCGAAAAATCCAGGTAGCCAGCAAGGCTACCAGGTTTTCCAACCAGGTTTTCTAACCAGGTAGCCAGCAAGGCAAGATTTTTGGAGTTATTTCTGCCACTAATATTGCCACTGCCACAACTTGATTATAAATTCAAAATGTATATTGGAGGAATGGTATAAACGATCGGTTGGCTGGGCAACACAACTGTTTGTTATTACTTGCTATGTCAGCATTTGTGTGTTTGATAGACGTAACTTAGTTTCAAACAAAAACGAACGTTATTGCACATTTTCAATACAAACGCCATATATCCACAATTATATGCAATGGATTTCATGACAAAAATAGGAGTTTACCAAATGAAAGTGGCAGTGGTGAAATTGTTAGTGGCACTATTGATAGGTAGTTTGAAACTGTATAGAAACAGAAACTGTACGCAAAGAAATCTTAACACTTTGTCCAGTTTTTGCAGACTTCACCTCCCCCCATAGTCCCATCTACGACCCCCGTTCACTCACTTTGCATAGGCTTTCTCTAGAAGAGGCAGCCAGAAGTCCTTGTTTTCTGGCGAGTGGGTAAAGATGAGTTTTCCATCATGGGTGGGCAGTAGATCGTCCACTACAATGTCGAGCCACTCCCCGTGGTGCCAGATTACAAAGTGGAAGATGCCAGCAGCTTTTGGTCCCCAATCCTGTTCCTTGGCTTTAGGAATCACCTGAAGATGGGAGAAGGTAAAGGTACGTTCAGGGATGAAAACTAACATATTTGTCCACCAGCCCGATCAGGCTGGCAAGTTTCAAAATCTAGCGGCTGGACCAATATTCTACTAGCCCCGACACAAAAAACAAACATCACAGATATGGTAACCAATGGAGCGGTTCAGAATTTAGGACGAGATTTAAAAAAAAAAGTCTTATGGATGAAAATATAAAAAAAGGGATCTAAAGTTGTCAAAATTACGATAGGGCTGTAAAAGCCACCACCAATATTGACTGGCAACCTGATGGACACAACTGGCCCGACTGCAAAGTACTGGCCATTGACCATCAGACCAGTGTTAGCTTGCAGCCCTGGGTAAATTCGTAAATAGTGTGGCATCTATTAATTACTACAAAAAACTCTTCAGCTGTCATAATTTGATCTCTGTCTTAACTAGTGATGGGAATAATCGATCATCAACGTGACCGATTATCGATTATATAATCGGCTTGTTATTGTAACATGCTGCCACCTGTCTGATTTCACTAGAGGTGACCGTAAATATTTTGTTCTTTCATCACGGGGAAAATTCAAATTAACCTGACAGTTTTTTATTTATACAACTGGTGTGTATTTTATCGGTGAAAAACGGGATAACCGACAGGGCCAACTTTGTTGACACCATAACTAGCCTCGATTATCCAGATTCCTTGTTGTGGCGCCATCATTTGTCGCACACAAGATTCCCAGCGAGGCCAGGTAAACGGGGAATGAAATTCAGCATGATTTTTTATATAATAAAAAACATCAGTATTACCTTCTCCCAAAATGCGCTGTACGTAGACAGACTCGAGCAGGCTGCGAGGAATGCAGGATTGCCATACTGGCCCTCAGTCATATCATCCTTGGTAGAGTTCACATCCAGAAACCTTGGAGTACTGCATATGTCCTATTGAAGACAGGACAAAACATACTTCCAGAAACCTTGGAGCATGTATTGCACATAATATGTGCAATACATGTTTATTATGTCCTATTGAACAAAGGACAGTGGTAAAAACAACAAATATGTTCATGCACAACTAAAAATAATGTAAATATTTATAATAAAAATTAAATACCTTAGTAGGAAAAATGACAGGAGGATGGGAGAAGATATCGGAATGAAGAAACACCTGTGGATGAAGGTAGTGGGGAGCGGACTGTGACGGTCAATTGAACAATTGAAAAAGAGAACATGGAAATAGGGTGGTAGGAGACGAATGAAATTAAGACAGAGAGACATTGTTAAGAGGTCTTGAAAAGGCAGCTCTAGGTGAACAGCTGAGATTAGGAGAAAATGGCAGAAGATCACGATGGATGACTCATTGAGAGGGCGGAACAGATTAAGTGATGTGGCCCCATTCCACAAGGGACCAGGGGGGGAAGAATCTTCCGAAGGACACACTTGGATAATCTGCTGGGGCAACACTGTACCTTGGGTCTCTTCCACTCTATCCCGTCGTACTTCTCTAGATTTTTGGAAAGGGAACTTGCCGATGCCCTGAACACATTATCAACAAACAGTATGTCTGTTTTTTGAGCCTTCTTCTTCAACTCAGAGTACTTCTGACTGCAGTAGTTCACCGGCATGATGACAGGTGGTGACAGCAGTAGCCACCTGGAGCCACAGAACAAGTGAGCGAAACTTAACATGTTGCAATTCATGTAAGAACAATAATTTGAAATTGCAAGCACTTGCATGTACGCATAATATAACATTAACTATAAACAGTATTTCCCCTGGTATATGACAATCGAGGCACGCAGCTGTCTCGCCCAATATTTGCAGACATTACCTCCTCAACTATTTGTTGTACCATTCTCTGTATGCGGCTATGTGCTTCATTTTGGGTGTTCAAATTCACAAAGCATCACGTGAACCAAAAGTTGAGGCTGAGCAAATAAATCAAAGTACGGAAGAATTATATGCCCTGTCAGTGCTTGTGGGCGAGCCTGGGGCTAGGACATTTGGACACCACCAAGACCAAATGACAAGTCCAAGGGCATGTAGGCAAAGTCAATCGCCATACAAGTTTTTCTATCTGGCTGTTGCTGTTGTATAGGCGAAGGGCACGCTCGGGAAAAACGTAAGTATTTTCATGAAACGTGAAACCTTACAAAAACGCACATTTCTTCAGTTTCTTGATGCCCAAGTGTCGGTTGTATGTCACAGAATACACACGTGAAACGGTTAGTGCGTATCGGTTTTAAAACTTAAGTTATTAGTTCCGTAGGCATTTGGATATGGAAAGCCCAAATCGGTGAGTTGAAAAATAACGCCCTCGACCTACGCCCCTAGACCAAGAGTGGGGCGGACGACTATGCCTAGGGTAGGGAGGTCGGTAGAAATCACGCGAACACGTTGCCATTCAGACTCTGTGTTAAATCGCGTATGTTTACTAATTTGTAAGTTCACAATTTTCTAAAGAATAAAAATAGGTATGATATCAAAAGAAAGAGAAATATGTCTTGTTTATGATAAAAATACGTGCTATTATGAATTCGTTACGATTCATGCAGATATCTACGATGAAGCAACGACACCAGCAGGAATTTCGTTTCCTTGTGGGCGCGGCCATATTTAATCCCGTTGAAGGATGGTGTTTTGCTTATATTCTTGTGCTGCGTTATTAACCTTCATGCAATGACAGCTGGCTGAATATCTTCTATTATCGCCCACAGAAGCCGCACGCATTTATCGTGGTCTCGTATGTGTTGCTATGTTTTAGCCATGTATTTGTTATTTGTGTGTACACACATGTAGGTATGCTTGCACATATTAAATGTTGGAATTTTTATAGTTAGGCCAATATGTAATTTCAAGTAATAACCCATTGCTATGCCATACAAATGAAATTGTCGTATTAATATTGCATTATTGCCATACGAATGCCTTTATTTCAGGTTAAATTACCCATAATCATGTAAACAGCAAAAAAAAATTAATAATTGGAATATAATAAATCATTTAAAAATAAATAAAAATGTAAATAAATAAATTATAATAAATAAAAACCCTCCCCAAATCCAATAATACCTATAGTATCTACACTAATACATACTCATGTGCATTAAAAATATAAGTAAATTATACACACACAAACACACACGCGTGCGCGTGCGCACACACACACACACACACAATCACATTACAAATATAAATGTGTTAAATAGCAATAAACAAATACAAAATATACTTAAATAATTAAATACAAATTTTAATAAATGAAATTTGTGATTTGTAGTTGTAATGCATTAATACAACATTGACTTGGCAGTGGTGGTATTAACACTAGTTAATAACAGTACAGTATTTAGCTTTTTAAAGGCGGGCCTGAGTATGCATACTTTTGTAAGCTTTCTGAAAGGTTAGTTGTTTTAATTGTATGTATAATTCCTTTTGTAAATAGTATGTAAAGGAAACACATAACATATAATTTGTGTAAACAAACAAATATTTTTATTAGTACACAAGTTTATTTCATGTTTTCTTCAGATTAGAAAACCGTCAGAAAGATTTAGTCAACAGCTTTTACACAAATACCCATAAGTCGGTCAGTTTTTATCCCAGAGAGATCAATCATGTATGGTTGTCTTTCCATTGAAAAGACCTTTACATGTCCTATTTGATGAACTTTTGAAAATATGACCGACCTCCCTACATAGGGCAAGGAACCAGGTCCAGGTCCAGGAATTTAAGTTATTGCGTGTGTAGTCGAAGCCGACTTTGTTAGTAGTTAGTGTCGAGTTAGCTTCGCCTGCACTGCCTTTGTATAACTGTTTCATCTTCGGGATTTGAACGTTTGGATAGAATACGATGTCAAGAAAATGATGTTGGTTGCATTCCAACAAATCAACGCAGCCAGAAACGAGAATGGAAAATTAGTTTTCTGGCGTCTTTTAAAACCGTCACCTTTATGGAGATCTTAGTGGGAATCGACAACTGTAAATCTGCTTACTTTACAAAAACTCACGCCACTTGAGATAAACTCAATGTCCGTCAATAATTTGTCAGAACAACGGCGAAACAATTATTATGCTGTTTTTACAAATGCAGAAAATGTCGCTTTTCGAACACGCCGGAAATCACCCAAAAATGATGTCCGCTTTCACTGTTCATACCAGATATTCCTGGACTGCATTAGGCGATCGAGTTTTCGTGACCGGCGTAGTATTTCCGCATGACGCAAGTCGATGCATTTCTCGGATCATTTCATGTTAGTTTAAAAAAATCAACTGTTTTGTCCTAAAATTAATAACTACTTTACAGTAACTGTATAACACAGACACATAGTCATATACACAGAGACAACCTGGAAACAACTAAATGGGTTGGAGTAAAGGCCAGGTGGCGCCTACTGCAAGGTCAGCATTGAACTGCAGAAATGGTGACATATAATTACTTTACAACACTGTAAAATATTACAGTAATATATCTAAATTCATTTCAAGCCACCTTAGTTATTCAGTTGTGATGTGGCAATCTTTGTTTTGTTTGCCCATTCCATGGTGGCAGCACCCATCATAATTATAAGGATGCATTTTGTATGGATTACCCGTTTCAATGTTTTTGTATATAAAAAATATGTAAATTAAAAAAAAAATTTCTAGAGACCCCACTTGGGGTCATGGTACTCAACACGGTACTCAACACAACCGTTATCAAGGTTTTTTGTTAACATTTACCTGTTTATGCAAAGAGTACTAGTTCTCATATCCCCTGCCCCTCCCTGAATTAGTACTTTAAAACTATAAAATTTTCCAGATTGAAAAATATATTGATGTAACAATGTCACAACACATTGCATGTATATAAGGTGTGAACAGATATGTGATTTAAAACAGTTATTCCATAACAGTTAACCGTATGGTGCTGCATGACGCAACTGGTTAAATATCTCATGCTACAGACACTAAAAAAAGTTGTACGCAGGCTTTGACCCCCCCTCCCCCTTTCATACACTTTGTACGAATAAGTAAATGTTGACAGTTGTGAACGGCCACTTACTCATGTACACAGTTCAACAAAACAAAGGAATGTCTCGACAAAATGCAATGTGAAATATGTATATACTTATGAAGTTATCTAATATATAAAGGAAAGTGTCTGCCTTATGGCGGATATGTCGGATGTGGAACTATCCCCGTGTATGCACTTCATAAATGCTGTAGCAGAAGTTACAACTGGAATTATTTTGTTTTTCATGTCATTGTAAACACATTTGTTGCTGGACGTAGTCATCAATTGTGAATACTTTTCAAGTTATTCTAGTTTGTCTGTACCCCTGTAGAGGTGTTTATGTAGCTGTCTATAGCCATGGTGAAAGTGGAAAATACCATGGCTGCCTTTTCTCCCCATACAATGCCGGGTAACTCAGCTAGTATAGTATAAACTACACATGTATCTCTTGACTGCCCAAATGTATTTTAATGAAACACCATTTTGACCACCATCTCATTAATTTGACCGCCATCTCTTTAATTTGAACGGCTTGAACTGAATATCATGTTTATATTGCAAGCTGAATAGCATGGTCCATGTTTGTAAACTGATAATGGAATACATTATATTTAAACATTTCGGTTCTTTAAAACACATTTGGATAGCCAAGATAAAGTTTACGCTATTTTATAAAAAAAAACTACAACATGCACATTAAGACACAACTGTAAAATAGTCCAATTCACACGAAGACTGAACACAGTGATTAACTATCATCGATGGCTGATCGAACAAACAAAATATATAAAGTCATCCATATAATAAATGTATTTTTTAAATCTTACTCAAAATCAACATACTAGCATGAAAATAAACATGGTTATAAGCACATCATTCACAACAATGTAAGTAATGGTAAATGCTTTCATAAAAAAATGCCTGGAATGTGTTCTGCTGTAGCCAGTGAAGCGACCATATTACACTGTACTTCCAGAAACTGCACTGGGGAATGTATGAGCTTGTATCCTGTACAAGACAATTAAAATTATTGATATATGCCTTAAAATATTTGCCCACACAAGGCTGGAAGATACCAACAAATCTGAACCCAAATTACCTTCATAATCTTTATATCATACAGAAAATTTGTATTTTAATATGAACCAGAATATGACTCAAGTCTCGACCACCTCATGCTTTTACTGAACTATGTCTATGAAACAACTCGCAACTGACTAAGTTTGACATTAACACTGTCCTGAAACAATCCAAATTATGAAAATAAACGTACAAAAATGCCAGTGATTTCACTATCCCAACAGAACATGTAGCCAATAAATTGTACATAAATCATGTAACATCTATAATATAATGTTATTGCCAAAACAAAATACAAAGCTATATCTTCAAGCATGAAATATAATATTATGCAACATGATATGTATTTAAGAATGCTAATATAATATGGTCAGTATGCAAGTGGTCATTAGTATGTGCTCTCAACAGGAGGGAATGGAAGAAACTTTGTGTGAGGATCACCAGAACATGACAGGATGGAGATGTTGATCTCCGAGGACACTGTTCTTCAACTTGTGTCTTGTGTCAGTACATTACAGGATGGAGAGATGTTGACCTTCAGGGACACAGTACTTCAAATTCTGTCTGGTGTCAGAACATCACAGGATGGAGAGATGTTGACCTTCAGAGACACCGTACGTCAACATGTGTCTGGTGTCAGAACATCACAGGATGGACAGATGTTGATCTTCGTGGACACTGTATATCAAATTGTGTCTGGTGTCAGAACATCACAGGATGGACAGATGTTGATCTTCAGGGACACCGTACTTCAACTTGTGCATCTCAAACAGCTCCTGTAACTGTCTGATGTATGCTGCATGAAGTTCGTCGACCTGACCCACTGTTGGTTCCATCACCTGTTTCACATCCATCGGACTCCCAACTACAACCACAAGATGGCACCACTTTTCGTTTGTACCACACCAGATGGCATCTAGTAAACAATTCTTTCTAACAGTGTAGAACTATTTATGAGTCAAACATTGGAGGCAAGTTAGCAGTAGTGAGGGAGGCAAATGTTCAGTGTGACAGACGTGCAGCATCCATTCTTAAAAACAGACATGTGCTCTGCAAAAATTCATGGAGGACACGCCACAATGGAAGTGACAAGCAAGACATTCTATGAATGGACTGGATTGGACCTATCATTTCAAATAATTAAACTAATTTATTTAATTAATTTAACTTATTTAATTTACTTATTCATTTGTTTTTGAATTAATGTAATTGAATTAATTAATTTATTTATTGTTCTGTTCTATTTTGATACACAGCTAACATTAACAGTTCTAACTTTTTATATAATAGTGGTAGCATTATATATGTGTATGTATATATACATACATACATACATACATACATATATACATACACATATATAATATTACCATTATTATATAAAAAGTTAGAACTTTTAATGTTAGCTGTGTATCAAAATAGAACAGAACAATAAATAAATTAATTCAATTACATTAATTCAAAAACAAATGAATAAGTAAATTAACACATGAATTTATTTACATGATGTACAGCGCATTGATCTACAAAGTGGGAATTAGGCATATCGAGGTGCATGCTGAGAGGAATCACGGACAGTTGCTCACTGGACAGTTGCTCACCAAGGAAATGAAAAAGCGGACAGTTGCTCACCCTGTGTTAATGTTTTTTGATGTACAAAAAACGAACATGTAGGAATTGCGGAAACAGGGTTTAATGAGGGAACTAACGTAAAAATGTAATTTCCCTTCCCCTGCAAAATGACAGTAAATCAAATAAACGACGGTATAAACAACGTAATTCAACGATCCTTCCATTTCTGTTACTATTAAAACGACCACCAAATTTCTTCTCGTATATCTACAGATATATTTTGTGGTAAATATATATGCACATCCTGTGGTATAATTTAAAAAAAAAGGACATTTCCAGTTCCATTATGATCAACATTTAAAAACACAAACATATCAGCTTCACAGAAAGTCTGTTTGGCGTCACGATAATCGACGTTGCTACTACAACTGCCATTAATTAATTTAGTGTTATATAATGGATAAACTTTACGTTTGGTCTGATTTGATTTATTATCATTTTCTATATTTATTACCAATAATATCTATATTTCCTAAAGCCTCTAGTGTGTGATGGCTATAGGTACCTTCAGAACGATGCCTTACGGACTTTTTTATACTTACTTACTTACTTAGTCCTCTTCGTGCCCGGTGGCACATAAAGTATCAACAAGAGAGCGCCACTGCTGTCGGTCTGCAGCCCATTTGGTGATGGTGTTCCATGTCAGGCCGCATTCTTTCATCTCCTTCTCCACTGTTCGTCTCCATGTTTCTTTTGGGCGACCACGTCTCCTTTTTCCATCTGCTGTCCAGAGTAAGGCTGTCTTGGGCAGTGCACCAGGTGACATTTGGCACACGTGTCCAAGCCATCTCCATCTTCTCTTCTTTATCTGTGTGGCCAAGGATGTTGCGTCTGTTTTGCGGTGCAGCTCTTCATTAGTGATTGTGTTGGGCCAAAATACTCCTAGGATCTTCCGTAGACACTTGTTTTGGAAGGTCTCAAGCTTGTGTGCTAGCTTGGCTGTCAGTTTCCAGCACTATTGTACAGTCTCAGTTTTGTTTTCAATCTCGGTTGCTTGGATTTCCAGATGGGCTTCAGAATAGCGAAGGTCTGACTTGCCTTTCTGATCCTAGCCATGGCATCTTTTGTCTCCATCTGTTGTGATTTTGCTTCCCAGGTATGCAAAGTCCTGAACGTCTTCCAAAGCATCACTGTTGTTTATGTTGTTTATGGTGATGGGGTTATCTGTCTTGTAGTTGATCCTCATCAGTTTGGTTTTTGCTGTGTTGAGCTTTAACCCAATCTGTGGTGCTGTTCTTGTGAGTTTGTCCATCTTTTCTTGCATGTCCTTGTGCCTGTTAGACAGCAGTCCAATGTCATCTGCATAGTCCAGGTCTTCCAAGATCGAGGTAAGTGTCCATCTGATGCCTCTGTTTCCATTTTTGGTGATTTCTATCATCAGCCAGTCAATGGCAAGGGTGAAAAAAAATGGTGAGATAATGCATCCCTGTTTTACTCTGGATTTTACACTAAAGCTGTCTGACATGTGACTGTTACAGGCGACTTGACACTGGACGTCTGTGTAAAGTATCTTGATCACATTTACCATCTTCTGTGGTATCCCGTAGTGAAGTAGTATTCTCCACAAGGATTCTCTATGAAGGCTGTTAAAGGCCTTTTCAAAGTCAATGAAGGCAATGTAGATCGTACTGTTCCATTCCGTGCTTTGTTCCAAAATCTGCCGTAGCGTGAAAATGTGGTCGATGCATGACTTGCCTCTTCTGAATCCGGCTTCTTCCTGGCGGAGGATTGTATCAGTAGCTGCTGATATTCTCTTCAGGATTATGCGGCTGAAAATCTTGCATGTCATTGATAACAAGGTTATGCCCCGCCAGTTGTTACAGTTCCCCAAGTCGCCCTTCTTTGGTAGCTTGATAATTGTGCCTGTCTTCCAATCATCTGGTGTGTCTTCTTCATCCCATATTCTCTGGAAGATCTGGCAGAGGACTCTGGGTGTTTCTTGTTCATCTGCTTTCAGCATTTCTGCGCAGACGCTGTCGCTTCCTGGCGCTTTTTCATTCTTCTGGGCTTTAATGGCTTCTCTGACTTCTGCTTCTGTGATTTGGTCGAGGTTGATTTCAAGGTCATCTGCTGCCTCCGGGACGTCTGCAAGTGGGTGGATCTGCACGATTGAGAACGTGTTGGAAATGCTCCTTCCATCTCTCTATCTTCTCTTTCTCGACTGTGATTATCTTTCCATCTGCGTCTTTTAGTGGGAGATTCTGGTTTGGACTTGTATCTGCTTTCAGCTTCTTGGTTATTTGGTAGAGTGACTTCATATCCTTTCTTCTTGCTGCTGCTTCTGCGTCTTCTGCGAGGTTTTTAATGTAAGTGCGTTTGTTTACTCTGGTACTCCGTTTTACTTCTTTGTCTTTTTGTGAGTATTCACTTGAAAGTCTTTCTTTGAGTCTTGGGGACTTTGTGGTGAGCAGCTTTTTCTTTATTCCTTTCCTTTGGTCTATTTTGTCCCAAGTTGATGTGGAAATCCGCTGCTCTTTCTTTGCTCTTCTGTAGCCTAGCACTGCTTTCCCTGCTAGCTCCATGGCCATGTTGAAACTGTGTATAGTCATCTCTGTTTCGTCCTGCAGAATACCAAAACTGTTCTTCAGAGCAATTGTGAACTGTTGCTTGGTTTCTGGGTTTTGTAGCTTGGTGGTATCAAAACGCTCTTTCTTCTTCTCTCCTGTATTTGCCTTTCTCAGTTTCAGAGCAAGTTTTCCTATCAACAGGTTGTGGTCGCTGCCAACATCAGCTAGTCTCCTTGTTTTGACGTCTTGTAGAGAGCATCTCCATTTTCCATTTACAAGGATGTGATCTATTTGACTCTCAGTTCTGCCATCTGGGGATCTCCATGTCAGCTTATGTATTGTCTTATGTTGGAAGAGTGTCCCTCCAATCACGAGGTCATTCTCCCCACATATGTCACACAATCTGCTGCCGTTATCAGTCATTGTACCTGTTCCGTGTTTGCCCATGATCCTTTCCCTGTTAGTGTTGTCGCTCCCAACTCGTGCATTGAAATCTCCAAGAACCACTAGTACGTCATGTTTGGGGATGTCTTCCAAAATTTACTGAAGACTGTCACAGAAGTTGTCTTCTTTTTTTTTCTGCTTCCTCTGTATGTGTGTAACAGGTTACCACTGAGAGTTTAATAAATCTGGACTTAAATCTAGCATAAAGAAATTGTTCAATTATTGGTTTCCATTCAAGAAGAGTGTCGCCTTTCTCCTTTTGGATGATCTGGGCTACACCCTGTCTGTGCTGGTTGTCCTCTCTGTCTGACCACAGTATGGTGTCTCCTGTCGCCAGTTGTCGTTTTCCAGCTACAGTCCATCTAGCCTCCATGATACCTAGAAGGCTGATTTTGTATTGGTGCATTTCCTGGAGAACCTGTGCCAGTCTTCCTGTCTGATATAGTGTTCTCACATTCCAGCATCGGATGTTGATAAAAGTTTTGGGTGTAAGGAGATCCGCCATCGGGGTGAAGACTTCCTTGCGGGTTTGGTCCCCATCCTTCATAAGTCCAGTTGCCTGTACTGCTTCTCTCCTACCGCCCGGTGCAGTTTTCTCTCCTGTTTCAGTTTCTGTAGCTAGGCTGTTTTTACGGGGTGGGGTCGCTGGCCCCACGCCCAACCCTCTTCTTTTTTCCGGGCTTGGGACCGGCAGGAGATTCTCAAAGAGCATTTTTTTTATATCACTGATTAAAAGTTCTACACCCAAATGAAGCCGGTGAGCCAGCTGAATCCACCAGCCAGCCAGCCACCAGTATCCAAACAAACCTATTCCTACTATTGGCAGACATGTCACACAAGGCCTTTATACCAGTTTAGGGAAGCCATTACATTTGCTTAAATCACATTTCCAGATCACAGCAACAATTTCTAGTTCTACCGCGATGCCAAACGGACTTTCTGTGAAGCTCATGCTGCATTTTAAAACAAAATTCGTAAGGGTGAGCTGTTGCATTTTAAAATAAAATTCAAATTTTTTTAAGGATGAGTAGCTGTCCGCATTTTCATTTCCTCGGTGAGCAACAAGCATTTGTCCGGTGAGCAACCGTCCAGTGAGCAACTGTCCAAGCAATTGTTAGGGCATGTACGCTTAATAGGTTGAATATCATAATTCAACTTAAAAACTCCCTCAATTAATTTGGCGCCTGGAAAATCAGATTTGTTAATGCTCAAATCTGCATGAATTCCCACGGGTCCAAATATTGGAGGGGGGTCCATATTTCACATTGGTATGCTGTAGCCAGACTGTCCGTAGTGACACGCACCTACTGTGTTGATGGGACATCGGTAAGGCAAGAAGCCAAATGTGTAGTTGAAGATGCCGCGTCCATGGAACAATGGCGCTGAGAACCCGAGGAGTTGCTTCCCCTTGATTTGAAGTCGATGAAGGAGGCTGCCTTCCGGGAATTGCTTCTGGGAGAACACATCGTTCTCCCCAAATGAGAACACGGGCACCAAGGAAGCCCTGATGACCAAAGAGAAAATGTGACATAACTTACATTAAGTACGACAATTTATTTTCACTGAGCGACTGTTTTATGGAACACTGTAACATTTAATTCATTAGTATTTTTAACATACTGGTTGGTTAAACATAATATATGTATGAAATGTGTCACTTTTTCATCTTTCACTTTTTTGGAAAATACACGATTTCATGATGAAATAAAAGATGCCAGTTTCATGACATCTTACTATAATCGAGCTAGAACATATTTGTAATGCTATTCCTAGACACTTTGTATCTCGGGCACTGAACTTTCAGGGGTTCATCTCATATATTTGTAATGCTATTCCTAGAAACTTTGTATCTCGGGCACTAAACTTTCAGGGGTTCATCTCATATATTTGTAATGCTATTCCTAGACACTTTGTATCTCGGGCACTGAACTTTCAGGGGTTCATCTCATATATTTGTAATGCTATTCCTAGACACTTTGTATCTCGGGCACTGAACTTTCAGGGGTTCATCTCATATATTTGTAATGCTATTCCTAGACACTTTGTATCTCGGGCACTAAACTTTCAGGGGTTCATCTCATTATCTGTGACCCCAGGAAGGAAATGTAACAGTTTTTTTATTGGCCTCACTATTACGTTTTCTATGAACAATTGAATTACCCTTCATATGTACTGTTCATAATGCTTTGCGAACAATTATGTACAATTGTACTCCACACTGATAATGGTATCATTGTCATTGGAATGTGTGATAATATCATCACCAACCCATGTTTGAGAGCCAATCGAATGAATCCCTTGCGATTTTTGAGTCGCAAGTTGAAACTTCCAGGCCATGCATTCAGAGCTTCGGTAGCGCCCCCTACCACCAAGATGAGCGCATTGCCTGTTCCCTCTTTTGAGAGCAACCACTCCATGCTCGCTCTGCTGCATGTGCACGAACCTGCAACAATCATATCTGAAGGTCATGACAACATAAAAATGTAAAGTCGGCTATGACTGGTGACAGAAAATGCTGTATCTCTCATTGTCACTGATTCCATGTAATTGTAAAAATTACACCAACTACGATTAATTACATATATTTGTTATTGCAAACAAAATATTATTTGTTATCGCAAACTTTATCTGAAAGAACAACATAAGTGCTGTCTCACAAATGTTATCATATACAAAGTATGCAAATTCAGCAACACACATGCCATATTATAAGTAACAAGTTTGGAATAAATGCATCTATAGTTGCATATGAAAATTTCATACGTGTTATTAAAAAGTAATTGCTAGTAATTTGATTTTATGCAATTAGGCCCAGCCATGGAAGAAAGAAATAAGTCTTTAGACACCTAGTCGGATTTTCATTCCTTTTGTTTTCATATTCCTTTTTTATACAAATATTTAACAAAAGAATATGTAAGTTTTGACAAGGACATTAGGAGGCGAGTTTCGAGATGTCATGCAATGGAAAAGATACTAGCTTTTCTGTGTACTCGCCACAAATTACGTAATGATGAAACATTAAAGCAATACTTCCTACAAAATATGTAAACCAATTTTGTTTTAAACAAAAACATTGAGGCTACCAAGTATATTTGCTGCAAAATATATAAAAAAAATTCTATTTTGGTTGCCCAAAATATTTTTTATGATTTTTCAGTGTGGAATGTGCAGCTTTGGATAGACCTGATTAACGACCTTTTTAAAACCAATACTTAAACAATTTAAGACCTTTTTAAGAACAACACAGACAATTTAAGACTTTTTCCATGACGAATCTGATACAAATTAAAAATAAATTTCATTCAAACTTCTTCTAGGAGCCATTTATTTGGTGATCAAACTATAATTTAATTAATGAAGCATATCGCTCAGCGATATGCAGGCCATTCCAGGGTTGAAAAAAATCATGATTTAAAAAATAAATCAGATTTTTTAATTTAAATCACATTTTCTTCATTTTAAAAAAATCTGGTACATAGACATTTATATAAATGTTTATATTTATAAACTCTTTCAAACATCTTCTATTCAAATAAATTTGAGTACTTGTCTTAACAGAGGGTACATGATTTTTGTTTATATAAAGTGATATAATTGTAACATAGTTTGATTTAAAACTGTCGTTTTAAAATACATGTATAATAATAATATATTTTATTTGATATAGCACCAGATCCAATTTAAAATTGTTCGTGGCACTCATTGGGATGAATCCATTTATTAGACAATGTCCACAAGGCCTCACCCCTGTAGTTGCATAATCTGTCTTGGAAAGGAAAGCAAGCTTACTTCAGTTCAGTGTTTACCAAAGAAGATATTAGTTCATTACCAGTTGCTGATGCTAAATTTCAGGGAGCTAAATCTGACTATTTAGGACCGTTAGTTGTAACTCCAGAAATGGTAGCTAAGAAAATAAAGACAATGAAGGATAATAAATCACCGGGAGTGGACGAGATTCCTCCAAAATTACTAATGGAAACAGTAGAACAAATCAGTGTACCACTTGCAAGAGTATTCAACTTGTCATTAAAAGAGGGAGTTGTTCCGTTTGAATGGAAAGAAGCAAACATCATACCATTATTTAAAAAGGGTTCGAGAAATAAGTCAGAAAATTACAGACCAGTGAGTTTAACGTCAGTGATTTGTAAATTATTAGAAGGGTTAATTAAAGACCATATGATCGACTTCCTCGTTAAGCATAAATTATTAAATTCATCTCAACATGGATTCCTTAAAACGAGGTCATGCTTAACAAATATGTTATGTTTTTTGGAAGAAATCACTAAGTGGATAGACGTGGGATCGCCAGTAGATATTATCTACTTAGATTTTCAGAAAGCTTTTGACAAAGTGCCACGTCAAAGATTACTACTTAAATTAAAAGCCCATGGTATTGGGGATAGCATAACTGACTGGATGGAACAATGGCTGACTGACAGAAGACAACGAGTTGTAGTGGATGGAGAAGTTTCAAATTGGAAATCGGTTTTGAGTGGGGTACCTCAAGGATCAGTATTAGGACCTATATTATTCTTAATATATATCAATGACTTGGACGACAGTATAACAAGTAACGTACTGAAATTTGCAGATGACACAAAACTGTTTAGAAAGGTTAATACTGATGGTGATAAACAACATTTACAAAACAATCTAGACAGATTAGTGAAATGGTCTGAGAAATGGCAGATGTTGTTCAATTTTGGGAAAAGTAAATGCCTACATACAGGACATTTGGATGTAAACTATAAAATGGGAGATACTGTTCTGGGTGCTACTGTAAAAGAAAAGGACTTAGGAGTTACAATAAGCGCTGATATGAAAGTTTCAGTGTGGTATTGCAGCTTCAAAGGGTAATCAAATTCTTGGATTGATTAGAAGATTTAACAAGATTTAACAAGATTGCCATCTCGAACAAGTTCTAGATGGCAAGTGGACAAGGAAGCCATTGGCTTATCGAGAGTCCAACAATTTTCTCATCTATGTGTAGCCCGCCCTTATCAGATATCTGTCAATTCTATTTTTAAACATATTCACACTACTAGCATTAACACAATCGTTTGGCAGTTTGTTCCATTCATTTATCACCCTCTGTGAGAATGAGTACTTTCTCATGTCCAACCTACACTGCTCCTTAACTAATGCTGCTTTGTGTCCTCTGGTTCTACTGCCTTCTTTAAGTTTGAAGAACATATTCCTATCAACATCCTCATAACCGTTCACTATTTTAAACACTTCTATTTGGTCTCCTCTTAGTCTCCTGGTCTCTAGTGTTGTCAAACCACATTGTAATAAGCGACTTTCGTAACTAAGGTCTCTTAATTCTGGAATCATCTTAGTTGCTCTTCGTTGTATTCTTTCTAGCTTATCTATGTCTTTTTTACGATATGGCCTCCATGCTTGAATACAATATTCCAAATGTGGTCTAACTATTGCTTTGTACAGGGGTACAATTAGATGTTTCTCCTTATACGTGATAGTTCTCCTAATTAGGCCTAGAATTTGATTTCCTTTCGAAGCAGCAATCCCACATTGCTCTGAAACTTTCATGTCAGCATTAAATATTACTCCTAAATCCTTTTCTTGTGTGGTTCTACCTAGTACAGCATCCCCATTTTATATTCCTCGTCCATATTTCCATGTCCTATGTGTATACATTTACACTTCCCAAAATTGAATAACATTTGCCATTTTTCTGACCATTTAACTAATTTTTCTAGATCATCCTGTAAACTTTGTTTATCTGTATCATTAGTAACCTTTCTGAATACCTTTGTGTCATCTGCAAATTTGAGTACTTTGCTAGATATGTCATCCTCCAAATCATTTATATATATTAAAAACAGTATAGGGCCTAACACTGATCCCTGTGGTACCCCACTCAAAACAGATTTCCAGTTTGAAATCTTACCATCTACTATTACTCTCTGTCTTCTGTGTGTAAGCCACTTTTCTATCCAGTTGATTACATCATTGCCTATACCATGGGCTTTTAGTTTAAGTAACAATCTTTGATGTGGCACTTTATCGAAAGCTTTCTGAAAATCTAAGTAGACAACATCCACTGGTGACCCGTCATCTACCCACTTTGTAATTTCTTCTAAAAAACATAAGAGATTGGTTAGACATGACCTTGCTTTTAGGAATCCATGTTGAGATGTATTTATTAATTTATGTTTTATGAGGAATTCCACCATGTGGTCTCTAATTAATGTTTCAAGTAATTTACATACAACTGATGTTAAACTCACTGGTCTGTAATTTTCTGGCTTCTTCCTCGATCCAAGAAACATAACATACAAGGAAAAAAAGTTAATTATACCTCTTTATAAAGCAATAGTTAGACCTCATTTAGAATACTGTATACAAGCATGGAGACCATATCGTAAGAAGGATATAAATACGCTTGAACGCATACAAAGGAGAGCAACTAAAATGATTCCAGAACTGAGAGACCTTAGTTATGAAGAACGCCTGAAAGAATTTGGTTTAACAACTCTAGAAACAAGGAGGTTAAGAGGAGATCAGATTGAAGTTTTTAAGATATTGAATGGGTATGAAAATATTGATAGAAATGTTTTTCTCACTCAAGAAGGATAGCAGAACTAGAGGACACTAGGTAAAATTAGTAAAGGATCAATGTAGATTGGACATCAGGAAGCACTCTTTCTCACAGAGGACAATAAATGAATGGAATAAATTGTCTACAGATTGTGTAACTGCTAGCAGTGTGAATATGTTTAAAGACAAGGTTGACACATATCTCAGGAGGGCGGGTTATAAGTAGATGAACATTGTTAGACTCTCCATAAGCCAATGGCTTCCTTGTCCACTTGCCATCTGGGCCTTTGGCTTGGATGGCGAATCTTGTTAAATGCTGTGTGGCTGTAGCCCTGATAATTATTGTTTGCTGAGAGGGTGGATTAGCACCTGTCCAGGGCTCTACCTACTCTATGGTCTCTAACCAGAATACAAACTGGTACAGTATTAGTCTGTAGCCCAGAATGTCTCACTTGAGTCAACCTACTGAATTGGTAACAGCTAGCACAAGCTCTAAGTGGACTTTAACTTGGCGCTTCCGAGTTGAAAAGATACTTCGTATGGAAGACAAGTTTGTGTGGCTTCACTGCATCCAGAAAGGGAATAGCTCAAACATACACAAAACTTTGTTGATCTTGATGCTTGTAAACAATTATTTGTGTTAAA
Source organism: Lamellibrachia satsuma (assembly GCA_033239005.1). Lineage (NCBI taxonomy): Eukaryota > Metazoa > Annelida > Polychaeta > Sabellida > Siboglinidae > Lamellibrachia > Lamellibrachia satsuma. The sequence goes on along the minus strand of BSQZ01000003.1, from coordinate 12,740,431 downwards.
TTCATATAAATCAGCGATTAAAAAAATCGGAAATAAATCAGAAATCAATGATTTTTTTGCAGTGATTTAAATCATGTTTATATCAATGATTTAAATCAAATGATTAAATCAAACAACTTTGGTCCATTCTAACACCAAATTATGGCCTAGAGCCTATCAGTGAAATAAAATCTCCGACCTTTTTAAGACTTCTTTTAAAAATTCCCATTTTAAGTTTTAAAGGCTTAAACATGCAAGAGCCCATCTTATTAAAAATCTGCACCCACCCAATATGTATATTCATTATAATCACACCCATGCAGACATGCACGCATGCACACACACATGCACCTATGCACAAATGTTCTGATTGCAAGCAATAAAACTGAATTACCCACTGCCATGAGATATTCACGAGTAATTGGGAAGACAAACTGAAGTTTCAACGTAAGAAGCATTGGCCGAATCCCAGGAAACAGGCCAGAGAAACCTGTCGCCTCCGTAGCAAAGTTCCCGAACGCTCCATCACCCATAATGCCATGCGGGTGGTAGCCAAATATATAGTTCTTTCCTGGATCAAGATCAGATGTCTTGATCAGTCTTATGGGGAAGAAGTCTCGGTAATGTTTCCATAGCGACCACCTTCGCACCCAGTCAACCCGTCGTCCTCCTCGCTCAGGCTTGGAATAGTCGTAGATATACCAGACGAAGTAGCCTAGTGTCAGCCAATAGAATCGTGTGAAAAGTAGGCCAAGGAGCAGTCCCACACATGACAAACCCATGAAGAAGAAACTTAGTGTCCACTGTAGTACGGCAAATGTCTCCAGACGGCGCTTCACTGGAATGTTGAGTGGCGCAAACTTAATTCCGAGCAGCTTGAAATGACCCCTTGTTGACATGGTCTCATCTCTTGAGATGACCCCTGGCTGACATGGTGTCATCTTTAGCACCCTGCAGGAATAAAACACAATTAAAGATTACTTTAATCCAACTGTGGTTATTAAAATGTGTGATCAGATTCTTGTATAATAGAAATAGTTCATACACATGTATATAATTATATAGATGTCTATTTCTATTATAAAAGTATATGATCTATATACATTATGGTCGATTCTTCCCAAGTATGGATACACGGGTGTTTATCCATTAATTGTCCATACATTAAAAAAGGAAAACAGCTGTAACCGCACAACGTCATGCTGAGTGGTTATCAGTAAAAATGTGGCGAAACTTCGGTGATTATTAATTTTTTGTGAATGTATTTCTAAAGTGGATTGGAAACTCATATTCGTCATCTTAAAAATGAATAGTTATAAATAAGACTAGTAAGTCAGACCTGTTATGCTTTGTGCAAACTTTGATCAATTCTAAACAACGAATAACAGTCAGCATTTTGTCAGGGTTCGCATTAAGCGAGCCCCCTCCAATTGAACAAAAACTGGTTGAAAATGATACCAAATTTGTAATAGGCCTACTCTATGAAACACCTTTGATCAACAGGCCTGCCCTCAGGTTTTTGAAAAGGGGAGTTACGTATTTATGAAAAAAATTGAAGTTAAAAGAAAATCTCTCACAAGGGACCTCCCCTGGGGACGGGCATGATTAACAACAACTTTTCATGAAAATGTTCTTGAAGTTGGTGTACATGTATCTATATATGAATTACGATTTTCTTCAACAACTATTTTGATTATTTATTCAACTCGAATCCAAAAGGCAACTCCGAGATGAGGGGGGATACAGACCAAGTCACGTATGGGGCAGCCTGCTTGCTAAGACAACTGGTGAGCAGAGGAAGAATTCCTGATGAAGGCTGCTAATGGTAGTCGAAAAGTTGAGTAAGTAGTCATAACAGTGTGAAGAAAATTGTATTTCATAAATGGTCCTACTTACAAAGATTTTATCTAGATAGTTTTGTGTTAATTTTGAACAGGAAATAAGTTAAATGATGCCAACTCAAACACAGACTGAAAGTGGCCTGTGATTCCTATAAAATTGTACCCTACAAAATGCAATATTTCCATTGGGAAAAAACATAAAAGATTTCCTGAACTAAGAAATTCTAACTGGGAAATACTATTGGATGGCGTGGTCTGCCCTAGTGTCGGAATGCGTTGGCCGATCTTCTTAAGTTTATAGCAGGTTGGGGACACACGATACAACAACACAGCACCAGGTAGACTGAAAACTGACAGAATTTCTTTCTGACATTTAATTAACAACTACCAATACATAATTTGCCAACATATATATATGCATATATTTTACAATACAACAAATGATTACTTTTATTCATGGACATTTCCTTGGCTTTAGACATGAATTACTTCAGGGTGCTTTCTGTTATTTTATTGATATTGCTGTATAATTATTTTATTAGCGGGTGTGCAATCTGTGCGCAATCATAATTTCCTTTTTTATTGAACCAAGCCGTGGGCTGAAACGACAATTCTTAGAATTCCGCTACTTTCGTAGGCCGAATCGACCGTAGCTACGCGGTGTTCAGTGAAGTGGGCCGAACAATCCGTCTGCGTAGGCCGAAACGACTGACAGTGTCCTATCTTAAATTATACTGACAGATACGGGTTCTTCTTCTTCCTGTCTAGGACTGGGCTCCTTGGGCCTTAACCCCTTCAAAACCGTTGTTCTTGTTACTTGTATCGCAAGTTGTAAGTCCTGTTCGGCGCCTCCCACGCGCCGGGAATCGGTCACATTTCGGTGGGTTACCACCGATTACCATCACTCAGCTTCAGTTCTGTACGCAAACAGTTTCCACATCGTATTGTGTTTATATGCTAAAGTAAAAAAATACTATGAATATTCAACATACATCTAAATTGCACTTGACAGCACGTAAATTTCACAACGTACACAAACCTCGCGGTTTCCCCGCCCACGAGTGGCGCTGTCTGTTGACTTCCTGTGGGAGGGAACGGCCGGAAAGATGTTACGTCATAAATAGTTCTTCAATGTTTCATCAAGCCACAAGTTATCCTTAAAAGTCGGCTAAATAACAATGTATTGACGTATTTTAGTATAACATCGCCGTCTGCAAAACACCGTATTCACTAAATTTTATCACGATTTGTTTCTAGTCATACTGCCCAGAAAATAGTTCCGACAGCGAAAGGTCAAGATGGCGGCGATGGAAGTATCCCGGTTTGGAACCGCTTGAAAATTAAACCGTATTGAAGTTTAAGTTTACTTCTTTGTGATACTTTACGTTATATTTATGTCGAAAGTTTAGTAACCTTGTTGGAGCAGCAAACCTATTACTCATTGTTTGGAATCGGATCAGTACGACCCAGCGAAAGTTGAAAGGAGCTGTGTAATAAAAGGAGGAAGGTGTCGCCGCTATCGGCAACACCTCATTTGAAGACATTAGTCATCGAGATATGTCATTTGTGACGCGGATATAACAAATGTACACAAAACTTTGTGTGCTTGTTGAGGGTAAGTGCCGATTTGTTTTATTTCATTTCAGTTCCTCACTGGAAATTCCCGAAGAGGCAGTCAAGCCTCATGACATAACACAGGTCAAGTGTCTTGACTTCAGTCGAGACGGGAGACGACTTGAAAAAGTTTTTGATTGTTAGCTTGCGTCATGTTACCAATAATTGGGACATTTAACTTTTCATAACATTTCTGGCATACGTTTGGCAAGTACTGATGTTAAATTTACCATTGCACATTTTATGGTAATTTACTTCTAAAATAGGCTATAACCTAGTTCACGTGTATAAATAATAAACAATAATGACACCATCTAGATACGTAATTTTTTTATTGAAGATGTTCCGCATCGGAGTAGTACTGTACATTTAATCTTCTAAGAAATCTTTCAAGCCAGACTAAATATGGCTTAGTCAGACATGCTGTTGATTCCATATTTATAATGATTCTGGATTCAACACACTTGGAATTTGATTGCATCCACCTTATGGTGATTCCAATTCCACTGCTTTCACATATATCTTATTCTGGAATCGCTGATTTTCTGGTTTTTCTCCATACAATGGATATATATATATATATGTATATATACCATTGTGTGTCTGAATTTTCATTGTGGTTTGACTTCTTTCAGTTCTTTCAGAGTAACCAATTCCGATTCCACTCAAAGTGATTAAAAAATCCACTGATTTCACATCTACTGATTCTTGGATGTTAGCTGAAAATTAAAAAGTTTTCATTAGACACGCTGTCCATTATTCTATATCTTGTTTATCCGAATTTTGGTTTTCAATGTTTGTAACTTATTTGCATTTTGTATCGTTACAATTGTATCCATTGTTTTAGTTATCTGAATGTCATAAATAACATGGTAAAATTATACTTTGTAATCATCTTTAATCGTGTGGTATAAACAGCCAAACATTACTTGCTTTGTATTAGCATTGCTAACTGACGAACGTACACATTAAATCAAAATGTGTTTATTTCTTTAATAAGCTACACCTGTAGTGAACTAAATGATACTGGTTTATCATGCAAACCTGATGTGGAAATGAAACATAGTAAATGTACATATCTAGGCATTGTTGACGGACAATTCTGGGTTCCTGTTGAATGGAAGGGTTATTTCTGATTTAGACCAACTGAAAGACGTGGCACACGCTTGGTTAGTCATCCTATACCCAATGAATGGTTCCCTGAATCAACGGCCTACGCATGACTCAATAACATTAATATGCTGTATGGAGATGCATAGTGTCAGAAGGTTAATTCGATATATTTGATAAACAAGGTCAAGGTCAAACACATTGACTACAGAATGTTACAATTATAATTGAATTATTAATTGATTATAGTTAAATGTTTTTATTCAGGGTGATGAACAGTATCACTCCACTGAATCATGCAACTGTGTACACTAGTGACTGACAGTGACTGGCACGTCATTGTATCAGTTACACTAAGGACTTTTGCCGGGCACCTTCAAAAACAATGTTTATGTGAAACAACACATTATTATAATATATATTATACAGACATTCTGTAATTGCATTTGTTATATTATTATCTACTATTATGTGTTATGCAAGTTTAATCCTTTGTATACAGCACTGTTCTGAACAACATGTCCATGTTTTGTTTATACACTGATAATGGATTGTTCATCCACTAATATTTAATGTTTTCAGTCAAATATATTTTTCCTAGCATTATACTGGCAATACTGGGAGTCCGACAGGTTGAAACAAATTTATGGGTGGGGAGGTTTTTTTTATCCAAGGGGTAGACATGCAGAAAATTATCATACCTGCAACACTGGAGGAAGTAATTTAATTTTTGTTTCTGGTGTTACCTTTTCCAAAAAGTCAAAGGGAAACTTCCAGTCCCATATTGGTTAGTTTTAAGGAGTTGTTTGGATGCGTTGCTGATACTTAGGATAGGGCTTGTGTAGAGGACATTGCCTGTATCAATGACAACACAATGGTTATGAGAGGACTACCTGCTATGCTGTCATTACTTGTCACACAATGCCCCTTGTACCTTGTTGACCCTCTAATGCCATTCACTAGGCCAGACTGTATCTAGCCTGCCTGTACAGTCTGTAGCAGATGTATGTGCTGATAACACTGAAGCACTACTGTGTATTTGTGTCAACGCAGTGACTAATATGTGTCTGACAGGACATTGGATGACTCTCACAAGACTGCCTGTGCTCCCTCCCAGGGTGGGGGGAGTACTCAATGCATTGCCAGAATACCATGGTTGAGTGACAAATTTCAAGTTCTATGGGATGGGTATTGTTTTCATGTACATTGCTGTCCATTGTAAGTTAATTAACATAACAAAATTAAGAGTACATATACAGATATATATATATATATATATATATATATATATATATATATATATATATATATATATGTATATGACAATTCAAAACGTGTTTTTACAATAACGTGTAGAAATTGAGAGGTTCCCATAATCTATCAATCAAATATATGAATATATAACTCCATCCTCAATTGATTTAGCCTATTGCAATTTTGCAAATTCAGTTCGTTGGTGTCCCGATATGTAGTGTGTGCATAGTTTATTTAACATCCACAGTAAATAAAAAAATTGCCTACTTTTTTTAAATCATCCAAAGAGTTGACTTTAATCATTAGATCCGGTAAGGCTAAAATAATGGATGTCCAAAATGGTACACTTGCGGGTCACTGCCGATCATTCAAGCTAGCATGTTGCAGACTTGCAGTGGTAGTTGGCCCCTGGGTTTAGGTAAGTTTAATTTTTCACAAAATGAAATTGAACTGAGACTACCAACAAAAATCAAATTGAGGAGGGGTCTTTGAACGATGTATTATTTCAATCCACTAAATTCGGAAAAAGAATCTTTGACAAGTCAAAAACTTATTTAGAGGGTCATTTAAACAAATTCTCACGGATGGTATACTAGCAATGTATTGAGTGCCCCCTGGGGGGTTTCCCTCACCCATGCACCATGCCAGCCACACCCCCTTAGAAAGTATTCTTTCATTGAAGTTTCATTTTTCACAAAATGAAATTGAACTGAGACTACCAAAAAAAAATCAAATTGAGGAGGGGTCTTTGAACGATGTATTATTTCAATCCACTAAATTCGGAAAAAGAATCTTTGACAAGTCAAAAACTTATTTAGAGGGTCATTTAAACAAATTCTCAGGGATGGTATACTAGCAATGTATTGAGTGCCCCCTGGGGGGTTCCCATGCACCATGCCAGCCACACCCCCTTAGAGGGTACTCTTTCATTGTTCCTAGTGGCACTATGCATAGATCTGGGGATAGGATAGTTTTACACCAATTTCTTGTTATGTGAATTAGTGCAGTTTCTTTTTTCTCGTCAAGGTGCCAACGCACAGGAATGTGTGTACCATATGTTCATGTTGTCTCAGTGCCGCTCTAGAAGTAGAACACGAAAGTTTAGCAGATATTGAAGGGGTGTTGCAGGAAGTGAGGGGTGGGAGTGTGGTCCTAAAAAAATTGTGGGAGGTAGACTGTCAGAAATGGTGGGAAGTTAGACCCCTAAAACTGGTAGGAAATCGGAGGTTGACAGCCCCCATGCTGAGGAGTGCAACAATAATTGGGCTGAATGCAGGCTTGCATTTCTAGTGAACGATTAACAGCATTATTGTTTTTTTTTTTTATTAACCCTAAAGTCAGTGTTTTCAGTGATTTTTTCTATTATCTGTTCAGATTGTATTCAATGCTCTGCAGTTCTAAGGAAATTGCTAGTGGTGAAGTAATCCATTGTAGTTGATTAGTTGCTTACTGAACCTTTCTTTTTAAAGGGAATGTACAACAATTTTTATTGGTTGACTGACTAGTTTCATGGGACATTGCAACACAGAATTTATTAGTATTTATGACATCTCAGTTGATTAAAAAAATATGTTACTATCGCAATTTTTTACCTCTTAAACATTTTGAAAATAAATAATTTCGTGATGGCTTAAATGTGTTAGTTTTGTGATCTATTTACAGACCACTCTACTACAATAAAATGTCACCTTTGAAGGTGAAATATAATATTTTTGACCAGATAATTGTCAACATTCCATTTTATACAATTGTATCTTGAGATAAAAAAAGTACGTTAATTTTAAAACTATTGTACATTTACTTTTAAGGGAAGTGGTTGAGAAAAATCAAACTTAGACCACACACAGACTTTAAGTGAAAGTCTTGACTCAAACAACTTAATGACTAGTAACCACAGTGAACAACAGGAAACGTAGCAAAAAACCCAGTGTGTAGAGGTCTTCTCAAAACTAGACAAAATTGGTTTTATTGTGAGGAGACTGGGCTAGCTCTGATGTAAACTGTTTAGTCAGTTTGGCTAAAGCCCCACGTTTTATTTCGTCAAATACAAATTGCTTCAGCCACTTTTTTGGTAAAGTGCATCAAAAACAACAAACACTCGTGTATTCAGCTTCTCAATGGAAATAGTAGTAGCCAAATTGACTGAAATGGGAGACTTGCTTACTTAGCCAAATCCGGTGGCCTGTGGCCCAAATGGCCACCGGCAGCATTAGCCTAGGGAGATTAACAACTATTTCATATAGTGTTGCTGATCAGTGTATTTCTCCAGAAGCATTGTTTATTTCTACACATCCACTACATACAGCATTCATTCCAGTGAGATCAGGCAGGCGGTATCTGTCCATTTCTGCATGCACTGCCCATTACAGCAGATATTTTGTTCCATCCGCCATCAGGGCCCTTAACTCGTGATTGCTAAGTTACAGAGGTGTGTGTGCGGACAATAGAACTATATACATACATATTTTTGCAGGGTTTTTTGTTAAAAAATTTTTTTTGAATTAAATTGAATATTTTTCTTGCAGGCTTTTATACTTTGTATTTTTTACTCCTTGTCGTAGTTTTATCAAATGTATATCCGTGTGTTTCATTATTATAAGCGTGCAGATGCAAGAGGAACAAATAATATTCTGCTACAGTTATATGTTAGTATGCGTTAGTGAGGTATGTGATGGCTATTGAATTTTTTTTATGGGCATCCACAGGTCAGTGCAATTCAAAGTTTCATGTAGGGGGTACTGGGGGGGAGGAAGGTTAAATGACATTGGTTTTGTGGCCCCTTCATGTACTAGTTAACATTTCCATTCGGCAGGTGAGAATGTTTGCAGACAAGAAATTGGTAAAGGCCATTATTTTACCTGTACATTTGAAGAGGTCACAGATCAGTGACCGATGAGGTCAGATCATGCACATGATGTACTCTTGCCATCTTTGGCCATCTCATCCCAGGATAACAAACTAGGTCGGGTAAACAAAAAAGGGTTTGCGTCACCCGGGTAGAATCTCATGAGATTGTTTGACTTAAATTTTTAGCAGTTATTAAATTAACATTGATGGGTCAGTTGAATTTTGAATGGTTTTTAACAGGCTGTATGCATACATTTTAAAGGTAATTGGTCTGATCATGTTTTATTGTAAAACCGTGTATAGTATTTAGACTATGTAACTATCTGTTCTAGCATCTTGACCACCCAAACATGTTTAATGAAATAATTAAATATAATTTGACCATTACCTGTTTATGAATATCAATCTTGCTGTTTATCATGCAATGTAACCATGAAATTTGGGCGTGAAACATTCAAATTAAAGAGCTGTTTTTTTTTCTTTTTCAATCCTATGTACAAAATGTAAACATCTGTTGTATAATTGATATGTAAATGATGCCTGAATGGCTCGGCCGTCGAAAATAGTGTGTAGCTAAGTATGTTACAGAGTGAAAATAAAATTATCAGTCAATCAATAATAGTCAAATTATATATATTTAAAATTATATTAAGCATTTGTGGTTAATGTAAACACATTTGGGCAGTCAAGATTTTAGAATAGATAGATATTGTTCAAATAATATATATTATTGACATATATTTAATAACATATATTTAATTAATATATATTGATAACATGATTTTATATCAGACTTTGTACCTTTGACCAAAGCTCCCCATAATCTCACCTCCCCTCCTAGGCTCACTCACTGGTCTAAAATATTTTGTTCCATCCGCCATCAGGGCCCTTAACTCGTCATTGCTAAGTTACAGAGGTGTATGTGCCGACAATAGAACTATATACATACATATTTTTGCAGGGTTTTTTTTTCAAAAAAATGTTTGCATTAAATTCAGTATTTTTCTTGCAGGTTTTTATATACTTTGTATTTTTTACTCCTTGTCATAGTTTTATCAAATGTATATCCGTGTTTTTTATTATTATAAGCGTGCAGATGCAAAAGGAACAAATAATATTCTGCTACAGTTATATGTTAGTATGCGTTAGTGAGGTATGTGATGGCTATTGAATTTTTTTTATGGGCATCCACAGGTCAATGCAATTCAAAGTTTCATGTAGGGGGTACTGGGGGGGAGGAAGGTTAAATGACATTGGTTTTGTGGCCCCTTCATGTACTAGTTAACATTTCCATTCGGCAGGTGAGAATGTTTGCAGACAAGAAATTGGTGAAGGCCATTATTTTACCTGTACATTTGAAGAGGTCACAGATCAGTGACCGATGAGGTCAGATCATGCACATGATGTACTCTTGCCATCTTTGGCCATCTCATCCCAGGATAACAAACTAGGTCGGGTAAACAAAAAAGTGTTTGCGTCACCCAGGTAGAATCTCATGAGATTGTTTGACTTAAATTTTTAGCAGTTATTAAATTAACATTGATGGGTCAGTTGAATTTTGAATGGTTTTTAACAGGCTGTATGTATACATTTTAAAGGTAATTGGTCTGATCATGTTTTATTGTAAAACCGTGTATAGTATTTAGACTGTAACTATCTGTTCTAGCATCTTGACCACCCAAACATGTTTAATGAAACAATTAAATATAATTTGACCATTACCTGTTTATGAATATCAATCTTGCTGTTTATCATGCAATGTAACCATGAAATTTGGGCATGAAACATTCAAATTAAAGAGCTGTTTTTTTTCTTTTTCAATCCTATGTACAAAATGTAAATATCTGTTGTATAATTGATATGTAAATGATGCCTGAATGGCTCGGCCGTCGAAAATAGTGTGTAGCTAAGTATGTTACCGAGTGGAAATAAAATTATCTGTCAATCAATAATAGTCAAATTATATATATTAAAAATTATATTAAGCATTTGTGGTTAATGTAAACACATTTGGGCAGTCAAGATTTTAGAATAGATAAGATATTGTTCAAATAATATATATTATTGACATATATTTAATAACATATATTTAATTAATATATATTGATATCATGATTTTATATCAGACTTTGTACCTTTGACCAAAGCTCCCCATAAACTCATCATCTGATCTCACCTCCCCTCCTAGGCTCACTCACGGGTCTTATCACCAAACATTCCTCCCTGGACTTTCCCAGGTATCCCAACTATCTGAGACTGGCCTCACCTGACATCAGGGAAAGAACTGGGCCAACTGATCTTATCCCAGAGCTGTTCCCACACTGTCCTTCCAATTTCAGTCCATTCCAATCTGTTTTTCATAACGTTCGCTCTCTGGTCACACTGGTTTATAACTAATTATTCACTAGTGTTGGGAATTGGTAAAATTGTGATGATTAATCGTTGGTTTATCTAACTGATCAATCAATGATCGATCATAGAAGTTAATCAGTAAATGTATTTGATAAATATCACTGTTTCTATTTGTATTTCTGTAATAATAAACAAAACAGTTTGTTGGTTTTTGCTTTATTTGCGGACATGTAAGGTCATAAAACACATAACGAAATCTAGAATGACTATTAAAAAAAATTAAATTACACAACATTGCGATCAATTACTTGATCGGAAGCATGAATCAGTCAATCATCATGATGAAATCAATTGATCGGAATAGCACTATTATCTAATTACTCAGTCTGTTGTGTCATTGTAGACGTGTATTTCTTTGATAAAATATGTGTCGCATAACGTGGTTGGAGATGATCGGTCAAGGCAGTGATATGTTTTGATAGGTTGTCCCATGACGTGTATTGTATTTGAACCAGTGGCTGTCAATGAAAAGGCCTTAGTTTCGAACACTGTGGCCCTGCCCTGTATTTTTATACACCTCTCTAAACAATCTGTTCGCTTTTGCAAAATTAATTTTTCTGTGTTCCTTTGAAATCGGACACAAATTCACGTCTCTGATCATGAGAATGATTATGAATCATCTTACCACACTAATTTCATTCACTGTTGGTTGTCATTCAGCTGCTTTGTATCAATGTGGACCACAAAACGCAGCACATATATACACAGGTGTGATCAGGTAAACAAAACTTCTGTATAGCAGCAATCCTAGTCTGTTTGGGTTGTGTTGGTAGGATTGCTAGTGATCACTGAAAGCATAATAAAGAAATATTACCATAGTTGATTTTCAGAATGTACAAAATATAAATTTGCCAACAGCTTTAAAAAAGCATCCATAACTTCAGTCTGCTGAAGAAGATGCGGTCGAAATATTCAGATCGAATACGCAGTTTCTTGAGAGATAATTATGTTTAATAGCTTTAAAAAAGTTGCCAGGTTGAAAATAAATAGTGATCTGTCCCCAAGATATTACTTATACTTTTTATGTTTTCAGTTAATTTACATATTTTCTGTAGCACAAAATGGGTTGGGTGACGAAAAAATAGTAATTTTATCATGAACTAGATTGGCCTGAATTATTTACGCTGGTAAACAAGATTCTTACCTCATATTTTCTATGCCATTGCATTCATTCAGTCATTCCATGTACAAAAAAAGCATAATATTCTTTTAAAATTGTGTTTTTGTGCACTTTTGTGGTCCAACTAGCATTGTGGATGAGGCATAATACATGCCGCTAACACTCACTGCAGATGACGCTGATGAAACGCGACTGTTCTTAGAGAGAAAAAGTGCTCAAAAACAAAAGTTTTTTAAGAATGTAAAAAAAATCATGTGGCATTATATTTCAATATGATGAAAACGTAAAGATATTTTTTTTTTAAACAAAAATATCAGATCCATAAACCAGCTAATATAAAATAAAAGGGCTTATCAATTTACAGTTAAAGGTGCTTAATCAATTAAATATTTTTGCTGGTCTCATTTCAAATTAATTTTGCGAAAAACAAAACCTACCTAGTATCCACTGCAACATGCTAGCTCATTTGTGCAAGTTTTGTTTGTAGTTTTTGTGAAATCATCAGACAAAGTATTAAATTAGTTAATGCTTGTTCAAGCATTAACTGAAGTAAAAATCGACATGCCAAAAAATCACGATTTTCTTCCTGGGTAAAATTTCCTAACTTTATCATGTGATCGTCGAGAGGATGGAGGTCACGCCCATGATCAGCATTGACCCACACAATGTTTACCATTTTGGATATCCACTATTTAGATCCTTACCAGATTTAACGACTAACGTCAATTCTTTCAATGATTTGAACAACACTAAAAAAATTTTTTTATCCACTGCAGATGTTACATAAAATATTTACACCCTAAATATTTGGACACCAATGAACCAGATTTGCAACAAGCGGAATCAGTTGAAGAAGCAGCTTTAACCATCCTTCTTGGGATGTGACTCATTTGTTGATAGGACCATCCTACTCAGCCTAGTAAGATGTTACTCACTGTGCAGCCAGAGTTGCCAGACAGTAGCTGTTGATTGTGGGAAAGAAACAAGTCTGTTGTGTGTTGAAGTCATTGACCGGTGAGTGTTGCTTCTCACATGACCACAGACTCGGGTATTAATTGTCTGTTTGTCACACATCCGGCCCTCGGCTGCTGAGCAAAGGAACAAGACAGAATGACAAATCTATTGGGATCACGGTCTTTGTGTGAAAGAACATGGTAGCTGTTGTTGTGGCTGCCAGACACTTGGCTGCTGCTCCACTCTAAATGTCTGGTGGATGATAGTGTGACAATGAAGAGATCTGATCCTAACACAGCCTGGGATTCGTCATTGTCCCAATCATTGTGTAAGTGTTGATGGTAACATGAATGTGCCAAAGAGGTGTCATTGCCAGATGTCAGTGTTGAAGAAACGGTGGTCCCTTGGTGAAGAATACGCAGCAATTGATCTTTGTTAGTGTTGTTATAATAAACAACTGGTGGGAGAGTCATGCTTCAGCGAGTTGTCACTCTTCAGTGGACCTGCACAACCAGTCTACCTCTTATGGCCCCCTTTTCAATAAGCTCTTTACAATCTCCATTGCTCAGCTAAACAGAGGTGAATCTTTTTAACTTTCTGATGACTCATGTCGATTCATTTGCAGCTGGAGAACCTCGATTTAGTCAGTCTACTCATGGTTAGTTAAGTGTCCTTTTTTCTTGATTTCCTATTTCAAGAAAGTTAGTAAAAAAGTAACCTGAAACTTTATTTTAAATATATAAACATGGAAGTAATGTTTGAAGCATCTTAAGACTAAGTGCATGCATGCAAATGTGTTTAATATGAATGACAATGATTACAATCACACTCAAATGAAATGCTTGACACTAAAAGTAAAGCAATACAACAACTAAAATAAAACATAGCACTCAGTAATACAATTGGTTTTGAAAATAATACATTGAAACATTACTTCTTTGATACAACAGCAGTCATCCAGATTCAGTATTGCCTATTGGACAAAAAACAATATGAATTTACCAGACTGAGCATAGCCTAATCGTTCGTGGTTTGCCTGCCAGGAAACTGCTGCTGATAGTAGGGCCTACACGATGATTATGTATGTGGTGTATTATGTATGTGGTGTATTATGTATGTGAATCGGAGCCTGAATCAGAAGAATCGGTTTTAAAGTCAACCGTGATCACGCTTGGCCACTGCGAAGAGTGCCAGCGGTGGACAACGATACAGTAGCGTCTGAGTTACTACCGGTAACGGCACGCACATAAACATTATGGATATCCACCAACATAACAAAGGACTCTCTAAAACAATCCTTCAGGGAACAGAGCAGGGGAAAAGAAGACGGGGAAGACAGAGGAAGAGATGGACAGACAACATTGAGGAATGGACAGGAAAGACTTGCTGAAACCCAGGCACTAACACACAACCGCCAAGACTGGAGCCGACTTGTGCAACGTTCATTGGAGCAGCGCCCCTACGACCCAGGCGGGTTATGGGAACAGTAACAGTAACAAAGGATGCTGACTCGGACTGTTCAGGGACAATCACAGGAACACTGCTTTTATTCACATTTACAAAAAAGCATCGATTGTCTTGAACTGTGACGTTGACATATCGCATCTTTTCACTCACTCTCACTTGGCAGAAGCCATTTTGTACTCGCCCCACAACATCCGGGTCACAGAATTGTTTCTTCAAATGAGAGTGCCAATAGATAGGCGCTGAGAAAGGCCATAGAAGATCAGTGACATAAACGCGTTCCCCATCCAATGACATACACGATTACAATAAATAGAGATCAGCTGTATCATTATTTTTCAACGATGTCAAGGTTAAAAATATAGATATTACCAACATGTATAATCTTATAGATCAGCAGTATTCGCTATTCTGCCGCCAACAACATTCGTCGAATCACGGCCGTGTGCACTAAGAGTCACCAAGACAGTTCAAACAATTTTATTATGAAAAAAATCTGGAAGTAAGAAAAATCTGTCTTATTTTATTCGTCGTCGTCAGACATTTGCCGTCTTCAAGGTCTCTGGCTAAGGGCCCGTTTCTTATATAACATGGTATTGGGACTGTTCAGTGCACTTTACAGTTCAGTGAATTGTGGCAACGTGGGGTGAAAAAATTGCCAAAGTTTCAGAGCGGCAACAAAAGGATTCAAACCCAGCTTCTCTTGATTGAGAGTCCGGCGTTCTAACCACGCGCTACCACACCTTATTTAATTTTCATAATTTGTACAATTGTCTGTAACGTCTTTCGTGTTTGTTGATTGTTCCGAGTTTTGCATGTTTCATCAAATTAAGTCTAAATGTTCAATCGTACAGTACGAATGCATCGTAAAACCGGCCCATGTACTAACTAACCTATCTGTGCCACCTAAAGCAGTTATTTCAGCCATAAATGGAACAAACAGTAGATTGTATATTGTTAGTAAGATGTTTTATTTATGATAGAGGGTGAATTGGTGCAGAAGATATGATGCACCCAGGACACCCAGTATGTGTCATTCCTGTCATTCTTGTAGGGTGTGGCAGTAAACATACCAGAAATTTATGATTGCCATGGCAGTGCAAAGTATGTCTTCTACAAACCGTTGGAGGTAAATTAAAAAAGTGGTACAAAAACATAGTGGTATCCATTTTTAGCCACTAAAACTGCATGAAGCTTGGATTCATGACATGCAAATTTCATGTTTCTTACCTATGCTTTGATTTACGCAAAGTCACCAATACATTATCATATAGCAGGATTAGTCCGGTAGTTCTGTAAAGGTAAAGTGCTTGGGACAGTTCAAAGGCCTTTACCCTTTCACCCTGGCAGACCAGTTCATTACAAAGCTGTCTTGACTTCTTTGAGAAGCATTCAGCCACGCTGCAATTACTGTGCGAAGACTATTCGTTCACATATTCACCCCTGTATACAGCCAGGTACTCATTTACAGCTGAGTGAACTGTCTACAGCCAGGTACTCATTTATATAGCTGAGTGAACTGTCTACAGCCAGGTACTCATTTATACAGCTGAGTGAACTGTATACAGCCAGGTACTCATTTACAGCTGAGTGAACTGTCTACAGCCAGGTACTCATTTACAGCTGATTGAACTGTCTACAGCCAGGTACTCATTTACAGCTGAGTGAACTGTCTACAGCCAGGTACTCATTTACAGCTGAGTGAACTGTCTACAGCCAGGTACTCATTTACAGCTGAGTGAACTGTGGCGATGTTGATTGAACACACTCGCCCAAGATTCAAAAAGCAATAGGATTCAAACCCGGGTTCTCTCAATTGAGAGACTGACGTTCTAAACACTGCGCCACCGTGTCCTACTGTAAACTTAACAAGTACCAGACTCTTTGTTGATGACTAGGCTTTGGTTGGCTAACCAGCTCCGGTTTAGACGCAGACCAGTCTGAGACCAACAGGTTGTGTTGGTAGCATGGCAGACAGATCACTGTAAGACTTTATGCTACTGTGTTTGTTCACACATGCATGGCAGAGTACTGTTAGCCTGTTTGACCTGAGTCACGCTTGGCTGCATACCGGCCTCTGGTGGGTCTTTCGATCAGATCTTCCAGTTGGTCATCACCAGGTGGCGCTAGTGTACGTGCATTTTTTAACACTGGAAGTTAGTGTCTGCTACCTAGTTACCTAACGAGAAGTCTGCCTGAATAGTTCTTTAGTCCTTAAATGTATATATCAGAGTCATCGGTTTACCACATTGCCATTTAGTGTGCACAGTTTGGCTTGAATATGCAACACTTGTCTGCTGATCATGTATGCCTCAATGACTTGTCTGCCGATTAATCAGGGTCTATCACAGATTGAAAGGGTACAACGTACACACACCATCAACGAGATCTGATCAGACTACAGCCCGCCATACACATACTGACTTTTCGTCGTCAATAGTTTGGCCGACTGATTTGGCAGATGTCCACAAAACGTGTTGTCAACTGACGGTGGAGAACATACACATAATGACTACATTTGAGTTGCCAACAGAAAAAGTAGTCTCCAACATGTTGGCAACTGAAGAATCTGTGTTTGTATGGCAGGCTTAACAGATACTCATGTCATTGTACTATTATTGCCTTGTGTTCAGGGGCTATCTGTAAATGTTGATTTTTTGTACTAAGCTAAATCGGTTTACTTTGGAAGCTGTTTTGTACATCGATGTATTTATATATAAAAAAGATTATGTTTATTGTTTATTTTCTGTCACAGTCCGTAAGGATGTTGGCTTTGAGTACTTGCAGGTAGTTTTTCAAGAAGTCTGAATGAGGTCCAACCTAGTGAATACAAATATGCCGAAGTTGCACAAATGTTGTTGTAATTAAAAGTTTAATATGATGGGGAGGGGGTCCGAAGTTACTTTTTTCTATGTGGCTTTCTTCCTCGGCTGAGCAGCTCTTCCCTTTCCACTCTGGGGGGGGCGCTGACGTAAGGCATCAGGGAAGGCGTTGACTTCTGTCTGCTGGAAATGCTCTTTCTCTTCTGGATTGTAAAAATTTCCTCTTGGAGTTTTGAAATCATCCCTAACACTTGTGTACGTTTGTGGCCCTCTCATTGGTGTTTTGTCCAACGTGAGCCATAATCATGTGGATGAAAATATTATGAGATATTTGGGTTTGCACGAATGTGCCCCGATGACTTTTTGCCTGGTCAAAACCACTGAGGTCTTACCAGGCACATTCTAGGTTGCGATGTATGTTGTTGCATGAAGGAAAATAAAATTTTAAAAATATGTTGAATAGCTGAACGGTTCAACGGTTCAAAATCAGCTTACATATAGTATAACCAAAGAGTGTAACAGTGTAACATTGTTGTAACTAAAGTATATTTATTGTAGCATCTTGACCACACAAATGCATTTTAATATATCATTATTTGTGAATATAATTTGATCATCATTTGTTTAATTTGAATGTTTCAACTCAAATATCATGTTTACAAACAGATAACAATCGGATTATGTAAAAAAAACTTGGGTTCATAAAGAGTAACACTCATTTGAATTTGAATGTTAAAGATATAGTTTATGCTGCGTAGCATGATTTGACAATCAGACCTTGTGCCTTTGAGATCTGATATGTTAGTAATGGATTTAGATAGTGGTCTGGAGCACCCAGTATGGGCAGGTTATATGAGTGAAAGTTGTGGTTAGTGAAAGTAGCCAGGAGATAAAGATAACCCAGTGACGCTTGGAATGTCAACAAAGGTGGCTGATTGTTTAATAACAGCCCAGTGTTCTAGCAGGGTCATTGGGTGTGGTATCTTACTAGTGTTGTGTACTGTATGGCTCTATAGGTGTATCCAGGTGTACTGTATGGCTCTATAGGTGTATCCAGGGATTTGGGATTCGTCTGGTACTGTTCGTAGGTAATTATCGAGCTTCCTCTTAAATGTTTCTACCAAGCACTCTGTTGTGTTATGCAGATCTGTTGATAGTGTATTAAAAAGCTGCTGACCATGCACAGGTAGACTGGCTTACCTGAGTCTCTTGATAGCATGAGGGGCGTTTCTGTTGATCTTGGGTATTATGCATTACTGGCCTCGTCTGATGTGCCACTTAGCCACATTTTGGCTTGTCCTTCCAGCATGCGCCATATGTAACTAACTATGTAAGGTTCTCTGCCTCTTTCCTGGGAATATAGTTGGAGGTGGTTTAGTTGTTCCCAGTATGACAGTTGGCTCATTCCAGTCAGTTTCCGTAGAAATGACCTCTGGACCATCTCGATTGATTGGATATGTCCTGTCTCTGTCAGAGGCCACAGCTGACTACAGTAATCCAGCTTGCACTGTGCAAGTGACTTCCATACTAGTAGTAGTACCAAATGTTCTCATTATCAACCCACACTTTGCTTCAGAGACTACATGCTGAATGCTCTTCTTGAATGTACCATCGTTAGTTATGGTGACACTAAGTCTTTCACAGTGTCCTTTCTTGTATACAGTGTGTGAGTGCCTGGAGTATTTTATTGGATCCATATCGCATACACTCAGATTTGTTGTTGTTGAGTTCCATATTGTTCTGTTCAGTCCAGGTGTACAGCATATCCAGATCGGCTTGGGGTGCCTCAGAATCATTTACTGAAGTGACCTGACAGCCAATTCTGGTGTCATCAGTGAAACAGGAGAAGAAACCCCCAGGTCACATCCTGGTCTATGTCCCCAATTAGTATTAGGAAATGGAGCAGTCAGAGCACTGATCCCTGGGGGGGCCATATTTCAGTTCTGTTGGGCTCGATATCACATTGTTGATAAAGACTTGCTGTGTTCTGTTTGTGAGAAACTGTGTGTCCATCTGCCAACCTTACCGGATATGCCTAGGCTGTTCAGTTTGCGCAACGTTACCATAAAGTCAGCTTTGTTTAACGCCTTTGCAAAATCGATATATATATCACATCCGCGTTGTCGCCGTTCTTCAAGCAGTTCATATTATTTGTACCTACGCTAGCGCTACTGGTGGGTATTTGGGCCATAGGCCACATGGCATCAGATTTGGCTAAACAAAAGTTACCCATTTGAGCCAATTTGGCTACCAGCATTTTCGTTGAAATACATGCAGAATACATGAACGTTTGTTGTCTAGATGATTATAAAAAAATTGGCTAAAGCAATTTGTATTTGGCTAAAAAAAAATGGGGGCTTTGGCCAAAATGGCTAAACAGTTTACAACATCAGTGCAAGCCCAGTACAGTACCATATATTTTATACGTTGTTCGGGTTTTTTTTTCATGTAAAAACATACTATTGAAAGACTATGCTAAGACTTAAAAGAAACAGAATAGATGGTGGAAATAAATTTATTTGTAGTTAATAGTTAAAAAAGCGATGTGAGATGTGTTTGCTTGAAAGTAATCTCGTAAAAGTAATCGCCGCACGCTATGCGCAAGAAATGCATTTGTGTAGATATAACAGTGGCGCCACACCATGGACTCGGCACCAGGTCATTGATTGACTTATACAATTTGCTCTTCCAGACATGTGCATTCCACACGGACGGAAGTAGCACATACTGTGCGTGCCATGAAGTGTTGAATTGTTTGCCTTTTCTTTTCGTCCAAATTCGGTGACTTTGACATGGTTTTCGAAGCTTCAAGTATTGTCAATTGAAGATCTAACGTACCGTGTGGAATACCGGTTCGACTGAATAAAAATAGCGATTTCAAAGCCGGTATACTGGTATATCATCGTACAATACACAGCACTATATCTTACTCCTGGCTCTACTGAGGTAATGTTACTAGGTGGGGCTATTCCAGTGTGGCTCAGGGGAATTGACATCTTCAAAGCCTGTTGTGTGGTTGGGGTGGTTTAGAGAGCCAATTTACAGCAACAATAGGGGTGACCTCAAAACAGCCATGTTCGCCATGACTACACAAAATAGGTTTTCGTGGGGGTGGGGCGGGTGGGGGAGGGTAAGCAGCTGATTTTCAAGGGGTTGTGTCATTCATGTCGCGGGGGGGTTCTGAGGATAAATGATGTCAGTTTTGAGATCATTCCAATTGGTGTGTGGCTGGAGATCTCCTGACAAGATTCTCGCCTGTCAAACCTGATTAGGGCCTTGTATAGGTATTTTTGATGTAGCTCTGATGTTGTGTAGTGTTTTTATTTTGGGGGCCATGTCAACTTGTAAGCATAGCATTTGTGTAATTTAGAAAAAGTCCCTGATTTGTGTGGGCAGATGCTGTTAATACTGCACCAAGATATGGAATTTGTGATTTATGATATGCCTTGGTTGGTTTAGCAAACAGGGGTGTGCGGTGGTATTTATAGCCCTGGTCCCTGTGCCTTGGTTAGCAGGTAGTGGGTTGGGGATTGGCATTTATTGCCAGATACCAGCAGTCTCAAATAAATGGCACTGAATCATGGTTCTAGACAGAGATATATTCATCTTAGAAACGGTTTCCTGTCCCAGTGTAACGTCTTATGCACTGGCATGTTACAGCAATTACACCCTGACTCAGACGTCTCCTGAATAACCAGACATTAATACACCAGGGTGTGCTGCTGGGAACTGAAGGGAATGTGTTTGTGGGGGTAATCCACCCCCTCTCGCCATGTCTGTGGGAGGGGTACCACCCACCTCCCATCTGTTCTGTTTAAATGTGATGAGGGTAGTTTGATTTAAACAATCATTTAAATCAGTCCAATAAGATATTGTTTTGATGACAACTGAAGAAGAACAAAAGCAAGGATTAATCACAGGGATACTTTCAAAACAAAGATAGTATTTAGTTTTGCCATTAGAGGCACAAAGTTTAATAAAATCATGTTGTGTAATAGAAACTATACTAAGCAGTTTATAATTCAGATAGCATTCCTTAGTTGAGAACACTGTTTTCTGTGAGACTATTATAAACTTATTAAACCCGTTTGCACGAGCCATCAACAAAAGCTGTCCACTGTGTCATGTCCTGCACTATCATTGTCATCAATTTAATTCCAGACATAGCTGACCATTGCCATGTGTTTCTGGACCGTCTGTTTTTGTTTCCCTTGGGAGTTCCATGTTAGACATACACTAGTAAATAAATAAATACAAGTTCTTTGTCGTGCCAAGTACCAGCTAACGCCAGTCACTGCGCATACAAACCAAAAGTCCATTAAAATATATAAATAAATAAGGTAAGGGTTGACTAATTAATATTCGGTTTTATTGTTAATTTCTATGTGATCAAGCTTTTTGACAATATCTTACAGTGGGATTAATTAATATTCGGTTTTATTGTTAATTTCTATGTGATCAAGCTTTTTGACAATATCTTACAGTGAGAGTAATTAATATTCGGTTTTATTGTTAATTTCTATGTGATCAAGCTTTTTGACAATATCTTACAGTGGGATTCCAAATCCATATTTTGTACAAGAATTTTTGTATAGTCTTGCTACCTTGTATAATACGCAATTGGACTAGTACAAAATGAAGGGGAAGGTGATATTATTATACATGGAAAATTATGGTAACAGAGCCACATTGTTATATTATTCGGCAGTCAATAGAAACAGTGAAGGAACCTCCCAGGAAATGTATATTTATACTCTGGCCTCTGGTCAGGTAAACTGGGGTGGCGTACTTAGAATGAGAATGCAACATTGGCAGACGGCCAGTGCATTAGGGGATAGACTCAGGACATCAGTGTTTGATATTAAGCAACATTGGTTTCATTGGGGTGGGGGGAGGAGGGGGGTAACACTTGTTTAGCAACATTTTAATGTATTTTTTTAAATAAAATATTTTTATTTTCTTGTCACGGTGTATAAAGATTAGGATTGTGAGCACGTGCAAGCAGTTGACTTGAGGTGATAATAATAAATATTTATATAGCATCAGATCAATCAAGATTGTGCTCAAGTGCTTTAAATACATGCAGTTATAACTTATTAAAATATCATTAATTACATTAAAAATAAATAGGCTATATTAATTATATAAAAACTATATATATATATATATATATATATATATTAAAATGTATAATTATTAATTATAGAGTAAAAATAATACCATTAATAAATATAGTAAGATATAGTCCTGCAATAAATAATATTTAGTAAAAAAATTAATGTATACTTGATGAAATAATAATAAAAACAATAATATATGGAATATGGAACAGTATTTCATGTTTGCAGCATGAAGAAAGAGGACATTTTTACCGGTGTCCACAGATCTTTATAATTCATACTTTCATGTAGAGGGGAGGGGGATCTGTGACTAAAGGAACAGTCTGATAATGTTTTTTTAATCTAACACCTTGACCCCCCAATGTATTTTGATGAACGACAATTTTTAAATATAATTTGATTGTTATCTGTTTATGAATATCGACACTTCCATTGCCATTGTCATTAAGCGTGCAATGCAAACATTGTGGTCAAGTCGAGACATTCAGATGAAGCAGTTAAAGGTCAAATTATTCAACAAAAATCTGGCTTATTAAAACACTTTTGAGAGGTCAAGATAGTCGATACAATTTATATTCACATAAAGACTTTAAATGGTTTGGTTTCATTTAGCATGAACCTTGTATATTTTGAGATGGCCCGTAAGGCAGTCTCTGTTACCGGCTACAGGCAGCACAGTGCCCATCTTGTGACGGCAGACATAAATCTGCCCACACATGTAAGTTTGACGGACAGCGGAAGGCTAGCCCGGTGTGTTGTCTCTGACTCAGTCTTCTGCTATGTGTGGCTGGGAAGTCTTCCCTTATTCCCTGGGATGTGCTTGGGACAGGTGATGTCTCACAATGGGAATTATATCCAGCAGATACCTGGCAGTTAGTTACCACAGGTAGGACTCTTAAGTAGCTGTCTCTGTGTTATATGCCTGTAGCAATGTTTACTGCCCTGGAGAACTGGATGCCTCCTCCCTGTTAGATACATGATTGGCGCTCGGAGGATTTCACAGGGTATTCCAGGGGGTGAGGCAGTGCACTGTGACACACTGGATGGCAGTTTTGACAGAATGTCTAAATACAAGGGTGCCCTGTCTGAGCCCTGCGATAAAGGAACGTGGATTTTAGAAAAAGAGGCTGCAATGATGGTGGCCATTAAGGGGTCATCGCATAAGTTCTCAAAGTCCCAAGAAGCGTATAGTGTTTAATATTTGCTCAGACCCCCCATATGTGGTATGGGACTTAAGATAATGTGTATATTCCCAATCAGAAAGCACAGCCAGCAGCTGCCGGCCTCCTATCCATATGCAACCAGGAATATAAACCATAACAAGAGGTTTAAATATTTATTCATAATTTATTCAAACATTAAAATAATACATAAAATAGTTTTGGGTCTCTTTTAAACAAAATTGCAAACTGATTTTGACAGATTGAAGATCAGGTAGGGGGAAATGCGACTCAGATTTGTGCTTTCCACTGTTACACCACCTGTTATCGCCCAACACCTTCAGTTTGGTCTTAGGGAGATCGGGATGTAAATGTGCAAATCGGTTCATGAAATGTTCATAATAATTTGAAGGGGAGTTATAGAACAATCTAGGCTGGACAGTGTTGCAGAACAGATTCATTTGATGCGACATGGCTATCCAGACAGACTCACCATGCTGCCTGGTTCTGTTAACCATAATAGTATATGTGAATTAATGTTTATTTCACTCTCCAGGTGGCACCACTGCTGCTGAGATTCACTATTCCCAACACAAAGTGGGACAGCCAAACCACCACCCACCCATTTGTAAAGTTACTAATTTTTTTAGACTTTGAAAACTTGTGCGACAACCCCTAAACAGCATAATTTTTCCATTTATGTTTGTGCATATGCAGGTGTTTGCGTGTACCCAAGTGAAGTCCAGTCTCTGTCGAGCTGTGTTTCTGTAATGACCGAAACAGCAGAGTTGTCATATTTCTCGTGTGTCCACATACCGTAATGACAATCACAATGACACCTCGTTTCTAACGTTGTGTGTTGCAGATTGCGGGGTATGAGGACAATGTCGGAAGTGTACGTGGTGGCGAAGCACGACTACAAGGCGGAGGGCGCCGAGGAGTTGAACATCCACAAGAGCGAGAAGCTTGTGCTGCTCGACGACAGCAAGCAATGGTGGAAGGTGCAGAACTTTAGCAATGAGTCAGGCTTTGTGCCATCCAACTATGTGCGTCGCGCGAAGCCGTCCATCCTGACGAGTCTGCGCAACACGCTCGGTCGCAAGAAGGGCTCGGACGTCAAGTCGGCAATCCAGACGCCACATTCGCCTGCACTGACGGTGCGTGGCGGCGGTGGCAGCAGCGGCAATGACAACCACAGCGAGAACGGCAGCCATGGCAGTGACACACAGCCGTACGACGCGCCGGCGCTCGGACAGACACGAGTGAGATTTGCCTATGAGGCAAAACAGACAGATGAGATCACCCTCAACAAGGCGGACGTCGTGAGCATCCTCGCTAAGTCGGAAGACGGCTGGTGGAAGGTGCGAAAGGGCACGGACACCGGCTGGTATCCGTCCAACTATCTTGAGCAGGACGAGCCGATAGACAACGATTCCGCCGGACTATACATGCAGCCACCGGATGGCTATCGCAACCAGCGGCGAGATGCGAACGATGCACCGACAGCGCCCGACACTGTTGTCGTTGCAGTGTATGCATACATTGGACGAAACAGTGAGGAACTGAGCTTCGAAAAGAATGAGACTCTCGAGATCGTCGAGAAGCCCAGTGGCGACCCCGAGTGGTGGAAAGCACGCAATAAACGAGGCGACGTAGGTGTGATCCCTCGAAATTACGTCGAGACGAAGAACTATCCACCGTCTGCGTCACAGTCTGACAGCAGCCTGAGTGGTGGCGCCACTAGTAGCAGTGACAGGACACATTCGGGCAGTGTCGCTAGCCGAAGCGAGCTCACGTCAACGCCGTTCTCGAGTAAGGACTGGTATTTTGGCAGCATCACGCGAGCTACTTGTGAAGAGATGCTTAGCAACTACGCCGATGACGGCGACTTCATAGTACGAGACAGCGAGACGAACGTGAGTGAACATTACTCGTCCATTTACGGTTCTTGGTTGTTCAAATTATAAAGTCCATAAGCATAATATTGTCACTATGCAAATGTCACATGTTAATACATGACCGCCATCTAGTTTGAAAAAACCACTGGCACCAAATTAAGTAGCAATTATCTGTTATCGAGCACGAAATCTATGTATGTAATTGTTAGAGTATTTGTAATATATATGGAATCGTAATGTATTATAATGTTGAAACTTTAAGATTATTTGTGTCATATTGTCAGCCAAATAATTACTCTCGAGTCCTCAAGTCAGCCAAGCCCGACTGCACACTGACACTTCAAAGCAGCCAAAGCCAGCCCAAAATAGCAGTGAATTTCAGTATATCTCAGTGGCGCATTCTGGTAGATAGTTAAAGGACATATTGTGTTCGTTTTAGTGTTCTGGCCTCACGTTTTCCTGTATCTGGTCAAATAACTGGGGAACTAGGGTCTTTTCAATAAACATAATTTGTATGGTTTTTCCATCTTGCAATGGGTGAAAACTGCCACGTCCCTTTAGCCACTCTGTTGGTCAGACGACAGCATATTATGTTTGTCAGCTGCGTAAGTCTTGCCTGACTGTTTGCTTCAGGTCGGTGGATACTCGATCTCGCTGAAGGCGGCCAATCGCAACAAGCACTTCCGCATCAGCGTCGAGGACGGCGTCTACTGCATTGGTCCACAGACGTTCGAGTCGATGGACGAGCTCGTGAAGCACTATACGAAGCACCCTATCTACCGACACAACCAGGAGAAGTTGTACCTACGCAAATCATTCGTGCCTCCAACGCAGCTGCAAGACTGAGGCCGCTCGTAGGCGACGTGCATAGTCAATGCACACTCAACATCGCCACGGAAAGTTGATGTGCCATCGGTCAACAGGCTTCGATGGTGTACGTACATGTCAAAAGTTGCCGAGACGTGAAGCGCAGTGTCAGCACTACACGCTGATGTCTGATTGTCACAAACGTTTACTTGGTCGGTTGGTCAAAGATGGTACGGTCACTTTTGCGACATGAACAGAAGATGTATTTTGCATAAACCTCAGTCGTGCAGTCGAACTGTTGGCGTTGCAGTGAAATTAACAAAACTGCAGACATCGAGAAATCAACGAATGTGTTATTGCTTCTTCACGCCACCTAGTGGACGTTATGGGACTCATTGTACCCAATAGACAATGTTTTTTAAGAGAAGTACATAAAGGTCAAATCTGCAGAGTACGTCTCGAGTAGAAACCGTTTAGTATAAAGCATGGGAGATGTAATTTACGAGGCAGACCACCTTTGTCCTTGTTAAACAGGCGTGTCATACACTCGGCCTACATCAAGGAAACATGATACCTTTTTGTACCTGTCGCATCTGTAAATTGTCACATCTCTGCAGGAAGTTCTGCTCGAATCGTCTCCATTTAATGTCGCCTGTACATAGCAGATATGGTCGTGCGATAGCCTTCGTACGAATTGTGGTTTGTTGAATTAAGCTGACCATAGCAGCTTCAACAGTCGCCCTGAAGCGATGTGGTGCCAGTCGTCGTTCGGCATGTTTACGCTTTCTTAGGGGGTGGGGGCTGGGATCTGCCGTTTTACTCCAACGGCAACGTACAGACACTGCGATGTGCGATAACTTCCACTATATAGTACTATAGTGCTGTTTCAGGCACACACGCGTGCTTGACAAGACGCCAGGTCGGTTTCTGCACGTTTCTGTACGCATTTGTTCATTATTTATAGGTTAATGAGAAATAAAATCATGTGCATTACACAACAAGCCTTCCTGTTTTCCTTTAAGTTCCTTGTCCAATACAACAGGCAGAGATGGGTGCCCAAGTTAAGACTTGGGCATCTCCAGATAACCCCCTGGTGTATTTAGTAACTTGTACATATTCTTGGCATCAGGATCAGTCAGTTTCGAACAATTTATTGCATCTGCGACAGACATCAACACAAAATTTGCAACAAACAACACACATGTCACGGTCGTTTATTCCGTCGTTCGACGAGGCATGACAGTTGTGGCAAAAATATACTTAAGACAACACACATGATACTAATGACACAAAGTTATCCTACAACGGTGGAGCACGGTCGTGTTTGCTGCGCCAACAAAGCCGAGTTGGTGCGGCATGCAACGCGCTCACATGACGTCCAGTTGAACAGCCAGATATGGCACTTCTACGAGTACAGTTCTCTTAGCAAAGTATCCGATCATGTCTCTGCGTTGGGTCAGAGTATCTGACACATATATAGTTCGTTTACGTGATCAAACAATTGTCTGTCGGCTGTGGCGATAGACGGAGAGTTTCTCTCACCCACATTGTAACATTTATTTCAGTAATTATCTCTACCGAGAAATATTCATGTTTGTTTCATGTCTGTTTGTGCATATACAATGCAGTGTCGGCGTTCGAGTAGTCTGGCTGCACTTTGATTGGCCGCATACAGACGACAAACGCATGAATCCGGTTGACAGCCTCGATGCTCCGGTTCGCAACGATGTTGCCACCGGTAATTGTGCTGCCACCTGGTGGCTGGAGTGACGACACTTGGCTGTGTCCTAGGAGAGGTGGAAGGACAGTTGACCATCTCGTGCTGCAGTTGCAAGCTGCCGCCTCATGACGTCCTCGCTTGAGTAGTCGGGTAGCTTCAAGTAGTTGACGCATGTCATCACCGACGGCAGATATGCGTCAGCAGCGGCGGTGGCACTGTCGCATGTCACCACCTTCTTGACAATCGTCAGCGGCGGATTCAGACTTCGCAGGCCTACGACACGACACAGGCAATGTTAACACCTATTTATGACAAGCCATATGGCACATCTACATAGCTACTTCACATTCGTTTTGTTAAAAAACTATGCCATGGGATCGTCTACAGCTGTTGAATTTGATATAATAATCAATTTTATTTAACGAATATTTTTGTAACATTCTTGGTAGGCTTCATATTTGAAAACAACAGGCGAGCGATACACATGCCAAATTAATTTAGGCGAGCGATTTGGTTTTACCGTGTGGTGGCGCCACCATTTCCAATTTGGATTCTGTCGTTGCCATGAAATTTTAATTGGTGGTTGTTGGCGCTGACTTTTGTACAAAGAAATAAATGTATACTTTAGTAAACCCCATACATTCTGATTGCAATTGGTGAAACGGTTTTAAATTGCACCATCACCGATTACCGTAGGCCATAGCCTGGGCAAAGCCAGTGGCAGTGCCGGGGCAGTGTACTGTGCCCGGGCCATGGCCACGACACGGTACTGGTTTCGTGTGTGACTTCGCTTAGGCAGTTTGAAAATTGCAATTGAAATTCACAAATACGCCACGTATAAGAATTAGATGTATAGTCATAACTCATAAATGCAGCTTAGTAGGCAACACCAATATAAACATAATGCCAACTCAAACTCAGTGCGCAAAAAATATGAATTTGTCATCCGCACATGAAACAGTGAATCAATGTTAAATGGTACCGGAGATGTGTGTCGTGAATTTATGTGTTCAGAGTGGTTGAAAGACGAATTATCTTTTTACACTCCGTGTCAACTCATATACATTTTCAGTAGTTCAGATCCAGGTTATTATTTTCGATTCCCATTACAGCGTAGTCGGTCAATCAGATCATAGAGAAATATTGTTGATCCCTTAACTATTCCAAAATTGTATATGTACACATGTATTTTATTCAGTTCGACTTACATTATGTGACATTTACACATAATACAAATCGACGTTAGTCCACTCATTTGATAATTTTTATAAACCGTGCGGCCAGCATAGCTTCGATGGCGTTACAATCTTAGTGTAGCGGGCTGCGATCGCCATCGCCGGTGATGGATGATATGTAAACTTTGGAGCCTGAACACTGCATTATAAAGAGGACAGATTTTCCTAGTGAATTTAATACTCAAGAAAGTACTTGTCAAGACGAACACTTGCAGGTAGCGAGCGATTTTAACAATTGACGCGAGCGATAAATCGTTCCCTAGATTATTGATTTGTGCAAGCGATAGGGAGCGAGAGCGATCGCTGGCTTCAAACGTGATGCCCTGCATCATGTTGGACTGTTTGATTAGAAGATTGCGCCAAGTGACACCTGCTGAGGTGGGAGTGAACTCTGGCCCACAAATTGTTGGAGAACGTGGTTGTGATGACGTACCTCCCACGGGCAGACGTGGCGAGCCGGTGACGAACTGCAGAAACTGGCGTTGTTCGTCGACCTCGTACGAGCTGAGTATCTTGTAGAGGAAGTGCACGGCCGTCGACTCGCTCGTGTAGCCATGGTCGGGGCGGCAACACTCGTCCAACATGCGAACCGCCCACGGCTCGAAGCGACTGCCACAGAACAGTTGCTCCAGCTGGTGGCAGACACATTCATTAATTGTTATCGTATCCAAGTAGGCCCCTCAGGAAAATGAACACTAGTCTACGCATGTGTCTCAATATCAATTTAACGCTCCAACGTCCAAGCGCTTTTACCGTAAAATCAGTGGAATAAACTACATCTAATCCAACATCACGAATAACCAAATGTGTTTTAATAAACCATATTTAACAGTAGGTAAACAATGATAGCCAAGCCGCTCCTATTTCAGTTATTTATTTATCCCAATTGTGCCTACAGTATGGAAGTATACTTGTTTTGTTAATTATTTGTATTCTGTAATGATTGTAGCTACACATCTCCTATGGATACTGTCTATATAACCGTGTACAACCGTCGTGTATGGTATGTTTATTATGTTCCCGTGATGAAAGGAAAGTTTGATGGTAAACAAAAAATGATGGTTAATTAACACATCAGAGTGGTCAAGGTGTTGCGAAGCGCCACAAACAATTTTGTATCTGCCTCTACACCAAATAATAATAATATAATATATTATTATTAGGACAGATAAAGTTTATACCATATAACATGATTTTGTACCTATATCTATGAATTTAACCCATTAGAAGGGCACAGACTTAAATTCTCACTATCCCTGGCAAAAACATGAAGCATCTAGTTCTAGTAATACTTTTATTCTACGGGGAAGCTGCGTGGACTATTTACCTCTTCTGGATAGAACAGCTTGAGATTGGAGAGAGGGAAGACCATCTCGAAGCCTTTCTTGACTGCCTCAAATTGCTGCGACACGCCATCAATGAATGTCCAGCGGAGGATCAACTGAAAAAGGCACAAGCGACAAGGAATGTCACTGACACGTGTCACATCATATAGTGGTCTTTATCTATGTAGGCTACCTGTATGCTACTTCTCTAGACTAGCACAGATGCTAGTAGATGCCACCCTGAAATTGGGTGCTGAAAATAATAAATAAATACATGCATCTATAGTAGAATACCTCCGCGAGATGGAGAGATTATACACCTACTTTGTTTTCTGTTAGTTCTGCACATCTGTATATCTGACCAGCCTCTGAATTCAGGCCACCCCCTGAATCAGGTTACCACAGTCAATCAGGTGGTCTCTTTAGAGGCTTTCCACTGTAATTACGCTCATGACCAAATATTAAGAAGCTAGTAACACTCGTCAGTGACGACCCCAGAGTTGAACTCACCTGTAGATATTCCTCGAGACTGGCAAGTGTGACAGGGATGTCGGTGCCCCCTTTCTTCAGCTCGATGTTCGGGTAGCCGGGCAAGACGAAGTCAAGATGAAGGTCGTCGATGGAGCAGCCATCGAGCGTAAGGTTGTTGAGGGCGAGGGAGCAGCTCTCCGCCGTCTGTCGACAAGTTTAAGGGGCTGTTTCAATAGCAGTTATGGCACTTTCTTTAAGCCTTCATGGCTTCATAAGGCGTAATGCATGGGGGATGACTTTACCTACCTACCTATGGCACTTTCATATCTCAGACAAATGTGGGAACATGGATGCAATGTCTCTTCTGGATAATTCATTTTTACAATACTATTTACTTTCATCGGTTGTATAATATATGCCTCTTTAAAACTCACAATTTGCAGTAAATGACAATACACAATACTGCATTTTATCCAGAATAAGCAAACCACATGTGTTGTTTTAGGCAACACGTTTATGTTTTGTAAACAGACGCTTAAAGATTCTCATATGACAAACCCCACACAGGAATGAGGATACGTAAACAAGTGTGCAGGAATTGCATAAAACAAGTACAATAACATCAGTCTAACGTGCACATGACCATACACCAGGTGGCAGCACCACAGTAGTACTCACGTGAGAGCGATCTGCTTCGATCCGCTTTTTCTCCCGCAGAATCTGCTCGAGTTGGTTGAACGACATGGCCAGTATGGGGTCGATCTGTTCGAGGTCGGCCGATGTCATCGTGTTTTCCAATCCCAGCAGCCACTTGTAGAAGGGAACGCTCAACGGCAGGTCGATCTGGAGCACAGGGGATACACGTGGACATCTGTCGCAATTTGTCAAAGTTGACTAAAGTTGAGATCACCGACACCTAAGGCTGCGATGATTATTCAAAACAGTTCGGTAGTTCAACAGTGTTGGATGTACATTTTAAAAAAGAACTGCATGTTGGCATAGAAAGTACCCTTTTACTGACATTTATCATAGGAACTAACTATGACATCATTTATCATAGGAACTAACTATGACATCATTGTTGTACAATCATTTTTGTTCCCTCTCCCACCAATAGAGTCATTCTACACACACGCACGCACGCACGCATACAATGAAAACATGCATCTATAACATAAAGTAGTTTATGACTGTACGTCTGTTTGTCTCTTTGTTTTTATAAGGGGCTGACAATTTGTAGGCATGCCCGGAGGCCATGGGGTGGTTCGTACCTAAAAAAATGTCCCCGGGGAGGTGGGGATATTACGAACTGATGTGGACGTTTGACGATATACGACTGTTGCGAGTTGCGTAATCTATGTCAAATGTCCAAATATGAATACTTTGTGAAACCGACAGATGTACAAGAAGGTGTCATTGCCACTAGCACTGTCCTAACAAAACTTGACTAGGTAGTGCAAGGGAGTCATACAAAGGTTGCCTCTTTGTCCCGTGTAATGCAGGGCAACTCAGGAGGGTACCTACCATACGCGAGTCCATTATGGCTTTTGCCATGAACTTGCCAAGGAAGAGACATTTTGTGCGAATGCGAGTGGCAAGAGCACTGCGCCCACTCTTGCGACCCAGCGGACTGAAGTAGAGGCCTTTCGACGAGAACATGTACGAGACGGCTTTGTCTTCTGTACCTGGTGGAGAGAAAGCATATTAGCAACGTAGCCATCACAACACAAATCATGTACTACATACATGGCCATTGCTGATGGAGACTTCCCTTCTGTTAGGTTCTATTCCATCAAACGATTCGGCCTATTTCAGGGGGCTGTTCTCTAGCTGTGACAAACCCTAGCACCTCAACACTGATCAAGAATAAGCCATTTCAGCCATCACACTGATACTGTCGTCTATAAAGTATCGCCAATCACGTGTTTGTTCTTAGGGGTAGTATATGGCATATAAATTATTCATCTACATTTTCTAAGTTATAATATTGTATTTTTAGTAACCAATGTATCAAAATATCTTTGGATAAATTATGAATATGAAATAATTTCTGTTATCCTTTCCTAATTTTCCTATTCTCTCGTATGCTGCATTTAAAAATGGAGCAGTAATTATGGTTTTGTTGGCTAGCTCAAGGGGTAAAAATGTCAAAAAGGTTAAATACAACTATTGATAGCTTTGTAGTGTAATTTATTACATGAATTATCATTACATAACGACCCCTATGCAATCAGAGAAGGCATGTCTTACTGTTGGTGTCGGGGAGGGTGATGGTTTCGCCCCTCCACAGGTCCAGGTCTGCCCTCTGTAACTCGCGGGACACGAGGGCATAGAACTCAAGTGTCGGGCCGAGTCCCGTTCCAACCTGAAACACACAACTTTGCTACAGGCTGGGGTGACTATCCGTGAGAGATTTACATGCCACGCACCACCTAACGTATGCCACGACCACCTAACGTATATGCCACGCCCACCTAACGTATGTCACGCTCACCTAACGTATGCCACGCCCATCTAACTTACGCAACGCCCACCTAGTGTACGTCACGGTCGCCTAACATATGCCACGCCAACCTCCAAACGTATACCACACGCACCTAATGTATGCCACATGCATCTAACATATGCCACGCCCACCTAACGTATGCAAAGCCCACCTAGCGTATGCCACGGCCACCTAACGTATGCCACGCCAACCTCCTAACGTATGCCACATGCACCTAATGTATGCCACATGCATCTAACATATGCCACCCCCACTTAACGTATGCCACGCCCACTTAACGTATGCCACGCCCATCTAACACATGCCACGCCCACTTAACGTATGCCACACCCATCTAACGTATGCCACGCCCACTTAACGTATGCCACACCCACCTCATGTTCGTACTGTATCTCCAGTAGTGTCTTTGGACTGCCAAGGTCTTCCATGGCCAGCTCTGCCTGACGTAGAATGTCCTTCCTCGACACAACTCGCTGCAACGAGAGATAGCGACAATGAACATTGTTGAAACTGATGGTAATTCATCAGACCCTCACTCTGCTTATATTCAAGAGTCTGCAGACAAATTTGGGAGTCTGTAATTTTTCAACAACAACCAGTCCGTGGTGTGGGGCCACTGTTGTATCAACTGGCCTGTAATCTAAGCTGGCACCCACGTGTCACATAGGCTGTGCTCAAGAGTAGTTTCGAACAAACACAAGTGAATATGACCAACAGGTACAGCCCGGAACTGATTCAAGATGGTAGTGCACACGCACTTTGATGGACCGTTGTCGGTGTTGAAATCGGTCAGTTTAGCACTAGATTTATCCTCTACTAAAGTTGGAAGTCACATGAACTCCTACCAAGGACTGTATAAGGAGTCCAGAGGGTGAACAAGGCGTCTCGGACTCATAACACCCAGGCAAATGGAAGCCTGATTACCTTCTTGACGTTTCTTCCAATGCTCAATACATAAGTATATATCTACAAGTGTACACATCATCTTAATAGCAAGTGGTTCCTCAGTGAATGATAGCACTTCTGGAAAACTTTGTGTAACATCAGGATTTCCCATTTGTTTATTTTGTACAAAACATATCAATGCATACTGAGGACTGGTGTGAATCGGCGGGCTAACCAAACTGAATCAAACTGGGATGAAAACGTAACATGCAAGTTCTCATATAACGCGGTAGCCAGTACTTCGGACTGCTGAAAGCGCTACACTACACTACACTACACTCGCACGCACGCACGCACATAGTAAAGCTAGATAAATAAATGACAAATAAATGATAAGTTAGTTACCTTCTTTCGTTCCAGTCTCGGTGTGACCCGATCGCTGAAGTTTGTCGGAGCGACATCTGTGGTCATGTCCTGCAGTCGTTGCATGACGCGGTCGCGATCGAATGCTGTCGCATAGAACAACATCTGCCGCGTGTCGAAGGGCAACAGGAATGAGCTGCAAAACAATTACAGTAAAACTTTGTTAACTCGAACTTCGACAACTGGAAACCCATCATAACTCACGCCATGAGCTTTGATTATCGCAAGAAACATACAAATTATTTCTACAATTATTAGGAAAATATAGGATTTTTTTAATATAGGAATTCTAATTAAAGTTACAGAAATATAGGACAATTTAGGAACGCTGACATAGCCATCATAACTGAATCCAGTGGCCTGGTCCCCAGCTTTCATACTGTTGCAATGATAAATGTGTAACACATAACTCAAACTTTGATAACTCAAATATCCATCAAAACTGTGAAACCGGTTCAACCGTGCAATTAGCTACTGGCTAAATTTATATAATTTGAAGTGCAATTGACAGGTGTCACTAATTAGTGTACACCCCTTTTTTAATCAGCAGAAGCCATAATTATTGTAATTTGATTAGTGTGGAACAAGTGAAAAGTGTCACCAACTGGTGTTGTACCACTTTTCAGTTGTTCTACACAACTCACCAAATGACACTAGCGTTAAACAATTACATTATGGTCTAGAGAAACACATTTTGGTATACGCTGATAAGAACAGATTCCTTGACATTTTCCCATGGCCCAATTTTTTTTTCAAGTGGGGGTCTAGGGCTAAACCACATTAGTTTCATGTACCGGGGGTCTAGGGCTAAACCACATTAGTTTCATGTACCTGGGGGTCTAGGGCTAAACCACATTAGTTTCATGTACCAGGGGTCTAGGGCTAAACCACATTAGTTTCATGTACCTGGGGGTCTAGGGCTAAACCACATTAGTTTCATGTACCTGGGGGTCTAGGGCTAATCCACATTAGTTTCATGTACCGGGGGTCTAGGGCTAAACCACATTAGTTTCATGTAGGCTGGGTCTAGGGTTAAACCACATTAGTTTCATGTAGGCTGGGTCTAGGGTTAAACCACATTAGTTTCATGTAGTGTTGTACATCAATATTCTGAGATCACCACGTATTAGTAGCAGTATTTTCCAAAACTGTACACATACATAGTACAAACAGGTACTTAGTAATACAGTTTCAGGTTAACGGCAGAGCTATATGGCTGCAACCAGTTAGGCAAACACAAATATAACGAAAAACAATGGTAACTGAATATATAACTGGTCGCTGTCAACCCAAGGTAATTATATCTTTAGAATGATAAATAATAATTTGTGCAACAAGAAGCAACCAGAGGCTAAATAACAAATAGAGAGAAAATTAGGTGAAGTTACCAAAATTACAGGAAATACAAACGAGTAAGTAGATCGGTTTGTGAAGGTGGTTGTAGAATTGCAGCTATCGTATTGCAACGCTGGCGCCCTTCTACAAAGCCACTGCCCACGGTCACAGACTGAGGCATATATGCATACACCCAAAAGTGGCAACACCTTGTGCGAAAGACAAGAGAAGTTGTAGTTTGACGTACCAGGCTGTGCCAATCTCCTTTAGCCAGTTCGGCAGGTTTCCTGTGAGAATCACGAGTGGATCCAGTAGTTGTCTGTTGGCTTTCGCAGTCAACTTACTGCTGACAAACACAGAGTAGCTCAAGGCACTCGCCTCGTTGTTCGTCTGTCAACACACACAACAGCCGCTGTCAACCGTCTCATCACAAGCAGGCAACTACTTCAACACACTAAAGGGAACGTACAACGATATCCATTGGTTACCAGAGCACCTGTTTTGTGGTACATGGCAACACTGAACTAATTAGTACTTATAACAATAAAGGGAAGCAAAAGTCTTGGTTTATGGGCCTATGCACCTATACGAGGTATTTAAACACAACCATTTACTACTACAATTAAGAATATCATGCCAGTGGTTTACTAGGGAAACATTGTTGAACACAGCATCTGGCAGTACTTGTATGACACATCGATGCATTCTGTAAACATGCCATATTTCACTTTATTGGACGAACTATTCATAATAATCAGGAAATGCAGGAAAGTAATCAAAAGGCTCCGTGGTTTTTATACATTTAATGCATTGCATTTAACCGTATGGTGAGGCTTTTTGAAGACACTCTTTCTTTTAAGGGCAATTTCCTGCATTAGCCACGCTTTGAGGAACATATATTTTCATCATTCGATATTCGTAAGCAATTAACTCAAAACAACTTGTTTAACAACTTGCTCGCAATAGATGAAATAACTGGTAGTTGTGTTTTAATATAGAACCCATGTGTAAGTCTCTTCAGTCTTTTTCGAAAACGGTATATTATATTACTTAAGGCAACAACTACACCGACCAGTATATATGACAAGGATTTTGATGTACCTCATACAGGAATGCCCAGTGTCGATTGAGGGCATTCAGTACCCGCAGCAGGGCACACACTTCTAGGGAAGGGTCAGTCACAGTCACCCCCGGCAACACAGACACCAAGTACTCATCGAGAGAACCCCTCAGAACTGACGCTTGTCCATCTGCAACAGGGTTGGACGGTTTTTAAACCATTGTTCCTGTACGAAACAAGTTTCTGATGCCTAAGTGGTTAAAACCGCCTAAACCACAATCATTGTTAATACATTGTTTAAAACCACAATGACGACACAATGAGATTATAAATTCAGGAACATGCAACTGAAGAACCACATGAAAACCACCAAAAGTTAGAGGTGCAAAGTCTGAACTCTTTTATAATAAAATCAAGTTATCTAATATATAAAACAAAGTCTGAACATTTTATAATAAAATCAAGTTATCTAATATATAAAACAAAGTCTGAACATTTTATAATAAAATCAAGTTATCTAATATATAAAACAAAGTCTGAACATTTTATAATAAAATCAAGTTATCTAATCTATAAAACAAAGTCTGAACACTTTTATAATAAAATCAAGTTATCTAATCTATAAAACAAAGTGTCTGTTTATCTGAAGCTACATCATCACGGCCAAGGGGCTCTTATGGCAGACATGGGGGTCTGATGTGGAACCATCCCCATGAGCAGTAGTTGCAATGGTGGAATTAATTTGTTTACTACGTCATCGTAAAGATAATAATAACGCCTATACATCTGTCATTGGATGCTTTTCAAGTTATTACAGTTTATCTGTAGCCAGAGGTGTCTATGGATAGAAAGCATCAAGGAGCAACATAACAAACATATGTTAGCTATATCATAGTAATATTATAGCTATCTATAGACACTGGGTTTACTTAGAAAAGGCCTATGGCTGACTGCCTTTTCTCCCGGTGCAACGCTGGATGATGCAACTAGTATAGCATAAACTACACCTATTCTAACATTTTGACTGCCAAAACGTATCTTAATTAACCACTTCTTAAAAATGAGTTGATTTTTATCTGTTTAATTTGAATATTTTGGAGTGAATATCAAGTTTACACTGCATGCATGGGGTGTCATGTTAATGAGACATCTATCGTGTAATCCCATCAATGCCTGACCCCGATAAAATGTTATCCACAATTCTTGATAGATGTTCGTGAAAACTTAACTGCAATTAATTCATATTATATTCAAATAATACTAAGAAAATTGTGGTTTATCAAAACATGATTTTATATTAAAAATGATCAGACTTGGCGTCAACAACGTTTGACAACTACCTTCAACATTTATATTGCTAAAATGAGCTGTGAAATAAAAGTTTACCCAGCGTCAGTTCATCCTTCTTGCTGCTCGCAGAATGTCTGCGAGATGCTTCAGCCCGTGTTTTCCTCACTTTCACCGTTGTCGATGACGATGGTGAAGAGCCCCCTGTCGCAGTGGAGTTGTCAGACACGGTCCGGTACCTTGGAAATGGAACACAACAGTGTCAATCAAGTATCAATCAAACTGTCATCACACTGTCTGCACTCACCCAATGAATGCTGGGAAAATAACAACATACTAAAAGTACGAATTATGTCATGCAGAATGTCTTCTTCATAAATCACGTCCTATGTGAGGATCATCTCAAACCGTTTCAAACTAAACAAAACTGGTTTCACCAAAACTAGGTTAACAGCTGTTTCGTTTCGATTCATACATCAACGTATTTTTCCTAAACAAATTCCTCACAGACCAATCCCTTTACAACATTTATTTTGCAATACAGTGGACTCTACCGAATAGAATCAATTTGCGCCTTAGCAATTTGATTCAATTAAGTGGCTGATTCATGTAAGCGGTGCATCTTGACACAGCAGGAACAGGAAATGATTCCATACCACCCATTTTGATTCCACTAAATGGTTGATTAAGTTATCCATTATTCATCTCAACACAGCAGGAACAGGGAATGATTCCATCCCACCCATTTTGATTCCACTAAACGGCTGATTATGTTATCCATTATTCATCTTAACACAGCAGGAACAGGGAATGATTCCATCCCACCCATTTTGATTCCACTAAACGGCTGATTAAGTTATCCATTATTCATCTTAACACAGCAGGAACAGGGAATGATTCCATCCCACCCATTTTGATTCCACTAAACGGCTGATTATGTTGTCCATTATTCATCTTAACACAGCAGGAACAGGGAATGATTCCATCCCACCCATTTTGATTCCACTAAAAGGCTGACTATGTTATCCATGATTCTGTTAAGCGGACCCCATCGTGATCGACACAATTATTGCACAATGATAAGTCGGCGTGTGACGTCAACGACAACTGGTGACCATCTTGAAATTCCTTGTCCACAGGAGGGCAAGGAATGAGAAAGCTGTCTGCCCAGTAAAGAGCTAAGCAGCACATTTTAATAAAACAGAATACGGAATGATTCTGCTAACGTTTGCACTGGTGGACTAGCACCCTTCCACTCTTGCACATCCCGAGGACAGGACTGACTTACTGTATGGTGTGGGTGTGGGCCCAGATCTCCGTGTTAGCCAGCGGATGTTCAGAGTCGAGATTGGTGCCGTCCCGTGTCAGGACAGGACTATACTGTCTCACGGCCTGGTAAACCGTCATATCATAGGGAACGACGTGCCCGCCAACCACAAACTCAAGGCGGTGTTGAAACGACCCCTGGGACATCGATATAGCTGCCTGCAGACATATACAGATTGTAGAATCAGAAGACAGATGCTGACTGTTTATTTATCCATATGTACAGTATAATATAATTTATAATATAACAATACCATATGAATGCTTTTCACTCATATTTGAACTAATATTTTAATGTTATATTTTTATTTGTTTATAGCCAATAGTATGTATTAAGTGTCTTAATATCTATTCCATTAAGTAAAATAAGGCACAGGATCTAGGAAGAATGTCTCAAGATAGAAAATGATGGCATCGATTGCTCTCTGCCTTGAGTGCCTGATAGGATGGTTGTAACCAAGTGTGACAGTTAGGACCATTACAGTTCGGTGGTCGCCCGAGACATGGATAATTTTAGGCAACTGTTGTAACCGGTGGTCGCTAGAGGGACACCATTGTATATAACTTTAAGATTGGTCAGTGCACTGATCGATTCAGGATGGAAAGAATTTACGATAGATTGAAACATCAATCTTGTAATGTGCAGTGCACATGCGCCCGTTTTCATGTTTAGTGTAGATTATCGGGTACTATCCAGTATGTGATTGTTGCACATAATCCAGGTTTATATCTGCTGTGTAAAATGTGAGAATACTGTACCCATGTCATCAGTAGTGAAGTTTAAGCTGGTATTAAGTTTTGTTGAAGGAAAGTGAAATACATCTGAATGGGCGACTGTTGTTTACATCTCGGCACTATCAAGAAGGCGCATGCATGTCGAACCCTAGTTCATAACTTATTATTATCGTTTTATTGCACCATAGTTTAGTTTGGTTTGTCAACGTATTTTTACTGTTGCTACAGTTAAAACCCAAATTGGTGTTGCGTTAAAGACCAGTGTACAACAGGAACAGCTTCAACAGGATTATTTCGGCAACTGTCTGGGGATGTGTATCACAAACATTGTGACGATTGTCTCCCTGTTAATGGTGTACTGATGGGAATGGAATAGACTTAGGATTGTATTTGTTATAATGTTCGTTTGTTATCTAATTAGAAAAAAAATGGTTGGTAAGCCCTGCTTGAATAATACACAGCAGGATATTCGAGGTCACTTGACTGAACCAGTTCTGTACTTGTTAACAATGACAGTTGTTTGTCTGCTTCATGGTTGATGATTTGGTGACTTTAGTATGAAACTATTGTTTACTTTTATTCAACAGAGCTGTCGGCAGGTGTAGCTATAAGTGACTGTGGAATTTATGCAGTGTTCTGTGTTGATAGTACAGAATATAAGTGTGGTTAATATGATATTATTGTGATATGATGTTATAACAACATTTATGACTGTGATCCAAATGGATCCTTGGATTTATCTGTATGTTCACAGGGTTTTGTATCGCCTGCTGCTTGGGCAGACATGCAACATTTCCAATAAACCACCTTCCAACCGTCCAATGCCAGTATCGTATACGTGTGACGCTGACTCGCACCTTACATAAGTAAATTGTGTTTCAGCGACCAAAGCAGCAATATTTATGGCAAAGACAAATGGTTTAGTATTATATATATTTAACGCAAATACTAGCGCTGCTGCTGTAACAGGAAAGAGTAACACAGACAACCTGAGAACAAAACTTCCTAAGCTTTGAAACGGCATCAAGAGGATACAAACCCCAGTCCCCTCGATTGAGGGTCTGCTGTT
The DNA here is from genome assembly GCA_033239005.1 of Lamellibrachia satsuma. Lineage (NCBI taxonomy): Eukaryota > Metazoa > Annelida > Polychaeta > Sabellida > Siboglinidae > Lamellibrachia > Lamellibrachia satsuma. The sequence goes on along the minus strand of BSQZ01000003.1, from coordinate 12,698,652 downwards.
GTAACCACTGAGCCACTGCACGCCCATTGTCCGATGTTTAGTTGGATGAATGCAGTAAAGGACAGGAGGCAGCACTAGCCGATGGAGGAGTGACAAGAGCGTATATGACCCCAACCCTGAGTGACAGCACCTACCAAAGTGTCATCAATGTCATCGTCAGAGTTGTCGTCATCGCTGCAAATGTCATCGGAGTCCTGCAAAACACCATGGACTATGTTGATCACCCGGACCAGAACCCTCTACACGTAGAAATTGACCTGCTGCCGTGGTTAGCTGTCAATCTGATATCACATTATTTTCAAGATCTGTACTATTACCTATCCAGCACTTTCATCTAAGCAAATTGGTATAATAATTTACATTCATTGCTCAATCCTGGAAGTTTCACGAAGTATTCATACCGTATGAGGGAACTAATGATAGACTTAGATAATGTAATTCGAAAGAATCGTAGCAAACAGTTGTACGCAACTATGAACTCCTGTTGTTCTGAATTACGCAATCTAAGTCAAACGTCCAGATAGGTTCTAACCCTACCTCTGGAGGAATTTTTAAATTGTTTAACATCCCCGTGGACCTCCGGGCACGAATACAAAATGTCAGCCCCATACATGCGAAGCTAATGGAGAGTTATGAGAAAACATAAAAACATACACAACCACAATCAACTTTATAGTAAAAAATTGCGAGAGTGTGTGTTACTCACCAGGGGTTTGACTCGACCATACCCTCGCACCAGCAGGTAGCGCTCTATAGCCTGAATGAGGGCAAGGGGGTCGATCTTGACTGGACCGCCCTTCCACGGTCGCAGGTTGTTACATGACGGGTGACGCTCCAGCACACACTGTCACAACACAACAGATGACATTGTGACAATGTCACACAGCTACACAGGGTTCCTGCCCTTTTGTTACAACACAACTCCAGGACATTATTATATATATACAGCTTCAAGGACACCTCATGTGTCCCCAGGGATCACGAACAGATGACACATTTCATAGTGAAAACGTCAATAATGTGCAACTCCACGTAAAAGTAGCACAACATATTATGTCTTAAAACTGCTTCCTCAACTGATTTGGCCTACTGCAAATCCGGTTCTATCAACAAATGAGTCACATCCCAAGAAGGATGGTTAAAGCTGCTTCTTCAACTGATTCCGCCTGTTGCAAATCTGGTTCATTGGTGTCCAAATATGTAGAATAGTTTGTCGATTTAATTAAACAAGTTTATTGTTGTTCAAATCATCGAAAGAATTGACGTTAGTCTTTAAATCTGGAAAGGATCTAAATAGTGGATATCCAAAATGGTAAACACTGTGTGGGTCAATGCTGATCATGGGCGTGACTACCATCCTCTCGCCGATCACATGACAAAGTTACGAAATTTCACCAAGGAAGAAAATTTTGATTTTTCACCATTTCGATTTTCACTTCAGTTAATGCTTGAACAAACATTAACTAATTTAATAGTTTGTCTGATGATTTCACAAAAACTACATACAAAAGTTGCACAAACGAGCTAACATGTTGCAGTGGATACTAGGTAGGTTTGGTTTTTTGCAAAATTAATTTGAAAAGAGACTAGCAAAAAAAATCGAATCGACTAAGCACTTTTAAGCATAAATTAATGCATCTAATGAACACCCTGAAGAGTTTATTTTGCTACAGCGGTCGCAGCGATACGATGATATTTATGTATATTCCACGTCCATATCCTTTCCATATTCCTGGAAATGTCCTGGAATTCTGGTAGTGCCAAATATCAAGGACTTTTTCCAGGACATAGATAAGTGGCCTTTTTCCAGGTTTTCTTGATACTTGAAGTAAAAACACAGGAATCTAGCACTTCCTAAGACCCGGAACGTTAAACAAAAGAGAGTAATAAATAATAACTCATGACTTATAACACTGCTCATCTTTATCAACTTTGAGATCGAAAATTTTTGAAAACTGGGGCATTTTAATTATATGAAACTGCCAATTAGCTGTTTATCAGTTAACCAATCAAAATCATTGTACACTCATTTTAAACACTCCCTGGGTCGTGTGGACGTGGTGTATTCCCTGACCACTCCCTTACCTTCAACTGGTGGGTGCTGAGGAAGCGAAGGGCACTGCTTCCTCGTCCGGATGTCCCAGCACCCTCGGGGAGGTCATGAACTTTGACCTGGAACTAACAATACATAGACAAATGTGACAACATCACTCAAGAAGCTATTGTCAAGTAAACAACTATTGGTGCAACGATTCATTGATGAATCGCGATACATTTTTCACAATACAATACTTAATGTACTGTATTCGACGTATTAAGCATACATGCCCTAATTAGTGTACACCCCTTTTTTAGTCAGTAGGATCCATAAATATTGTAATTTCACTAGGGTGGAACTGAAAAGTGTAGCCATCTGGTGTTAAACAGGTGGCATCACTTTTCAGTTGTTCTAAACTAGTTACCAAATGACATCACTAGTGTTAAACAGTTACCTTACTGTCTAGAGAAACTGGTGTATGCTGATAAGAACAGATTCCTTGACATTTTTCCATGGCCCAATTTTTTTCAAGCATACTGTGTGCTTAATAGGTAGAATACAGTATTTTACAAGGATAGCGATACATACACCATACAGGCAAACAAATTTTCCAAAGATTTATCATGTTGAAAGTTGAAACTACATCAAAAGCAAGCTGTGTAAATTGTCTCAAGTCAATCCATTTGCAATGCTGTCAATGCCAATGAGGTCAAATTTGCTTGCTACCTGCTAAAAGAAGACATCAGCAGTTTTAGTGAATACATTTTTTTCCTGAACATTGTAAACATTTACAGCTGTGTAATGCGACGCAAATAAATTGTGTATTGTAATGGATCACAATATGCATTTATTGTGACACAAATTTCGTGATGCGTATTTCTCTACCACATTGTCTTACTTGTTCTAGGTGATGTAGACATCCCATGAGTTTGGTGACTAGAGCAGAGAGCGGGGGTGGGGTTGACAGGTCAAGCTGGTGGACCACGGTGACCTCTGGTGGCTGCAAATAAAACACACTCGTTAATAATTAAACATTCAATGATTAACCAGGCAAAAAACCCTGGACGAGATGACCAACTGACAATCTCTCCCATACTTTCTAATCCCATTTTCCCAGGAGACTCCCAGTCTACAAGGGTTCCTCCCAACTCTGTAGGGGGCATTGTAATCCCCCCAGAAAAACTTGCATGGACCATGCCTCCCAGATCACCTACATCTATGCAATCCACCCTTTTTATCTTAAAGGTGCTTAATCAATTAAATTTTTTTGCTAGTCTCATTTTAAATTAAGTTTGCAAAAAACCAAACCTACCTAGTATCCACTGCACCATGCTAGCTCATCTGTGCAAGTTATTTATGTAGTTTTTGTGAAATCATCAGACAAACTATTAAATTAGTTAATGCTTGTTCAAGCCTTTACTGAAGTGATACCATTTTTGATATCCACTATTTTGATCCTTACAACTTCTAACAATTCTTTCGATGATTTGAAAAAAAATAGGCATTTTAAAATTTAATAACTGCGGATGTTACATAAACTATTCACAAGCTACATATTTGGACACCAATGAATCAGATTAGCTACAGGCTAAATCAGTTGAGGAAGCAGTTTTAACTTCAAATTAAGGTTTAATATTAATATTAAATGGTATTTGGCACAAGATCTTTGGAGATTCAGCACAACAGATTATTATAACAACGAGAATGCACTGCATATTTCTTAACTCATTTATTTAACTAATAATTTCTAGCACCTGTGTCATCATCGAAATGGACTTTCAACCTAATAAGTGTTAGGTATGCCTACAAAAAATTGAACCATGAAAAAATATCAAGGAATCTGTTCTTATAAGCGTACACAAACATTTGTTTCTCTAGGCAATCAGGTAACTGTTTAACACTAGTGGTGTCATTTGGTGATTAGAGTAGAACAACTGAAAAGTGGTGCCAACTGTCTAACACCAGATGGTGACACTTTTCAGTTGTTCTGCACTAGTCAAATTACAATAATTATGGACCCTGCTGATTAAAAAAGGGGATGTACGCTAATTAGGGCATGTACGTTTGATAGGTCGGATATAGTATTTATTATCATCATAACATAATCAGCCCAAATTTCGTCAAAAAATACAAAAACCCACTCACGGGACATCGAAGGAACTCTTGGAGGAAGCGTCGAAGGTGAAGTTCGCGCGTTGCCATGGAAACTGACGATGGGGTCGTGAGGTACGCCAGCAGCTTGGTGATGACCTTGCTATGGATGATCTCGAAGGGCGACACGTCGGTGCCTTGCATGACATCTGACACCATTCTCAGCGCCTCCATCTCACCCATGTCTGTGGATCTGTCCACGCCCTCTGTCGCTCTCCTGTCTGTCTCCTCTTTCGCCCCGTGGTCGGCTGTGCCCATCTGCAATGACACACTACAGTCTATCAGTATCCATCTTCTGGGAGGGTGTGTGGCTTTGAGCTGTTAAGATCTAAGACGTTTAAAAAAGAATATTTTCTTCTTTAAAATATTTTGTGACAGTGTCACTGTGACAGTAGCACAAAGAGTATCACCATGACAGTACCAACTTGCGTGTCACTATGACAGTGCCACCCCGTGACATTGCCACACTACATAAAACGTACGCATATAATTTTAGCAAATGCATATGTTGTACCTGTGCTTTCATTTAATCTCATGACTGCAAAAGAAACAAAATATTATTCCTATTAGTTCCACTACAAGGAGTGTCACCACTGACCTGCGCATAGAGGGCAGTGGCGGCCCGTGTGAGGCGGGTCATGATGCCGAGGGCGGGGTGACTATCGGAGTGCCCCACCTCGCTGAAGTACATCTTGGCGAAGGTCAGCGCTGTGGCAGACAAGGATCATGTCACATGTGGTCACACAAGAGACGTCACTGTCACACAGCTATTGTCACGAGGATGACTCGGGGGATATCAGTGAGAAACCATTAACTTAAACCTTGCAGAGTGCCCATCCACTGTTGGTCAAAAATGTATAGTAAACACAGCAATTCAAAGTAAAGTTGCACATGTAAAATGTCACTCTGCCACGGAACGGTGACCCCAACACTTGCAAGGACCAACGACCCTGAACCACAACCGTGAAACAATGACCCAATAACAAGACCAACGGACATTGGGTCTCAACCTCCCAAAAAGGAACATTTCACCCCAAACCCTGAAATGGATTTGGCTACACAATAATTAAAACGCAAATGCAACATTACTAGAACGAATATAATCAATTCTGAACAATTGTCACGCTGTGTTCTAACAATTTGAAAGATATCGCATTGGGGCTTTTTTCAGTCACCAAATCCTTCCTGTCGATCTCCAGAAACTTTCAATTGTAGACTATCTTCTTTAGTTCGATAAAAATGTTACCAGTTTGCCTCCATCTTGTTGATAATACCACATGATGATAGTACTATTTTTCGGGATTGATAACATGACATTGTTGGTCTACAACATTTACTTATGCATAAAAAATAGCTAACATTGTTGTGGTCAGCACTGTCTTTTGATCACATATTTAGATATGTGAAATTTTTTGCTGCAATCCATTCAAGTGGGATTTCAATTTGTCATTGTATCATAAAAGAATACGTAAATATATTAGATCAATGTTTCAAGAGAACTAAAAATAATGCGAATCAAAATGGTGAGCACTTCCTTCAAGGGTTGCTGAGCCAAGTGACCCCCCAACCCCGATAAAGTACACCAGAGCCACCAAAGAACACATAATTGTATCCCACCTTGTTCCTGTATCCATGTCTGAATTTTCTCGCGATTGTTTACATAAACCACGCACGGTCTCGGGGCAGACGGTTCCTAGTGACAAAGATCACACTGTCAGCAGGACAAACATCACAAAGACAAATGTCACAAAGACACATGTGACAAGGACAATTGTCACATTATCACAAGTAATGTATATTGTACAACAGCAGATAATAAAGCTGACTACACACACATTTACCTACGTAAAATCACTGCTTTTGGAAATTTTTATTAAAAAAATGCTTATGACCAATTTCAAAATCTACCAGTTTCTGTCATTGCAGTGACGTCACAAACATACCGCAATGACATCACAAACATACCACAATGATGTCACAAATATACTGCAATGACATCACAAACATATCCCAAAGATGTTACAAACATGCGGCAATGACTTCACAAATATATCACAATGTCACAAATATATCGCAATGATGTCACAAATATATCAAGATGTCACAAACATGACTCGCAATCAGTTTTATTCTTAGCCGATTGGTGTCACACGTTGTGAATTTTGTCTAGATTGCTAGTCTTTTTCTGAATATAATGATAAGATGTAGCTACAACCATCTCCTTGCAATCTCTCTATATATAATTTTATAGTCCAAGAATTTTTTGGCAAAAATACCATGGAACCTAGAAGTTCAGTACAAAAAGCAGATTTTTGCACCAGATATCCGTGAAAGGGTCTAACGTAACGTACTAAAAATCCCCATGAATCCACCTTGATTAACTATGTAACTTTTGAACCACTTATGCTAAAGGGCAAATGTTGGTGTCTAGGGTAGGGTTTTCCACCTTGCTCTATCCAACTAACACTAAAACATTCTAGAGTCATCAGAACATGCATTTGTTTCATTTTCGATTCTAATCAGGTGTGAAACCACAGGAAATCACTAGAGTAGAGTAAAACAGTGAGCCACGTTGCTGTCGTGCTTGACTGAAATAAGCTTGAAGCCAGATATGAATTTGACACTGACATACTCAGCAGTCATGTGTTGGCTGAGAGTTACAATGAGGTGTGAAGCTGGTAAATGCACATCTGAATGACAAATCTTCCTGCCGCCGGACTCCGTGGAGGGCCTTGTGCAATTTGTCTTCGACAATGCTGATGTCAACATTGCCACTGCAACAGGGCATGGAACGTTCCATGCGATGTGTGGTAATAGCGGCGACGACACATCATTTCCAAGCTGAAAGTGTTTCACATCAGCATCCGGCTAAGGTTGAGGCATCCTCAGTCATTGGCAGCTACAACAGGTTAAATCTGTAGTGTTCAAGCCCCTCACTCTTCTCTTCCTGATACTCTTAGCAAGCTGAAGGTGAGTGGCGTCAACCTGAACACTTGTGGATGGCTGGCGTCTACCTCAATCTCCCTTCTCACCTCTCCTTAACTGACCTCATGCAGACAGCCAACAGCATTGCAGTGTATGAGAAGGCCAGCATCGTATCGTTCTCTCCTATAAATTGCAATCCAACCCAGCAGAACATGATATTCTCAGTAAGGTGCTACGCCAAGACAGTCAGTTGCACACATGGCGGTGTGTACGTGTGCTAGGCCTGGCTTCCTGTGTCAACATTCTTCACATTCTGGAGAAGGTCGGAGCTCTTAAGACCTACCTGCTACACAACCATGCTGTTTCTGGGTGTGACAGTGTGTCAGTACTCTTCAACAAGGGTAAGAAGATCATGCTGCATAAAGTGAAGGAGACTTTGGGGAACATCAGCTATCTTGAAGCTTTCAACAACACTAACTACACAAAGGAAGACAGCAGCAGCTGGTGAAAGGATCTTGATCATGCTGGATATCAGAGGACCGCACTGAATGCCCTGATATATAAGCTCTCTGGGAGATCACTCATGTTTTCAGGTTTTTTTCCTGGTAGTTCTCCTTCTATGGGACTAGTATCAGACTCTTTGGTCTTCTTTTCTAATGGCATTACTCAGCTAGCTTTCTTCACTTTCTTCTACTTTATTTCTAACCCAGATGTTAGTCTTTCTGTGCATCCAGCTTACCCTGAGCATTCTGCACCATAACTCATTCATAACTGACCCATTCAACGTGTTACTTCAACTCTCTATACACGTACCTTTGGAGGAGGTGGCGGCAACCTCTCAGCTGTTGGTGTGCTCGAGCGACTCCACCTGCTGGGAATCAGACTACCTAAGAACGACGTACGAGGGGTGGCGCCACCTGACTTCGCCTCACGTCCTACAAACACCACGTGCAGGGTTAACATCCAATTGTAGGGTTAATACCATGGGCTCCTTTCAAATATATTCTGCTTCGAGCCAAAGTGGTGACCACCCGTATAGTAAAAATCCCAGGAATCAGCGGTCACAGCATTATGTTCTTGTGCAGTGTTATTAATGGGAAACAAACGTCATGGTTTTCGACCTATGCACCTGTAAGAGTTACTAAAACATAACCATTTGTAACTACAATTAGGAATATCACGCCAGTGGTTTACTAGGAAAACCTTGTTGAACACACATCTTAATTTCATGGGCCGTGCCATACTGTTAGATAACCCTATGTGACAAGTGTCAAAGTCTAGCAAAATTTGCTCGCCAAATAAAAATATATTTGTTTACACCTATATTTGCCAATACAATATGGCTATGCCGTTTGTATCCAAACTCAACTTATGTAACATATTTTGGCCTTTGTTTACTAAACTAGTCTTCTTTCTGGCAAACTAGCACGTTTGTTTGAGACTGCGATGGTTGTGTGTATGTCTGACATCACGCTGTCGACTTGCCGATAATACCTTAAAACAGGTCCCACACTATCCAGGCTGGACTGTGCTAGTCTTTCATTGTTCAGTACAGACAAAGAACACCAACACGTAACATGATCTAAATGACAGGCATACTGTAGAAGAATGCTTACCCCCAAAGAACTTCTGTCTAGCAGACGCCCCAGCACGGCCACCTGTCGAAGCTGGAGCGCTCCTGGGCGGTTGCGTGAAACCCATCTCGACATTCGACCCGAAGCCAGCGCCCTGACCGGTGGTTGCCATGGAAACCGTCGTGCTGCGTGGGAGTGACGGAAGTGCCATCCAGTCACTGTTGACTGAGATAGCGAAGGTGGCCGATCCGGTCGCCATAGCAACCGGACAGTTGAGCTCAGGTGGCGAGAGCAATGTAGGAGGTGCTATCGTCAAACTCGTCCGACTATTCGGTGTCGGAGTGAACCGGCTCTGGTGCTGCCCCATGGTGGGCGCCGCTGGGTTCGACACCGAAGCATTCCTCGGGGAGTGGAACGTGGAAGTTCGAGACGTGTTTGTTGTTTGGCTGCCACTGCTACGGCTACTGCTCGACGTCACCATGGTGACCATGTTGGAGTTCCGTGACGATGCGCGACATGCCACACGTGAATTCGCGGTGCCTGATCGGCGGCCACCAATCGCACCATGGTGCGTGACGGCGGTGGTAGTGCCTGCGCTGCTGTCAACAGTGCAGTAAATGTTCGACTGCGTTGTGTCAACGTTTGTTGCCCCTCCAGACAAGGACAAGTTGGAACCTTTCTTCAGAAGCGACTTCTTCGGAGGTTTCTTCCGTTTCAGCATGTCACTCAGTCTCCTGCAATGAAGAAACGTCACACCCGTTTTTGTTTCAGTGTGCCATTCAGACCTAGGGCCAATTACATTATATTAATTCCAATTATGCACTAATTCCAATTTCATCTCAAAAATGTCAATTCCAATATCCCAATTTCAATTCGAAATAACAGTATACGAACAAACCAACCATTAACATGCAGATTCCAATTACTTTTAACAACAAAATATCAATTCCAATTCTAGAATTGGAGTTTCAATTCCCAACCACTTTTGGTCTAAAACTGATAGGGAATATAGGAATCAAGAAATAAAAATATAGGAAAAACATATTCTATTAACATATTTTAACAAAATATAGCATGATACGTCATGCAATCTTTTGACTTGAATTAACGCAAATTAGCAGCTTCTGACTTTCAAGATTACATCATGAAATTAACCAATCTGTTAATAATTCACACAATACCACATGCAGACCCACATCCATTGAACTAACAAGACTGCTAATGTGTTTAAATTAAAATACACTGGTAATGTATTTTACAGAGATGGGCATTTATAATATACTATACTTTGAAAATGTGCAAACTACAATAAATATTAGAAGATCTTAGAAAGGATAACAGACTTTCATGTACGTATGTATGTATGCTTGCATGCATGCATGCATACAAGCATGCATGGATGTATTATATAACAGCTGTATAGAATCTTATCAACTATTCACAAAAATACCGATCCAGCCAGTATCTCACCACTATGATAATATATGATGAAACTGTAGCATATATTCTTTTTAAACATTAAAGCAAACCATACGTGGACAACTCACATTTGCGCTGGTGGCGAGTTTGTCTGACTGGTGGTGCCACCTAGTGACGTCTCTCCACCGTGGCGCAGTGACTGTAGAATTTTCTGGTTGATGGCAGCTGAAGCAGCTGCCGCACCCTTACTGACATCACCATGGGGGGTCGAACAGTGCGTAGCGGTTGCCATGGTGCCAGCTGCACTGGGGTCACACTTGGCTGACTGGCACCAGTAGTCCGGTTCCACCATGGCCTTCACCTGGTGCACGACTCCTATGGGCATGCAAGGGTTAATGTCATATCAGGCAGGCAAGGGTTAATATCAAATAACAGTAAGGAAGGGTTAAAATTACAGCGAGAACGATATAACGTCCCATCAGGCTGGCAACAGTTAATGTCTGGCAGGGCATCACGTTTGAGGTGAGCGATCGCTCTCGCTCCCTATCGCTCCCGCAAATCAATAATCTAGGGAGCGATTTATCGTTTGCGTCAATTGCTAAAATCGCTCGCTGCCTGCAAGTGTTCGTCTTGACAAAATAGTTTCTTGGGTATTAGATTCACTAGGAAAGTCTACCCTCTTTATAATGCAGTGTTTGGGCTGCAATATTTGGTGTTCACATATCATTCGTCACTGGGGATGGTGATCGCAGCCCGCTGCACCCTGATTGCAAGAATGCCATCGAAGCCACAATGTGCTTGCCGCGCGGTTTATAAAAATAAATTATGTATTGTATTATGTTTAAATGTCACATATTGTTGTATGTCAGACTGAATAATATACATGTGTACATGTACAGTTATGGAATAGTTAACCCATTAGACCCCACGCGTCCGAAAGCGTCCGACCTTGTTTTCCCCACGGCGCCCGGAAGCGTCCGCTGGGGAAAAAGGCTGTGGAGGTGGCGTCATCGGGTGGATTGATATGAAACTAAAACTAGCGGAATTCTACATATCTTAGCTATGAATTGTGGGTAAAATTAACATATGGTTGTATTGAAAGTTTCGAAGATAATCGCGTTTTAAGTCGAGCACTGGTGGGCTTTAAAAATGGCCGTTTCTCGTAGAACAGATACGTTCATTGCAGATGAAGTTTGCGCGATTTTAGAGATGAATCTTCAGATGAAAGTGCTTCTGAGATGGACGTGGAGGTAAGATTTATATGTGGCTCGATCTTTGACCGAGTGAGCGATAAATTGAAGATGGCGTCGGTTGGTTTTCTTCGTCCAAGAGTAGCCTTGTCACTGTCTTATTCAACTTGTCGACTGTTTCAACACTCACATTGTGTGTTTTGTGCCATTTACTCGGCTTAGATTATGTGGTTAGTTGTGCATGTTGTTATATAATGGATTATAAAGCAAATGAGTAAATAAAACAGAAAAATCTGGCCCGACGAGCATGTAAACAGTCAAGCCCTGGATGGGCGGTGCCTGGATGGGTGGTGTTGTTGCTTTGCCTTTGGACATTGTTGACAATTTTATTATATTGACGATGTCAGTGGTCTTTGTAATTAATTATATTTATCTATATTTCAGATATTGGTAAACTTTAAAAAAAAGTAATGTAATTATTGGCTGCTTGTAAAAAATTTTATTTTACATTGTTGTGATGGATATGACATGTGACAAATGCATACAACATTTTATTCTTATTCTGTTTTCATTACTGTAGCTGTTTGCTTGTTTCAGGTGGCAAGTAATAGTAGTGATGACATCCCTGATGAGAACTCCAACAACTCATTTTCATCAAAATGAGCTTATCAGTTGTGTTGCAAAAACGGAGTGAAAAGGCCATCTGGACGTGCAATTGAGACATGCTTTGGATGTCTGACATGCAATGTGCATTTGTGCAAAATTGGATTCTTTGTGCAGTATCATGCATAGGAAGAACATTTCCTGGTGTGGAGCCAGCAGTTGGTGATGTTATTGTAATAAAATATGACTATCATGTCACACTTCACTCAATATTTGTTAAAAAAAATTATTTCCGAAGTTCCACACCTCAGAATGACAACATATAACAGGCTTATATACACCACAGTTACACCATTGCATAGATAATTCCATTTGCTTCAAAATAAACATAACTTGCAATTATAAGATATCAATACTTTTGAAACTACAGCTTAAAAACTAGAAGCACCCATAATTTTCAAAATCTGCCTCAGTTTCCTGGGGAAAAGCAGCACACACGTAATTCATTGTGCGGGGTCTAATGGGTTAAGGGATCAACAATATTTCGTTACAATCCGATTGACCGACTACGCTGTAATGGGAATCGAAAACAGTAACCTGGATATCAAACACGCATATGAGTTGATAGGGAGTGTAAAAGTTGATTAAACATTGAAAACGACAATTTTAATAATTATTCCACTTCGACTTTCAACCGCTCTGAAAACATAAATTTACAATGCATATCTCCGGTACCACTTAATATCGATTCACTGTTTCATGGGCGGATGATATTTTTGCGCACCAAGTTTGATTTGTGCGTTTGTTGGTATTATGATGCAATGGAAGCATGCCATTTCATCCCAGCTTATGTTGGTGTTGCCTACTAATCTGCATTTATGACTATACATTTCATTCTTATACATGGCGTATTTGTGAATCTCATTTGCAGTTGTCAAACTGCCTATGCGAAGTTGCACACGAAACTAGTGCCGTGTCATGGCCACTGCCACAGCACACAGCCATGGCCCGAGCCTGGCACTGGCCTTGCCTAGGCTATGCCTACAGTGATCGATGCAATGTTGCAATTCAAAATCGTTTCACCTATTACAATGAATGGGGTTTACTAAAGTAAACATTTATTTCATTGTACAAAAGTTATAGCGCCAACAAGTACTAAATAAAATTTCAAGGCGACAACAACAGAATCCGAACGGGAAATGGTGCCACCACATAGTTAAAAAAAAAAACAATAAATCGCTCGCCTAAATTAATATGGCATATTTAGGCGAGCGATAAATCGTTCTCAAAAGTGAAGCCCTGGTCTGGTAACGATTAGTATTACATCAGGCTGGCAATGGTTAATGTTACACCAGGCTGGCAACGGTTAATGTTACATCAGGTTGGTAACAGTTAACGTTACATCACGCTGGCAACAGTTAATGTTACATCAGGCTGGCTACGGTTAATGTTACATCAGGCTGGCAACGGTTAATGTTACATCAGGCTGGCAACGGTTAATGTTACATCAGGCTGGCGACGGTTAATGTTACATCAGGCTGGCAATGGTTAATGTTACATCAGGCTGGCAACAGTTAATGTTACATCAGGCTGGCTACGGTTAATGTTACACCAGGCTGGCAACGTTTAATGTTACATCAGGCTGGCAATGGTTAATGTTACATCAGGCTGGCGATGGTTAATGTTACATCAGGCTGGCGATGGTTAATGTTACATCAGGCTGGCGATGGTTAATGTTACATCAGGCTGGCAACGGTTAATGTTACATCAGGCTGGTGACGGTTAATGTTACATCAGGCTGGCGACGGTTAATGTTACATCAGGCTGGCGACGGTTAATGTTACATCAGGCTGGCAACGGTTAATTTTACATCAGGGTGGCTACGGTTAATGTCACAAGAACATTGGAAACATCCTCAATCTGAGAAATGACATCATTACATCCCACCATACTTTAACCTTTTGAAGACCAAACCCCGATACATCGGGGTTGGCGAGTAGTGCTTACGTTGATCGCTAGATGTCAGGAGCATTTCTGTGCATAGCCAATGCTGAAAGACCCATACAGCTATATAATGTGTTGCCATTATGAGACCATTCCGAGATTTTTCCTGTTGTTTTAAAATTTGTGAGAGCTTTGTGAAGTTGAACATGGATCGTCGACAATTCCTGATTTGAGGGATTGACGACTACAAACGGGCATTGGATGCTATTGGTTTAGATTCGGATCAATCAGACGAAAGCACTCAGTGTTGTTGACAGCGAGATCGATGTGGCAGATGATTTGGATGAATATGTGCCATCACTAGATGCTTCAGGCAGCAAAATTTCAGGTATGTTTTGCTACGCAAGTGCAAACACAGGTAAAATTTAGAAGAAAACCTTCGAGGCATCAATGTCTCCCAACATAATAATGTTTTTTACGTCTATAAATGAACTTGTACGTCTTTGAAATCAGTAATTTTGATCGAAAACATAAAGGTAGGAAGCGGCAGCCATGACTGACCATGTTTTGACAGCTGTCAAACAGGGTACTCGCTTGTGGTGGGCGTGTCAGTTTTAGGGTAGGGTGAGCGATATTACAGTGTGTTTGTTCAATTATGTTGTAATATTATTTGCTGCACCTTGTATACTGGGTATATTTTGCACATTATTAGTAACAAGTAAATAATGCATACAGGACAGTCAATTGTTTCCTTTATTTATAGATGAAATGATATTTGTTACATTTGTTTAAATTTTAGAAGTACCACAGCCTGCCAACCAGCAGCCTGGCCCATCACAGCCTGCCAACACACAGCCTGGCCCATCACAGCCTGCCGACCCACAGCCTGGCCCATCACAGCCTTCAGACTAGTTTATGCTTGTTACTTATATAATTCTTATTTGTAAAAGCACATTAGTATCAATGTTACACTTCTCATTGTTTCATGTAGATCTGATAATCGCAGTAATAATATTTGTACTTGTGCCAACTTTCTACGGCCAACTAATTTTTCTTATAGCTTGCGTATAACGAGTGATGACTACTCCAGCATGGTACAATATTTATAATTGATTGTGAAATGTTCATATAATTTATCATATTGTAAAATTACAACAGTTTGTGTGCACATATTCAATGCAACACATATTTTCATAATTTATTTGGCTCAACTAGTTTTTTTTATATATGCAAATTATGTGCAAATTAGTGTGACATAGTCAACCAATGTCATGCTTAGTATCAACATGTGCAGACAAATGTAATGATTAAGAAAATATATACTTTGATATAACTATTTTGAACATCATGAATTGTATAGTTCAATACACTGAACCATTAGTTATCCGTGCCCCCATTCTGCACTCACGCTACTTGCATACTATGCGAGATATTTTTTTTACATATTTGCCTCAAATGACAGCAATTTTTTTTCAGATTTACAGAGTACATATTGTTTATCACAATGAAACACATATTTGCTGTATTTGCATGTGTTTTGCAGGGACTGCATAATAATCACGAATAAAAAAAAAATTTATTTGATTTTTTTTCTGTAATAAATTTTTCTATTTTTTTTAATAGTCACACAACAGTCATTCTTGTGTAATCAAGTAGAGAAATAAATGGTGTTTCAGAAAATGTATAGTTTTGTATACTTATCTATGGTAGTTTTCGTTCTGCAACCATCTATATATACCTTCTCTTGGTTATAGTAGCGTTTACCCCAGAAATTTGGTCTTCAAAAGGTTAATCATCATTTTGTGCACATTTACAAGTGTTGTTTATAGTTTCAACAGTGAGCCAATTACTGCGGAGGTTTCACTAAGCTCTACCTGCATGAATAGGTTCAACTTTACTCATTCTTTTTGAAAGTTTAAATGATGATCATTCTTGCAATTTTTATCAGAAAAGGGGCACCACTTCTCTGAGAAGCATTCAGCCACGCTGCAATTACTGCACAAAGACTATTCATTCACATATCCACCTCTGTTTATGGCCAGGTACTATTTATACAGCTGATGTCTGATGATCACACCACAGCACCACAGACATACCTTCTCTCCTGAAGTAGATGCCAAATATGTCAGGTAACTTCTGCATGAGGATATGAGCCATCTGGACGGCACACACCACCACTCGCAGGTCCTGGGATGCCATCATTGCTGCTATTTGACTACAACGACACAATCAATATGACTACAACACAACCAATACAACAACTACTTCCTTGAAATTCCAAGACATTTCTCTTAGGGAGATACAAAGTAAATCAAACGCCGATACGACACTGCAGAGAAATTAAATTGTTACAGATGTATCTAAGAATTGTTTTGAGTGACAAATGCAGGTTTGGTAGTATACAGCAATCAACAACCTTTGGGATTTTGTGGTTCGTCAAAGATATTGTTTAAACTCATAAAAAATCAACGTTTCCTATTTAAATTATATTAAAACAACACGCATGAGCGTATCAGACACCTTTTATTTGTTCATTACGATGAACAATAATAATTTGCTACAGCAATATTGGCAGTTTCTGTTTCCGACAGCAGTTTTCTGTTTTACTAAAAACGCAAAATAGTATGACTGGAAAGTGGAATTTCATGTCAAAATGAGCGACTATCTTGCATCACAGTGGACTCGTTATATGAAACACATTGGGACTTGGCCGAACTGTTCCATACATCCTACCTTCCTTATACTGTATTTGACCTATTAAGCGTACGTGCCCTAATTGCTGTAATTTGACTAGTGCGGAATGCCATCAGGGAGAGGGAGAGGTGGAGACAGTGGGAGAGATAGGACCTTATCTGAACATACTGTATTCAACTTATTAAGTGTATATGCTCTAATTACCTTACATCCCCTTTTTAACCAGCAGGGTCCATAATTATTTAAATTTTACTAGCATGGAACAACTAAAGTATCGACATCTGGTTTTATAAACAGTTGGCACCACTTTTCAATTGTTCTACACTAGTCACCAAATTACACCACCAGTGTTAAACAGTTAATTTAATGTCTAGAGAAACACATTTTGGCGTACGCTTATAAGAACAGATTCATTGACATTTTCCATGACCCAACTTTTGTCAAGTGTACTGTACGCTTATTAAGTGAAATATGGTATCCATTGGTAGGCAGGTGAGTGACTAACAATGTAGCACAGAACAGGACTTCAAAGTTGTTCCTTTTATGAAGTTGTTGTTTATGTGGGGGGGGGGATGTGCATACAGTGAGAGGCCATTATAGTTGAGAATTAGTCAAGTAAGATAGAATACCTGGCAACGGCCTGAGTCTTCAAGACGTTCTTCAGTAGTTCTGGTGCCGCGTCGTAGATCATTCTGAGCAGGGCCTGAAGACACTTGTGTCGCACTGACGGACCAGCCTGGAAGACAGCCAATGACAGTTAAATAATAGTAATACTTAGTACTGTCACGGTTCCCATTTTCGCTGGTCTGTACGCTTCTACGTTTTTGATAAACATTAATTTATGGTACGGGTCTGTGATAGTTCCACTACGGGAGAGTGGGAGCTGTCTACTCTTGAAAGAACAGGTTTAATTTTAAAACAAGAAACTACAGAATTTGAGTGGGCCTCATTGGTCTACAGTCAACAAACGCAAGTGTACAATGCACATCATGAATGTAGTTGCATAGAGAAAACCCAAAATAATGGGTGACTTTATTAGAAATCTAGGGCTGTGATGGTGAAACTGAAACTGAAACCCGAGGTACCAACTGAGACCCACAGATTCAGTTCCAGACCCAGAACCGTGACAACACTAATAACACTTTATTTCATAATATATCTTACTATAATAATCAAGCTAGCATAAGTATATATGTTATTCTACTCCTCTTGCGTCAGACTTTCAGGGGTTCATCTATGATCCCAGGAAAGATTCATAAAACTAAAATTTGTCAAAATTCACACCACTATTACCTCACCTTTCGTAGATTGTTTGCAATGTTTTCAATGATTGTCCCAAGTAACATAAATTGTTCCCTGCCATTTTTGTGGCACATAATACCGAACTGATTAGTGGACAGTATACGTAACTTCGTAGAAAACATTGTTCGCAACATGCATTGTGAATAATTGTATGCAATAACTACAGATCATCTTCTTCGAACTACCAAGTTATCCCGTATCTTAGGTATTTTTGCTAGTAGTAATAATAAAATTTCCTTTCATAATATCTTATAATAAATGATGTTTGCAGTAAAAACATAAACAAATACATTTGATAAAGTGTCTCGATGTTTGATAATAAACAAAATAGATTTTATCGTGGATTAGCGGTGGTTTTGTTTAACGTTGTACACTGATGCATTTTCCCCAAAAGAAATTGGACGTTTCTCAAAGGGCGTGTGATGAATACTAAGATACACAGACCAATGAAAGGCACAAACAAAGAGCTATACAAATTAATTTGTACACCACCAATATCAGAGAACATGAAAATCAGGAGATGGATTGGCCACACACGGAGGAGAGATGGAAAAGCATTAACCTGGGCTTCTGTAGGTGATAAAATTGATCTTGGAGAAGGACTGTGGAAGTAGAGAGAAACCAACATGAGTTCTTGGAGGACCACATAGAACACAGATACAGGCCATATCTTAAAATGGCAGACGCTACTCAGTGGCTTTACGCACCAACCATGGTACAAGTACAAGTACATATTGCACCGTGCGCTAAGAACTCACAGATGAGCTGTAGACCTCGTAGAGTACACCAAACAGCGTCTTGATGAAGGCTGATGCCAGGGCAGAATTCTCCAGCAGGACATCTGCCCTCGAGTCCATCCTCAGTATACCGTGGGATGCGTCTACAAACCACATACTCGGTCAACCTCAACAAACACAATAAACAGTGACCAATAGGGTTGTGTCATTCTAATCTAATAATAATTAACTTCTATGGTGCCTATATCTTCAGGAACCTGAGCTCAGAGGCGCAACAAAACAGATTTATTAAGCATAATCATGAACGTGCAAGTCATCATCAGACCAAGGGACAACCAAAGATTTATGATGGAAATGCAATTTGGAATAAATCTGTCTTGAGTTTTTCTCGGAAGATAGCTATAGTTTTAGATGTTTTCAAAGTGATAGGGAATTCATTCCAGACCCTAGGCGCAGCAACAGAGAAACTCGTTTGCCCAAGCTAAGTTTTATTTTAGGCACAATAAGATGTTGTGAAATTGATGATCTGAGATATTTGAAAGATGCAGGAGACTAGTCAAATAGGGTGGTTGTTGTGTAGATAGAGCACGATATGTAAGAGTGGACTGCTTAACATTAATTTGATAAGTAACAGGAAGCCAGTGTAACTGTCTAAGTAGTGGTAGTGATCGTGAAAACCAAGGTGCCCTGAGTATCACACGTGCCAGACAATTTTGTACTCGTTGGAGTTTAGTCAAGTCTCTTTAAGCAATGTAATATAGCAGTGATTTACAATAGTGAAGGTTGCTACTAATTAATGCTATTGATATTGTTTAGCAGTAGATATAGATATGTGACGCTGAATTCAACAAAGATCACGTATATGATAGAAACAGGATTTACTATAGTACTGTACACTAGCGCTGTTCCAATTAATGACAATTGATTAGTTCACGGTTCCGATCAATGAATTGATCACAATCTAGCGTGATTGATCATGGAATGAACAAAATAGCGAAAGAACTGGACAAGAGTCTGTTCGACGCAACACCAAGTGCTGCCAATCGGCTGGGTCTGGAAAGGGAGTGAACCATGCACGTCTAAGTACAGACCTTGCCATGTTGCTTACTCGATGGGGTAAAGTTAAACTGTTTTGCTTCTTTTACATTTATATATATTATTACAGAAATACAAACAGAAACAGTGATATTTATCAAATATATTGATTAACTTCTACAATCAATCATCGATTATTTAACAATTTACAACTCTGTTGTAAACGGTATAATAAACAACACTGCCGTTGTATGTAATATTACGTACAAAGAATGCCAGCAATACCAGAGGCAGCCGTGGGCATTGCACTAATAGCGGGGATGTTTACAGTTGGTGGGATAAATGCCAAATCTTGTCACCGTTTCAAAGCAGTAACACTGGCCGGAATGTGGTCTTGAAACAAGTTTTATTGCATATGAACAGTGGTCTTGAAACATGTTTTATTGCATATGAACAATGGTCTTGAAACATGTTTTACTGCATATGAACAGTGGTCTTGAAACATGTTTTACTGCATATGAACAGTGGTCTTGAAACATGTTTTATTGCATATGATCAGTGGTCCTGAAACATGTTTTATTGCATAATTTGAGATTACATACGATATTTAACAGATTTTAGCTACTGATCTTAAACGAATGTGATTACAGCCAAGGCCATTCCAACGCCAAGTGATATTTTGCTTGGGGAATTACGGTGAATTATACACATCCGACTTTGAAAATAACAACGATCTTTGACAAGGTAAAAGCTTATGATGACGATTTGGATGATGACCTAAACTTGGATCCAAATATTTGAAATGGATCTGTTCTTCATTGGAAAAATATTCCAACGTGTTTGGGCACATGATTTACACATATATGCACATATAAATGCAGCCAATTAGACCACATTCTATTTACACTATACAAAACTAATACAAAGACAGGAGCAACAGAAGATAATTACATCAGAGTTCTAGAACAAAAATGTCCTCAAGTTCAACAATCACGTCCTCAAGTTCAACAATCACCAAGGTCACATGACCATCGTCACTCACCCTGATTCGTTCCTGACATGGGGGCATTAGTCTTGCGCTGGACAGGTCTTGTTGTTCCCGTGTCCTCGTTGACCTGCTGAAGGGCGTCGAGGTCGATCGTGTAGGTGCGCCCCATTGTCTGCAGGCTGACATCGTAGTCACCTGCCTGGTGCGCCGCCTACAGGCAAACAGTGAATTAATTGCGTCATCGACACGACTGTGCCAACAATACAATCTCTACAGACACGAAATATATTTCTTGAATGCCTGCAGCTTTAGTAGCTGTGTTATCAAATTACTAGTCAGACCGTCATAGTAACATGGCTGCCATGGCATAAATTTCCACGTACGTTTCTAAATACAGCTAATTTTGTTCCTATTAAACAAATGCATTATTGTGCCCTTCTTAGTTTCTAAATACAGCTAATTTTGTTCCTATTAGACAAATGCATTATTGTGCCCTTCTTAGTTTCTAAATACAGCTAATTTTGTTCCTATTAGACAAATGCATTATTGTGCCCTTCTTAGTTTCTAAATACAGCTAATTTTGTTCCTATTAGACAAATGCATTATTGTGCCCTTCTTAGTTTCTAAATACAGCTAATTTTGTTCCTATTAGACAAATGCTTTATTGTGCCCTTCTTAGTTTCTAAATACAGCTAATTTTGTTCCTATTAGACAAATGCATTATTGTGCCCTTCTTAGTTTCTAAATACAGCTAATTTTGTTCCTATTAGACAAATGCATTATTGTGCCCTTCTTAGTTTCTAAATACAGCTAATTTTGTTCCTATTAGACAAATGCATTATTGTGCCCTTCTTAGTTTCTAAATACAGCTAATTTTGTTCCTATTAGAAAAATGCATTATTGTGCCCTTCTTAGTTTCTAAATACAGCTAATTTTGTTCCTATTAGACAAATGCATTATTGTGCCCTTCTTAGTTTCTAAATACAGCTAATTTTGTTCCTATTAGACAAATGCATTATTGTGCCCTTCTTAGTTTCTAAATACAGCTAATTTTGTTCCTATTAGACAAATGCATTATTGTGCCCTTCTTAGTTTCTAAATACAGCTAATTTTGTTCCTATTAGACAAATGCATTATTGTGCCCTTCTTAGTTTCTAAATACAGCTAATTTTGTTCCTATTAGACAAATGCATTATTGTGCCCTTCTTAGTTTCTAAATACAGCTAATTTTGTTCCTATTAGACAAATGCATTATTGTGCCCTTCTTAGTTTCTAAATACAGCTAATTTTGTTCCTATTAGACAAATGCATTATTGTGCCCTTCTTAGTTTCTAAATACAGCTAATTTTGTTCCTATTAGACAAATGCATTATTGTGCCCTTCTTAGTTTCTAAATACAGCTAATTTTGTTCCTATTAGACAAATGCATTATTGTGCCCTTCTTAGTTTTTCCCGGATAGTGTGGTCATTTTTATAGGAATGTTTCAATGGTGTCTGGAATTGCCCGTTACTATGTCATGCACGAGTAACGTTATGAGTCACGGTTTCAAAAACAAATAATCTGTGGTACACATTCTGTGTGATACTTCACACTTTGGTAGAGCATTATTTAGGCAACAAGATCCAGTCAGCAGAGAGGGCGTACACTGGTGAGATATTCACATATAATGCAGCTTCATATAGTGCACTGTTCTTGGTATTGCTGTAAATGATACATTTGTCAGTCGCACAGCACATTTACGAGGACCAACATTTCCTGCCACACACCTCGATCATGTTGCTGTCGACGGGGGCATACGTGTGCCACGAACCCCGGTCATCACGCCACTGCCACGAGATGGCGCTGCAGGCTGCGGGACTGCTGCCTCGGCGTAACAGCGAATCAACGCAGAAGATGCCATTGTTGGGCAGCTGCGGCATCAGTTCCCTGCAGACATGAGAACATCGAGAACTGATTCATTCCATCACGACCAATGAGGCACAGGTAGACGAAGAAACGTCAGAATGTGATCAAACTGTACGGCATTAGCAAACACTGAAACCATGACACAGAATAGCGTAATTAACATCCAAGAGAATGCCAATCTATGGTGTGGAGGCTTGGATGCTACGATCACAGGACACAATATCTCGAGGTTGAGATGCGTTATTATCACCAGGGGTGTTACCAGGGTAGACAGATTATAAAATATCAGAGAGGACACCTTTACCCTTGATTCCATCATAGATGTTATCAGACACAAACAACTCAGGTGGTTTGGCCATGTTTGCTGTATGCAAAGAGATAACATCGTTAGGTAAACATACAAACAAGACTTCAAATGACAGCGGAAGAGAAGAAAGCAACTGAAGGGGTGGAGTGACCAGATCAGGAATGATGCAGGGCTCCCGCTATTGACAGCAGAGTGGCATGCCGTAAATAGAACAGAATGGAGGGGTGCAACTTCCCAGAGGTCAGCGGGGGGTCAGCATGACCTATGCATATAAGTCTAGTAAGTCATGCAAGAGAAACGAGAGAGAACTGTTTTGAGGTACAACACTCACCCAATGAGTAAGACAATCTCGTACAACTCCTGGGGTGTCCGGGCAATCAGCTGAAGTGTAGTTAGAAGCTCAATTATTATTACAGTACTTCATTGAAGATCAATGCTTCTAAATTTAAAAAGCCTTTCACAAAGCAGTGGTTCATAGGCTGAGTACCACTACATCATTTTACAAAAGATTACATAGGCTGAGTACCACTACATCATTTTACAAAAGATTACATGTGCCAGTCTGCTTATTTTTAAACAGGGCAAGATATATCTAAGAGCACTTGCATAATGACTTTGGGCAACTATCTAAGAGCTCATGCATAATGACTTTGGGCGACTATCTATAGTACATGCATAATGACTTTGGGCAACTATCTAAGAGCACATGCATAATGACTTTGGGCGACTAGTGTAAGAGCACATGCATAATGACTTTGGGCGACTATCTAAGAGCACATGTATAATGACTTGGGAGCGACTATCGGGGATAGATCTACTAGCGTGATAGTATCGTGATAGTTGTATAACTATTGCAGTACTACTGCGATAGATTCATAACTATCGTGACGATATTGTGATAGTATCAGAAATAGCAAGTATCCAGTAAAACAATCCAAAACCATAATTGATAGGTGGCGCTACTGCATATCCCTGGAGCTAGTTCATTAAACATGCTGATCCATGAATGATGCTGCTTTAATTGACAATTGTTGATGCTGTAGTTCAATAAATAAATAAAATTATCCAATATCGTTGAAAGACATGTTTATTTCTATTATTACAGTGACATCAGTAGCCCTGCTGAACTGTTATTTCTATTATTACAGTGACATCAGTAGCCCTGCTGAACTGTTATTTCTATTATTACAGTGACATCAGTAGCCCTGCTGAACTGTTTATTTCTATTATTACAGTGACATCAGTAGCCCTGCTGAACTGTTATTTCTATTATTACAGTGACATCAGTAGCCCTGCTGAACTGTTATTTCTATTATTACAGTGACATCAGTAGCCCTGCTGAACTGTTATTTCTATTATTACAGTGACATCAGTAGCCCTGCTGAACTGTTATTTCTATTATTACAGTGACATCAGTAGCCCTGCTGAACTGTTATTTCTATTATTACAGTGACATCAGTAGCCCTGCTGAACTGTTTATTTCTATTATTACAGTGACATCAGTAGCCCTGCTGAACTGTTTATTTCTATTATTACAGTGACATCAGTAGCCCTGTTGAACTGTTTATTTCTATTATTACAGTGACATCAGTAGCCCTGCTGAACTGTTTATTTCTATTATTACAGTGACATCAGTAGCCCTGCTGAACTGTTGATTTCTATTATTACAGTGACATCAGTAGCCCTGCTGAACTGTTTATTTCTATTATTACAGTGACATCAGTAGCCCTGCTGAACTGTTATTTCTATTATTACAGTGACATCAGTAGCCCTGCTGAACTGTTTATTTCTATTATTACAGTGACATCAGTAGCCCTGCTGAACTGTTTATTTCTATTATTACAGTGACATCAGTAGCCCTGCTGAACTGTTTATTTCTATTATTACAGTGACATCAGTAGCCCTGCTGAACTGTTTATTTCTATTATTACAGTGACATCAGTAGCCCTGCTGAACTGTTTATTTCTATTATTACAGTGACATCAGTAGCCCTGCTGAACTGTTATTTCTATTATTACAGTGACATCAGTAGCCCTGCTGAACTGTTATTTCTATTATTACAGTGACATCAGTAGCCCTGCTGAACTGTTTATTTCTATTATTACAGTGACATCAGTAGCCCTGCTGAACTGTTTATTTCTATTATTACAGTGACATCAGTAGCCCTGCTGAACTGTTTATTTCTATTATTACAGTGACATCAGTAGCCCTGCTGAACTGTTTATTTCTATTATTACAGTGACATCAGTAGCCCTGCTGAACTGTTTATTTCTATTATTACTGTGACATCAGTAGCCCTGCTGAACTGTTTATTTCTATTATTACAGTGACATCAGTAGCCCTGCTGAACTGTTTATTTCTATTATTACAGTGACATCAGTAGCCCTGCTGAACTGTTATTTCTATTATTACAGTGACATCAGTAGCCCTGCTGAACTGTTTATTTCTATTATTACAGTGACATCAGTAGCCCTGCTGAACTGTTATTTCTATTATTACAGTGACATCAGTAGCCCTGCTGAACTGTTTATTTCTATTATTACAGTGACATCAGTAGCCCTGCTGAACTGTTTATTTCTATTATTACAGTGATACAAGTAGCCCTGCTGAACTGTTTATTTCTATTATTACAGTGACACAAGTAGCCCTGCTGAACTGTTTATTTCTATTATTACAGTGACATCAGTAGCCCTGCTGAACTGTTATTTTTGCCAACTATCGTTACTATGCATTGATAGTTCAGTGTATTGTTATATACCCTAGTAATGACCCCCGCCAAACAAGTAAACATAGCCTCAACTGTTAAAATGAGAGATCCTTGGGTCTTTGGGCCGCACACAATGGAAACACTCTGCCCACTACAGCAAGAAAGCCCAGGCAGCTTGGGCCGCACACGATGGAAACACTCCGCCCACTACAGCAAGAAAGCGCAGACAGCTTGGGCCGCACACGATGGAAACACTCCGCCCACTACAGCAAGAAAGCGCAGACAGCTTGGGCCGCACACAATGGAAACACTCCGCCCACTACAGCAAGAAAGCGCAGACAGCTTGGGCCGCACACAATGGAAACACTCCGCCCACTACAGCAAGAAAGCGCAGACAGCTTGGGCCGCACACAACGGAAACACTCTGCCCGCTACAGCAAGAAAGCCCAGACAGCTTGGGCCGCACACAACGGAAACACTCTGCCCGCTACAGCAAGAAAGCCCAGACAGCTTGGGCCGCACACAACGGAAACACTCTGCCCGCTACAGCAAGAAAGCCCAGACAGCTTGGGCCGCACACAATGGAAACACTCTGCCTGCTACAGCAAGAAAGCCCAGACAGCTTGGGCCGCACACAACGGAAACACTCTGCCCACTACAGCAAGAAACCACAGACAGCTTGGGCCATCTAGTTCTCATCTGAGTTTTGTTAATGGTCACACCAACTCTTTGGAATTCACCCCCTATTTGTGTTAGATCAGCGGGAAACGTAACAAAATTGTGCCATTATTAAACACAACAAATTCAGCACAACAGAAGTTTCTAACAAATCAGGCACAACATAGGTTTTCTAACAAATCTGGCAAAACACAGGTTTTCGTATAATTATTAACAGCATGAAAGTTGTTCATTTATGCAATTCCTTATCTCCGGGTATTCATTTACATGAACAGAGAATAAATGTCCACTCTATTATCACACTCCAAACAATCCTATGTCCAGGACTAATTCAGGAATGAAATATGATACTAGGCTTACAGATAGTCATATAGATCACCATTATTTATGATACTAGGCTTACAGATAGAGATATAGAGACCACTATTATGTGAATCTACCACAACAGGTTACACATTTACCCGCTGCATGTGATCTATCACATTCCCTACAACTAAGACTTTTGGTGCCTCATCTGAATGAAAGACACATACTTCCAACTTCCGATACCCAAAACTATAGTCGTTAGGAGGTATGTAGGTAGGTAAAGTCATCCCCCAGGCATTACGCCTTAGGAAGCCATGAAGGCTTATATGGCCAGTGCTTAAACCTGGTTTCTGTAGTTAGAGTGCAGTTATACTGACTCTCCTGGACGGGACACTAGTCCATCGCAGGTACCTTCCAAACAGTATTTGTACTCATTTGCAGCTGAGTAGACTGAGGCAAAGTAGGGTAAACGAAATTGCCTACGCTTCGAAAACGAACCGTGCCCAGTGTGGGTCTTGAACTCACAACCCTCGAATTTAGAGTCCAACACTTTAACCACTAGGCCACGGCTGCCCCCATAGTCGTTAGGAGATGTGGTACATACGGTTAGGGGTATGTGTAAAGGGTAGGTTTAGGCTTCCAACAATATAACTGCCCTCTCCACATGCCAGGTGCTTAACAAGTCAGCAAATTGTACCCAACTTTTATGAAATGACAGGACGGGCGATCGACCAGGGGCTCGAACCCAGCACCTCCCGGTAACAAGGCGAAAGTTGTACTAGAATGCCCCTCGCAGTTTTCTAGTACTGGAGCCGAGATCAAAATGCTTGTGATACCCCCAACTTTAGTCCACCCTGATGTGACAAGTACAGTGATAATGCACTGTCAACTTACCTCGACTGATTCAGTCAACGGCGTGTCAGCATCGCGCACCAGTAGTGTACACAGAGTGTCAGCAATGTCTGAAACGTCATACGTCATAGGTTAGATATATGTTGGTCCAGTGGAAACATAGTCTCTTGGCAAAATTGTGTTGCATAATTTTAAGAGGACTTGCAGGTCATGAAAACAGCAAAACTGTATTAATAGGTTTAGCACAATAAAAGCCAACATCATTAAAACAAAATATAATCGATTCTGAATTCAAATATAGTTTTACAGCAACGATAAAAATTTTAAATACTGCATTGATGCTATACCGTATTCAACCTAATCAGTGTACAGAACGGTAGAAAAAAATTTGGCCATGGAAAAAGGGGGTGCATGCTAATTAGGGCATGTACGCGTAATAGGTGAAATACGGTATTTAGAATGGGTGATGTGGTTCAGATGTTTTCCTAAAATGCACCTTGTTTGATGCTGATTAAGGATAAGGAATGAAGCGCTCATCAGCTAATGAATGTATGAGCCTCCTTCATCACATAAACCAAATTAGTTCAGCTAAATTTACACAAATATTTATGGTAGGTTATGCAATCTTCTTACGTATGTAGTTGTCAACAAGTTTTGGCAATTGCAATGTATTAAAAAAATTATTTACAGTGTAATGACATAGCTAGAACCATTATATTATTGTTACACTAATGTATAGCTTTACCTGTAACCATGGTATTTGTATGCCAACATAACATAACATGAAGGCCAGACATGGTGGAAACTAATTTAATTTTGATTTAAGAAAACAAAGTATTTATTCCAAAATTAACACATTGATAGTTAATTGTAATTTATACTTCACTGAATTATCAATGCATAAATTTAATGACAATTAGCTATCATGTTCTTAAATTAACAATTTAATAGCTTCGGTTCAATTAAAAAGATTTCTTTTTGTCTGGTCTAACAGTATGGACCTACTCTCTTTCAGCAGGATGACGGCCAGGTCCGGACAGTGGGCACACATGACCACGAGCATATGGATGACCATCACGAAGGTGGACGAACTGACCAGTGGTGGTGACTGCACCAGCTGGAAGAACAGATATAACAGCATGACAGAACAACTGTAATTCGTTCATGTTAAACAAAATTCCACAGTGTTGCTATCAGTGACGCCGACATACATGTACCGTATTCGACCTGATAAGCGTAGGGTATGCTTGAAAAAAGCTTGGGCCACGGAAAAATATCAAGGAATCAGCATACACGGAAATGTGTTTCTCTAGACAATAAGGCAACTGTTTTAAACTAATCGTGTCATTTGGTGAAAAAGTGGTGCCAACTGTTTAGCAGCAGATGGCGACACTTTTCAGTTGTTCCACACTAGTCAAATTACAATAATTATGGATCCTGCTGATTAAAAATGGGGCGTATGCTAATTAGAACATGTATGGTTACAGTATATCATTTATTATTATATTATGGGGCACTTCTCAAAATTATTATATTATGGGGCACTTCTCAAAATTATTATATTATGGGGCGCTTCTCAAAATTATATAACTTGTGAGACTGTTGTCACAGAATCAAAGCTGAACACACGACAAATTGATTCACAGAAAGACAAGTGAAAGCACATGACGCGTCTTGTACGTGGAGGGGCACAGCCTGTACGTGCACTGCACGTACGTGGAGGGGCACAGCCTGTCAATATTCAACCTCTAGTTGCAAATCAGAATCAAATAAACAATTGCTGTTAATGCGCTCCCGACCCAAGAATCTCTTATTAGGGACGCAGTAACTCAATGGACTAATTCGAGTCCATCTGCTTCTTCTCTTTCAAAACATGAGAAAAAACTTATGAAATTCCGTTCACTCCACGTTGCCTCAGCTCACTCAGCTGTATAAATGAGTACCTGGCTGTAGACAGTTCACACAGCTGTATAAATGAGTACCTGGCTGTAGACAGTTCACACAGCTGTATAAATGAGTACCTGGCTGTAGACAGTTCACACAGCTGTATAAATGAGTACCTGGCTGTAGACAGTTCACACAGCTGCATAAATGAGTACCTGGCTGTAGACAGTGATGGACACATATGAAACAATAAGAGTCACGCAGTAATTGCAGTGTGGCTGAAGTTGAGCTAGTGATGGAATGAACAGATCTGCCAGGGGTGGAGTGTAAGGTCTGCCAGGGGGTGGAGTGTAGGGTCTGTCAGGGGTGGAGAGTAAAACGCACTGAGCGGTCCCATGGACCAGAAACTGGGCAGTATCTATTTAATAAAGCAGTGTCTGTTTGTTTCTATGTTGCTACTTCATCATGGCTGCAAATGTGGGCCGATCCGGACAAAATTTTGCTAGGTGATCCAGGGGACCCTTCTGACAAATGCAGGGGAGTGGTGGAGGGGGTCAGATGTAGAACTATTCCCATGGGATGATTCCACAAAATTTAAAAAATGCTGTAGCTGAAGTGGCAACCGTGGAATGGTTTTGTGCTCTATATCATAGTAAAGATAATAATTAGGTCTACACATCTGTCGCTGGATGTATGCAGAAATTTAAAATACTTTAAAGTTATTACAGTTTGACTGTACCTCCGTAGTGGTGTTTATGGATAGAAAGCATCCAGGAGTGCAGTTTTAACTAGAAAAGATTTATGACTGCTGTGTCATCCGATACAACACCGTGTAACTTAGCTTATATAGGTGAAGCCTACATTTATATAAGTTACTTTTACTTTACCAAGTGAGAGTACTTACGAGTGCCTGTATCTGAGTGAGCAGGCCATGGGCTGCGATCTCCTTCAGTAGTCGCTGGTCTGACTGGAAGTTCTCAACAAGCCTCGCTAGACACAGACAGACGCTCTCCACAGACTTCTTGTCCTGGTGAAAAGCAGAAGTAGTTGAAGACGATGATCTCTCAAAGTGAAACACTGACCAGTTAAGCTGTTCCAATTCTATATACTTCAAGTCATTACAACACAGTAACCATTAACCACAGCTTTGATTTTCCTTGGAGTCCGAGTCTGAGACTCCTTGTCTTTTCCTCCAGACTCCTGATACAGGGTGGTAGGCATCTGTGTGACTCCCTCCTTTAGAAGACGATAAATCCAGCGTTAAACTGGCCAATTTCAAATGTCTGTTAACGTTCACATACGTTGCTATCTTGAATCGCCCCCGGGCTGTACAGAGCTCTTATAATAGCATCTGTTTGTTCGAAAATACTTGTGTGTGCAGCGTGCATTGTCTGACATGGCCACAGCCATCTTAGATTATGGGCTAAGAAGTCAATACAACAGTGGTGCCACATGGTGGACTAAGTTGTTGAAAATGTACAGACTCCCAAATTTGTTTGCGGACTCCCATAAATTTCCCATGAAAATCAATGCCTAGTAACCATAGCAATGGAGGTGCTGAGGTGACTTACATGCTGCCCTAGACGTGCTGTCAGCAGTGGTAGAGAATCGCGCACAAAACGCATCTCATCACATGTGATACTTTGGCAGCAGCTGGCAGCGATCGCGAGCGCCGCACGTTGCGCGGGAACCGAGAAGAAGTCAAGATACATGAGACACGTCCCGATGGCGCCCTGGTGGAGGAAGGACACACCGATTAACATCACGTCAGAATGTCAAACAAAGCAGCCACAAGTATTTCTAAATGTAGATTCTCTGCCTTCGAACCTATACGGGGTGTGTAGCCAACTATAAGTCCATCTTCAGAATGGACACTCTATATCTGTCAAGCTGATTACTTGCCTCCCTCACTACTGCTAACTTATTTCCAATATTTCACTCATAAGTAGTTTTAAACATGCGGTAACCCGAGGATTGACCAAATTGTGCATGCCTCCAACTCGAGCATTACATCATTACGCCTCATTATAAGACATTAGCGGTGCCATACGGTGTGGAACAGTTCCCTCGTCGTCTTGAGAATCAAACCATGGTGTACGCTTATTAGAACAGATATCGTGACATTTTGCTGCTGTCCAATTATTTCGATGAACAGATTTTGTGACATTTTTCAGTCTCAAGATTTTTTGTGAATAGGTCGAATACACATCGTACGGATCTGATATTCAATATGGATTTCGGCAGGAATATGGCCATATCCTGTTTTAATACAGATTTGTTTAAAATGGAAAATTTGTGATAAAGAAAAATTTTCTTGTGTTCATCACATAAGTATGACAAACATTAATAACGGTCAAAGAGCAAATATAGTTATATTTCTCCTGAAATATTTGTGATGTTAGTTAAAATATCCGACAAATGTTTGATGTAGGCTCCTAGGTATACTTTGTAGCCTAATAGATGGCAAAACTCAGAATATGAATGCTGTAGGCCAGTAAAAAAATGTCATACTGATGTGCATGGCTTTATACAGAATTTCATGTCAAAAATACGGATTTCTACCAACAAATCCTCGTGGCAGGTTTGAACATGGTATGTTTTAACAACTGACAACTGTAACGCACCGCGTGAAGGATGGCCTTGCTGTGTCTACGAGACAACATCTCAAGTGCCTGCAGACTTTGCTCTGCCACGTCCATGCACTGAATCACTTGCAGCTGTAAACAAAAACCTTTCAAATTCGACAACAAAATATTACTACCTTGTGATCTGTGGACAGTACAAGTCTTAGCTTTATTTTAGGACCAACATCAGCACTTTAAGCACCATTAGGGCCAAAGTTATGTATGCATGTGTTACGTTGTAATGCAAAATTGTGTGAAAATGGCCAAAAACTCACTTAAAATTGCTGTATCTCAAGATCTTATCATGGGCCCACTCAAATTATTTGCATGAAACTCGTTGACACAATGACCTTGCTAACGAAAAAATTTGATAAAAATTGGGGTTTACTCATTTTGGATGTATCAGGTTAAAAGTCGAGACTTTTGTAACAAAATATTTTCAATCTGCCGTGTGTGGATAGGACAATGTCTTAAGACCATTATCAATACTTTAGCACCATTAGTCTCATCAGGGTCAGCATAAACGTCATTGTTAAGCTTATGGCAAATGTTTGAGTTTAATAGTTCTAACTTAAGTTTGTTTAATTTGAATAAACTTGGGCGGAGTATTAACATATTCCAAGGAAATAAAGTATGGAAGGTGGTCAGGCATATTGCTTATTTATTTGTAAATATATATATTTATATACTTATTTACTCATATTGAATTATGATGATTAATATTACTATTTATTATAATTATGATTCAATTTATTATTATTAAAACGGCGCTTCCGTGTTAGCGACATACTGTCTTAATGGAAGTCTCCTTGACCTTTACATTTATGTAAATTATTCCATTTTGTACAGTTATGATCAAATAAACATTATGTCTGTCCGTCTGTCTAGTGCCAAAGTAATGTCTATATACATGTTAAGAGGTAAATGGTTTTTGTCATTTTTTAAATCATTAATATGCAATAACTCTTTAAGTCTGAAATTAGGAAAACGGTAAATTTCACAATAGGTCTAACAAAAAGAATTTTGCTGGTTGATTTCATACGGAATGAACTTACATATAAATGTATACAATAAATGAATTAAAACAGTTTTAATTAAACAAATGAATGAATGACAAGCACCAACCTTCTCAAGGAAGGTGGGTACTGCATCGACAATGACGGCGGAGGACCGGGGAAGGGCCTCCATCATATAGGTGAGGGCGCGACATGCATGGTGCATCATGTCGAAGTTGTGCTCCATCTGCAGCAGTGCCACCAGGGCGGGCACCACCTGCTTGACGGGGAAGCCCGCCAGACTCTCCTCGTTGCCCATCACCAGGACCTGCGCCACAGCAACACAGGTTACAGCAACAGCATCACACACATTACAGCACTGCATACATTACAGCAACATAGACATTAGAACACCACACACATTACAGCACTGCGTACATTACAGCAATGCAAACATTATATTTACACATAACAGCACATCACAACAATACACATTACAGCACTGCATGCAAACATTACAGCATCACACACATAACAGCACCACACATTACACAATCTCAAATATTACAACACCACACATTACAGCACTGTACACATTACAGCACCGCAAGCATTACAACACCACAAACATTACATCACCACCATCAAATTGTTTTATTTATTCTAAAAAATAACATACAACGTATAACATATATATGATATATGACTTTGGTTGAACAAATAGTAATATTTTGATATAAATATGATTTTTACTATTAAAAAAGTAATTCTTTTATCACTAAGTTTGATGACAATTGTGTTCACTGACCTGACACATCTCAATGACCGCGGTCAACTGTTGCCCCTCATCTCCAGTGGCCTGTAGACCATGTAGTAGCTGCTGGACACGATTTACTGCAAGGACAATACACAGCCGCTGTATGCTACAAACTGATACACTTATGTACAACTGCTGTATGTTACAGACTGATACACTTACATACAGCCACTGTATGTTACAGACTGATCACATATGTACAGCCGCTGTATGTTAAATACTGACACACTTATGTACAACCGGTGTATGTTACAGACTGACACACTTATGTACAACCAGTGTATGTTGCAGACTGGTACACTTATGTACAACCAGTGTATGCTACAGACTGATACACTTATGTACAACCACTGTATGTTACAGACTGATACCCTTACGTACAGCCAAAGATCATCAGTATTTGTCCACTCAAGTATTTGAAACGCAGAAAGATGGTTTACGAAGAACTAAACCTTGTGTGGAAATGTTTCTGATGTGTCATGTGACTCGTGCGAGTCGAGAGAGTGGAAGTGTTAAATTTTTGGACATGGCCAGTGGGCAAGGAAGCCATTGGCTTATCAAGAATGCAACATTTTAATCTATGTGTAATCCGCCCTTCTGAGATATGTAGTATCTTTGTTTTTAAATATATTTACGCTGCTAGCAGTTACACAATCTGTAGATAATTTGTTCCATTCAATTATTTTCCTGTGTGAAAAAGAATACTTCCTGATGTCCAACGTGATCCTTTACTAATGCTACCGCATGCCCTCTAGTTGTATTATCTTTTTTGAGTGAGAAAAAAAAATTCTATTAATAGTTTCATACCCATTCAATATCTTAGAAACTACAGTCTGATCTCCTCTTAACCTCCTTGTCTCTAGGGTTGCTAAACCACATTCTTTCAGGCATTCTTCATAACTAAGGTCTCTCAGTTCTGGAATCGTCTTAGTTGCTCTCCTCTGTATTCTTTCAAGCATGTCTATTTCCTTAATGTCAGATGTGTCTGATGAATGCAGGAACTATTGCATGATGTAAGCCTGCAATTGACCAGTAGCTACCTTCATGCAAATAATTCAAGACAACATCATTGAAACAGTAAAGTCCAAAAAATTCAAATTGTGCACTTACATGCACCTGTTCCAATCTGTCGGTGCAGCAACTGATGCATTCTGGGACCAAGTGCACCCAACGCACCAAAGAAATGGGACGGCAAGCCACGCGCCTCAAGTAAAGCTGGAAGCGTCAGTACATTGTGCACTATTATTATATTATACTTATTGAACGATACTGGGTGTTATGCACGAGTCGCTTCAGACTGGTGCACTGAGCAACCTTGCGAGTCCAATACAACATTCTGAAGCAACGAGTGCATATGACCCAGCATGGTTTGATAAGGCATTTATTATATGGGTTCTACCACCAACAACAACTATCATTTAAAATTTTCAACACATCTGATGCTATAACATGTTAGTTCACTAGCAATTCTCAAGAACAATAGACTCACACCATTTTATTTTATTCTTTGGTGCACATGAGTAATAATGTATATCACCGTAGATTGCACATTATCAGTAGCAAATATTTAATTCTTTGGTGCACATGAGTAATAATGTATATCACCGTGGATTGCACATTATCAGTAGCAAATACTCATGTAATAAATACCTATATTGCACAATTCAATGGAGATTTGCATATTCACATGGACAGCAAACATATACTAGCACCATATAATAAAATCAGACATGAGGGACTCGTAACCTACACTTGTATGAAAGAATTTAAAGCATGTACAGTGAAACGTGTCCATAGCGGACATCGCCGGGACTATGCATTATGTCCGTTATGGACAGGTGTCCGTTATAGAGAATTTGACTAATTTGACTAGGCACTCACTAGGTGGTGCCATTATAATTTGTCGTTGTCACTAGTTGGTACTGTTGTGAACAGTACAAAGCTACGGTTAATAAAACAATACATGTTTATACCATATATTATGCCTTAACTTAAACTTAGTTGGTGAAAATGTCATTAATCACACAGCTTCAAAATTGTCTGTTATAGACAAGTGTCCGTCATGGACAGGTGTAAAATTCTATCGCAAAAATAATAATTTTGTAGTGATGAATCGCAAGAAGCCTCCAAATGTCAATAATTATCAGGAAAACATTCGAATATTTTTCATATATAGGAATTGTAATTAAACTATACGAAATATCGGAATGCCGGGCTACTGAGAATATTATCCAAAATAGCGACACGATCAAAACACGTCAGAAATCTAGTGACAGTGACATGATTGTAAACATGTCACGTACCTTGTAGTCTGCCCACATCTGCGTCATCGCTGTCAGCACTGGCTGAGTTGAGCATGGCTGCTGTGGCACTGGACGAAGCTGC
This sequence comes from Lamellibrachia satsuma, assembly GCA_033239005.1. Lineage (NCBI taxonomy): Eukaryota > Metazoa > Annelida > Polychaeta > Sabellida > Siboglinidae > Lamellibrachia > Lamellibrachia satsuma. The sequence continues at coordinate 12,662,591 of BSQZ01000003.1, read as the reverse complement.
GAAGTAGAAAACGTCCAGTCAAAAACATTATATTAACTAAGATGCCTCCTCAATTAGATTTGTTCACTTGTCTCATTTCAGATTCCTTTCACGAAAAAATCAACCTACTTTTGATGAAATCATTGGACAAATTATTTAATTATTTATGTCCAGATCTGGTTAAAATTCGGCAGGAGAAGGACAAAAATGGTCCAGAGTCGGTGACTCATGAAATCCACATATTTCATATGAAACATACAGGAGGGGGGGGTGAATATTTGATCTCACACTGGTATAAATAATAATAAGAAACCTGGTGACCTTACCTGACGCCGACTCAGCCCCTGCGTCGTTGTGTCCTGACATGTTCCTGTTGGTGCCACTACCCCCCTCGCTTGCATCGGCGTCCTCGCTCCCTGACGACATGACCTCTGTGTGATTGGTCGTGTCCCTAGCACGTGACGCCCCCGCAGGAGTGGCCTCGCTGTTGCCCTTGGCAACGACCAGCGAGGTCTGCCTGCGACCACTGCGATGGAAGAAAGATGTCATAATACAAATCCTGACCATCCAATTTCATTTTATTTATAGTTTTTAGTGTGTGTGTGTGGGTTTGGGTTGATCATATTTAAAACGTTTCTAGTTTTGTGAAAAAAATTCCCATTTTTAAATCCTTTTGAAGGACTTCAAAATGCAAGATCTCATTTAAAACTCAGCACATCCTGTTTCTCATCAGTGGTGTTTTCATGACCATTTTTATATTGATCGACTGTATGAACACTCTACAAATGCCAATATTAATAAATCCAATGTTCAATTAACCTGATAAGCCCTGAATTTCTGGGGGAGTTGATTTTGTTTCAACCCTTGGGATTACGAAATGCACTGTAACATGGAAAGTCTTCATCAAAACCCTTACAATATATACATATTCTGAATCACAGAATATTTATCTTACAAATGGTAATAACACTATCAATGTTATGATTAACTGTGGCTAATTAGCATATAATTAGCATATGTAAACAATCGCAAAGTGAAAAATTAAATACGAAATCTAGTTTTATTTCGTCACTCATGGACACAACACAGCACTAAATAAGGCAAAATTGGTACTGCAAGGTAGGCCTACATGTCCTCTATAAGCAGCAACAGAAATTATAATAATATCTTCATTTACCTGTGAAATATTACAATTAGCATGCAAGTACTATGATTTTGGTTGATCGCATATATACATATAAAGCACACAAAACTGTTCACAAAATGCATAATAATGAATGTTTCATAGGTACACGTAATCTACTGACATATATATCAGAGCACACCATGTATTGTAGTATAATAACTTATGGAAAAGAAAAGTTCAAGGAATATAAATGCAGTAATTCTGCAAATGTGAGTCAAATGTTACATCAAAAGACTATGAATACAGTAGCAACACATCATTGACACATCGATGTCGTTGTCTTGTTGGCTACTGATGTCATTTACATCCGAATTATCGGATGTAAAACCCAACAGATGCAATGCCCGCTCATAGTCATCATAACCATGAATCGTAAAACGTTGACGAGATATCAGTCACTTTAAAAAAATTCACAAAAATACTAATAATTGACGGATCGATCCGAGAAACGGCTCAAAACGTCCACACGTGTTGTTTTCATCCGGGCACCAACAGCATAACCAAAGCGAATGAATGTGGCGCCACATGGCGATCAATATGAACACTACATCCCAACACCGAAATTTCGGTGTTCAGGGTGCATCAGGTTAAAGGACCAAAGTCTGACCATTTTAAATCCTCGGCTCTGATGATGACTTTCACATGCTCCTGTTAACCGACCGACCGACCGACCGACCGACCGACCGACCGACCGACCGACCGACCGACCGACCGACCGACCGACCGACCGACCGACCGACCGACCGACCGACCGACCGACCGACCGACCGACCGACCGACCGACCGACCGACCGACCGACCGACCAGTTTATTTGGTTACTCATTAACTATGTTGTTAAAAGTATGGTCATAATTAATTTCATCTGGTAACTCAGGAGAAATATAGTACTTTGGTAATCAGAGATGCAGTAATCTTACTCAGTAATCATGCGTAATCTTAAAAAATTTTGGAATAATCATACTCGTATTCAATTACTTTGGTCAAAAAGTCCAAGTAATCGCGATCGTACTCGAAGTTCAGTGCCAAGCAACTTATTTGGTGATGATGACGAAGATGGAAAAAACTTCGAATTTGCCAAATGGCCAACGCCACTGGACCGGGCCATAAATATACATCATGATTAGAATCATGATTTTCTTGTGCACACATCTGTTTCCCAGCTGGCCAGCTCCTAACTGCAATGCAAGCTTTTCACTTCATTTTGTATCAAATCCATGCACAGTGACCGTATTTTAATATCGCGTTTGATTTTGTCGTAAAAAACACTGGTGACAATAACACGAGATTTTTCATTTATTTCATTATGTTAATTATATTTGTATTAGCCGAGTTGCCTGGCATTGCATGGGACAAAAAGGGCAGCCACTGCAAGAACTTATGACTTCCTGCACTGCCCAGTCAAGTTGTGGCAGGGCAATGGCAATGGCAATGACAACTTCATACTCCAAAATCATGTACAACTGTCGGTTTTTCATGAAATGTTCAGTGGATGTTTGACATAGATCACGTAACAATGGTAGAAACATGTACAAGTGTGAGAGGATGTTTTGTTTGTGGAATGCTAATTTAATTTTTTATTTTAAACGCAAACTGTTCAGGATAAAAAGCGTTAAAGAAATGTAATAGTAATCATAATCGATCACACACATCAATCTTACTTGTAATTGTATTTATAATTTGTAACAGTAATCGTAACCGATTACATTTGTGGTGTAATAACCCATCTATGTTGGTAAAACACATCAATAATTACATATAAAATGAACACAACCATCGTACCTGCTACTGGCACAGGAGCCCGTGGTTCTCTTGCGTTTGCTGTGCTCCAAAGTACTCCCTGTCTTTCTCCCTTTATGTCTCTTGTGTTCCCGTTTATTCCCCCTGCGTCCCTTCTTTTGTGCCCTGCTTGAACCTGCTGAATTGCACGAGTCACTCGTCACAACGACGCTCTTTTTTACTTTCCCTGCCTTGTGGTGATGCTCAGGGATCGTATAAGAATGTGGAACGTCTGACTTGCTACTCGGATGATTCGACTTCACAGGCGCCCCTTTGTGGTGGAGCTCACTCGGCGGTGTTGCGTTGGATGATTTACGAGGTAATGTATACGGGAGTCCGTCAACGAGTGACGCGTGCGAGTTAGATCTCAGTGCTGCCTTTACTCCGGTGACAATCAGGTTGGAACTACTCTCGAGATGAACGTTCTTCCGAGATGGCGACTTGCTGCTGCGGTGATGCGAGTTGCTCGCTGATGACTGGCTGGAAACTGAGTGTTTGCGTTTGCGACAATTTTCGCTTGCAGAGTCCAAAGAGTTTGAGTACACACGACTACGGCGACGCTTTTTGACCACTGGGACAACGGGTTCGATTGGCTGCCGAGGGTTTGTGGTGTCTGAAGAGTCCTTCTTTTCACTCACTGAATGAACACTGCTATTGCTGCTTCGTCGCAGCGGTTTCTCCGACTGGCTCACACAGTTTACTTTGACTTCAATCACTGGCAGTTGCTCGCTTGTGTTAGTGATATTCCTAGAAACAAACCAACAACCAAGGTTCAAAAATACTTTTACAAAATGGTTTACACAGCATCGTAAAAGCTCAAGTACAATTGCAGCGCTTAAAAAAATTTAATTACAATTAGTGCTTCATAATGTGTCAATTGTAATGGTTTATATTTTGTAGGTTGAGTAAAACTACATTGTTTTATAGAAGATTAAAGTGTAAACTTGTAAACAGATCTAGATGAATTCATGCATTTGTGCCGCTAGAGTTGGGATCAATTACAATGGCCAATTACAAAGCATAAAGTATATTACAACGGTAGTGTTGAAATAAATTACATTCACCCCTTGATTAATTCCAAGTTACACAATTACAATTGATCTTATGCTGTGCGCAGCTCTGAGATGGACAAATTTAAGACCAATGCTTCAAAACAATTTAAGGCTTTCAGAGATACAAAGAAAACTAAATTACCATTTAAAAAAAGAACCCTGGACCCAACACATATGAGACGACCTACTGACCGTTTCTGGACCGTGTTTGTTGACGCAGCCGACGCACCGTTGAGCCCTGGCGCGTTCACTGCTGGTGCTGAGACAGCCCCTTTATGTCGTAGTGAGCGCCTTCGTAATGACCCCCCAGATTGCTGCTCAGCTTGGTCGGCCATAGAAGCACGGCAGGAAACGGCACATACCACCTGGCACACCCGTGCTGCAAACACAGGACACTGTGAATCTAGTTTGACAAGGTTAAAGGGAATCTGTAACAACAAAGAATATCACACCAGTAGTCTACTACGAAAACCTTGTTCAACACACATCATCTTAATTTCAGATAACCCTACATCACGAATGTTAAAGTCAAGCAAAATTCGCTCGCCAAATGAAAATATATTTGTATACACCTATTCCTGTATTTGCCAATATGATATGGCTACGCTGTTTGTGTCCAAACTCAACTTATGTAATATATTTTAGCCTTGACAATCTGACAAAATAACATTTTTGTTTGAGACTGAGCTGGTTCTGTGAATGCCGGCCTCCCTTAATACGTCACAATAGTCTAGATTACTTGATATTCATAGAACACATTCTGAGTAAACCATTGGCGTGATATTCTTGATTTTAGTTTAGTTTAGTTTTTTTTATCGCCCTGAAACCATGACTTATTTCGCTTTATGTTCTTGCAGCAACTAAAACTCCACTCTCAACTGATTTAGCCTATCGTGAATATGGTTCATTGATGTCCAAATATGTATAGTTTATAGGTTAAGTAACATGCCCAGTTGATTTTTAAAAAAATGCATTTTTTTCAAATCTAACTATAATCGAGCTAACGTATGTTTGTATGTGGTTATGTTAACGTTTTCCTCCTAGACGGCTTGCACCTCAGACGCCAAACTTTCAGGGATTAATCTAAGACCCCACGAATGAAACGTAATGCCATTTTTTTGAAATTTTTTGTATATCAAGGGTTCTTAGTGGCTTTTATGGTAAATCAAATGTTTGCTACGTAAAACATTAACTTCCAACAATCGCAGAAACCGTGCGTGCGACGAATACTTCGGTACGTAAACCGTTTGAGAGTACGTAGCGCCATATGGGCAGTTTATATTAATCATAGTAGAAAGCAGGCACCCACGTATTGGCCCGAGGTCTGCAACCTCATGGCCAATACAAAAAAAAAGATATTCTACAACCAACACAAGTATCCAGGGTTGAAAAAAATCAGATTTAATTTTTTTTTTATTTGGTTGATTTAAAAAAAATCTGATATATAGACATTTATATAGATGTTTATATTAATAAACTCTTTCAAACGTGTTCTATTCAAATTGATTTGGGTACTTGTCTTAACAGAAGGTATATTATTTTTGCTTATATAAAGACATTAGACAATGTCCACAAGGCCTCACCCCCTGTAGTTGCATAATCTGTCTTGGATAGGAAAGCATGCTGTGTGTCTGTGGCTGTAGCAGTATATATTGTTTGCTGAGAGGGTGGATTAGCACCTGTCCAGGGCTCTGTGACTGTGTACTCTAAGGGTCTCCAACCAGACTGCAAACTGGTACAGTATTAAACAATTGTAGTGCAGACTGTCTGTCTCACTTGAGTCAACATACTGAATTGGTAACAACTAGCACAAGCTCTAAGTGGACTTTAACTCAGGGTTTCTGACTTGAAAAGATACTTCCTCTGGAAGACAAGTTTGTGTGGCTTCACTGCATTCAGAAAGGGAATAGCTCAAACATACACAATGTCATAAAATATTTGACTGTCAGGCTATCTGGTGTCAATACAGCTTCACAAGTGTGTGCAAGTGTTTTTATTTTTAAAAATATACAAAACTTTGTTGATCTTGATGCTGGTAAGCAATTATTTGTGTTAAATTCATATAAATCAGCGATTAAAAAAGTCAACAACAAAAATCATAAATCAATTATTTTTTTAGTGATTTAAATCATGATTTAAATGAAACAACCCTGCAAGTATCCATGGGTCTAAATTCAACATTTTGAACACGCAAAAAAATTGCATCACGTGCATCACGTGGTTGTTTCTGGTAATACGTTTGACGTTCCCTTAAACAATCTCGAGCGTATTGATGGCATATTGGCCTGAGGCATTTGGTAAACATGACTATCATGACAGTCACATATGAACTACCAAGTTGCCCTGACCTGGGGGTGGGGGTATTTGTTAGTAATGATGGTAATGGTAATGCACAATATACTGGATATCCAAAATGGTAAACACTTTGCGGGTCACTGCTGCTCCTGGGTGTGACTTCCATCCTCTCAACGATCACACGACAAAGTATGTGAAATTCACGAGTTTTCAGCGTTTCCATTTTCACTTTAATAAATGATGATCCAAAGCTGGATCAAGCATTAAATAATTTAATACTATGTCTGATGATTTCACAAAAACTACATACAAATGCACAAATGAGCTAGCATGTTGCAGTGGATACTAGGTAGGTTTTAATTTCCGCAAAATGAATTTGAAATGAAACAAGCAAAAAAATGAAATGATGAGTCACCTTTAAAGGGAAAACAAGTTACATAGGCACAAATACAACAATATTCTGAAGTCTGTACATAGATCAATTGTGCCATTACGATACCATAATTTATTCAAACTGTGCACAGATCATCATCATATTTAAAAACTTAAAATAAAAACTTAACAAACATAATCAACGACTGTTGTTATCATCGCAATATTTTTCGAGTAATCAGCATGATTAAATCTTCCAGATGGCACCTATATAATATTATTAATATATAATGTTAAAGCTGCTTCCTCAAATGGTTCAGCCCATCGCGAATATGGTTCACTTATGTCCAGATATATAATGCGTGACCAGTTTAAGTAATGTGTGCAGTCTGTTTAATAAAAAATTGCCTATTTTTGTTTAAATCATCGAAATAATTGACTTTAGTCGCTAGATCTGGTAAGGATCAAAATAGTGGATATCCAAAATGGTAAACACTGTGTGGGTCAATTCTGATCTCCATCCTCTCACCGATCACACAACAAAGTTATGAAATGTCACCAAGGATGAAAATCAGGATTTTTTAGCATTTCGATTTTCACTTCAGTTAATGCTTGAACTAGCATTAACTAATTTAATAGTTTGTCTGATGATTTCACAAAAACGACATACAACAGTTGCACAAATGAGCTAGCATATTGCAGAGGATACCAGGTAGGTTTGGTTTTTCGCTAAATTAATTTTAAATGAGACTAGTAAAAAAATCGAATTGATTAAGCACCTTTAACTGACTATTTTATCTGAAAAAGTACATCTAAATTAGCAATGCTATATACGTCCCACCTTAATCTAAATTGCTGTAGAATTTTTACAATAAAAAATTGCATAAACAGAACCAATAAAATCACCTGATGAAAATTTTATATTTCACCTTTAAATGTGACGATTTATTGGTATAGATCTCTTCAATAACAGTAAAGCGGTCTCTCTATATATATGCTGTAAAACTAACATATTTTAATTCATTGCCAAATCTTGTATTTTTCAAAATACTTAGAGATAAAAATTCATGATAGCAACACATTGTGCATGGATATTATTACAATGTTATAAATAAACAAATACATTCAGAGTTGGAATGACTCGTAAAACCTGTAATCATTTAATTAACCAGGGCATCATTTTTGAGGCGAGCGATCGCTCTCGCTCCCTATCGCTCTCGCTCCCTATCGCTCTCGCTCCCTATCGCTCTCGCTCCCTATCGCTCTCGCTCCCTATCGCTCTCGCTCCCTATCGCTCTCGCTCCCTATCGCTCTCGCTCCCTATCGCTCTCGCTCCCTATCGCTCTCGCTCCCTATCGCTCTCGCTCCCTATCGCTCACACAAATCAATAATCTAGGGAGCGATTTATCGCTCACGTCAATTGCTAAAATCGCTCACTGCCTGCAAGTGTTCGTTTCAAGGAGTTTCTTGAGTAATAGATTCACTAGGAAAGTCTACTGTCTTGATAACGAAGTGTTTGGACGCCAATAGTCACCGGGGATGGCGATCGCAGCCCGCTGCACCAAGATTGTAAAAACGCCATCGAAGGCACGATGTGCTGGCCACGCAGTTTATTAAGAAGTTATCAAATGTGCTGGCCATGCGGTTTATAAAGAAGTTATCAAATGAGTGGACCAGTGTCAATGTGTATTATCTTTAAATGTCAAATACTGTTTTATGTCGAACTGAATAAAATACACATATATATACATGTACAGTTATTGAATAGATAAGGAACCAACAATATTTATCGTATATCGTTACGATCTGATTGTAATGGGAATCGAAAAAAATAACCTGGATCCGAGCTGCCGAACACACGAGTTGACAAGGAGTGTAAAATTGATGAAACATTGAAAATGACAATTTTAATAATTGTTCCATTTCGTCTTTCAACCGCTCTGAACACATAAATTCACGACGCACATCTCCGGTACCACTTTACATCGATTCACTGTTTCATGTGCAGATGACGAATTCATATTTTTGCGCACCGAGTTTGAGTTGTGCGTTTGGCATTATGATGCAATGGAAGTATGCCATTTCACCCCAGTTTATATTGGTGTTCCTTACTAAGCTGCATTTATGACTATACATTTGATTCTTAAATGTGGCATATTTGTGAATCTCAATTGCAATTTTCAAACCGCCAAAGCGAAGTCGTACGCCAGTGGCAGTGCCGCATTGTGGACGAGGTCACTGCCACGGCCACAGCACACTGCTTCTATACTGGCCTTGCCTAGGCTACGCCATGGTGATCGATGACATGTTGCAATTCAAAACCGTTTCACCAATTGCAATGAATGGGGTTTACTAAAGCAAGCATTTATTTCATTGTACAAAAGTCTGGTGGCGCCACCACACGGTAAAAAATAAACAACTAACAAATCGCTCGCCTAAATTAATTTGGCATATTTAGACGAGCGATTCATCGCTCGCCTGTTGTTTTCAAACGTGAAGCCCTGGTTAACCAATGAAAATCATTGTAATTCCCTTTAAATAGCAATGATCTTGGGTCAGGTTCAAAGCCCTCGTAATACACACGAACCCCCATATTAGGAGGGTTGCATTTGGCAGATGCACGCATGCCAGACACCTGTAAATATGACACTATGGTTTATCACGACACCTTTAAAAATATTAAAGGTACGAAGTCAGAGCGTTTCACCATCAAATCATGTAATATTTAATCAACTTTAATTACTCCAACATCTTTACCACCAAAGTGTATTTGTACGGCTATTATAATTATGCTTGTCTTGAATCGAGTATTTTCAGTAGACGGTTTTAAGATAAATTAACCATTTCTTCATAGATTGTAGTTAAAGTACTATAAACTATTCCAGATTAGTAAAATCTTGAGGTTTTCATTTATTTGGTTATGTTACAAGATTTTAAAAATATTTTTGCAAATGTGAAAAAATAGCTACAAAATGCTAAATTGTATCGTTTTGAGAAAATCCCCAAAGAAATAAATGACATACATATAAGTATGACAGTGTCACTGATAATAAGGGCAATTTTGGTTAACGTAAACGAATTACGTCTGCCACACCACCTTGAATGCATTTAATGACAGTCTAAAGTGGCACAAAACCTTCACCAATTGTAATTCTAATTTGTGTAATGTTGCCATCATGAAAGACACGTTCATATGCCAAATTACAGCTTTGTAGTGTTTCTAAAATAGTAAATTAAGCATCATTTCCTGGTTGTTAATGATATCAGAAATGTCAATAGATACGCGTATCATGCTTGAAATGTGACGTTTTTACTGGTGTTTTACTTATTGTTGACAAAACAACGGCCATTACTAATATATTGACAGGTCCCCTTAATTTGCCGCTACAATAGCCCTTCAATCTGTATTTATAATGTGTTGTCGATCATTTCGACACTGGCTAGTGTCCAATATAGCCACTAGAGGTTGGAATACATTGAAACCACATACTAATACAGAAGCAATAGTGTGAAGTAACACGTCTGCTTACTTCCCCAGAATTGTCCCACGTGCAACTAACAGCGAGCTCCAGGAAACCCACTAAAAATAGCTTACAAACCTAGACAGGCTTGGCACATGATAAACAAACCGTGAAGGCCGTAGAGACGATACAAGATGTACTCAACAAATACAGGAAACTCAGTTTAACAGAATCATGGCTAACAGAATTAACCGATTTTAGTAGAATAAAATTTATTGGCTGGACACAATCTTTCCCTATTCCCACTGTACTAAAATGAATCGCTTAACAGAATAAAATTTCTCTGGACCAACGTGATTCTATTAGCAACGAGTCCACTGTGCAAAGTATACAGCCAAAATGAAAAAAACCAAGAAACTGAGCTGTTAAATGCTGCGAACATTCTGCAAAGACGCAGAAATGACGGCTATCCGTCAGTCAAAAGATCAAAGAGACAACCTAAGGGATGATCTCAAAACATTGATGTAGGACACTAAAAAAATTGGTTTCATGAGGCGGGAGTTACCAGCTGTTTCATTTAGCATAAAAAACACTGTTTATTTTTTCGATCATATTGCATAAGGGCGATCACAATCATTGGTGTTGCATAAACCAAACTGAGATCCTGAACAAATGCTAACAACACCAGTGCCAAGGAGTGGTTAACATTTTATATTGTATTTATACATTTTATTTAAAATACCTTTTGAAACTGTTTTTTATATATTTTATTTTTGCTAAACTTATTTAAGATATACTTTTTCAAAAACACCTTGACTAAGATACTCTTCCAGGCTTTTCAAAAACAAATTGGGTGAGACCGCAATCATAATCCTGATCGATAATAGTACCGTGTAAACGCAACTTCAGAGCGCAATCTTGCTATCATCATCCATTCGCGCCTTGTAAACAGGGTATTTGAGAAAGTTTAAATCCTAAATACATCTGCTTCTCCTGATGTCTAAACACATCCACCTGGCTTTGAAATACAAGCACACTTCACACTGCTGGGACCAGACATGACTTGAAAGTGTTGCAAAAACAACAACAGCCATAACTCAGCAGCCGACAATATTAACCCCATGATAATTCTAGAATTAGCACCGCTCATCAATCAACCTGGTTTTTAATAAAATCCACCTACCACTAGCAACAGGCCATGGACTGTATGGACCATGTAACAACTAACAGTACTTAACTTAACTACAGTCCAGTGAGTCAAACGTGTAATGCTTCACATGTTAGTGTAATGTGTAAACAGTGTAATTTTACACATTAGGCTCACTGGATAAATGAAGGTAACATAAATTGATGCTCTGTATCCTTCAAAACATGGCTACTCCAACTACTCTTATGAAATGAAATACGACTGACTAAATTTATAAATGACCTAGTTTCAGACAAGCTGTTGGTGTTCACGCAGCATGGTAAAAACTACATCAACACCATCGCACACAATATTCTGTTTTCTAAATAGCAAATACTAGCAATTAAGCAAGTTGTGCATGCAACACAGTACGTAATATATGCTGTCCAAAAAAAAATCTGAAGACACTTCTGCACATGGAATCAATATTCGAAGCAACTACCAGTTATTTCATCTATTCAGTACAAACAAGTTGTCACAAAAGTTGGTTTGAGTGAACTACTCAACAATATCAAAAACAACATAAACAATGAAAATATATGTTTCTCAAAGCAAGGCTTGGAAAAAAACCTTACTGTATGGTAATATGCAACACATTAAATGTAAAATAATCACGGGGCTGTTCGATAGCTTTCCTGTAGTAAATATTATGCACAGCTGAGTACATTTTCGTCCGATAAAGTGGAACATTTTATATCGGACTAATGATTTACCTAATGTGAGATACAGCGAGATCACAAAATAAAGCAAACTCAGTCGAGGCAAAAACTATGCCAGTGACAATAATATCCTTAAGTCAAAGCAATCATCAAAGGCATGATGTAAACGAAGAAGATGAGAATACAGAGGGACGACAAATATGATTGGACAAAGTTAGGGTGGAATGAACTAAACAAGGAAATACAAGGTAGAGTGGAAAGTATATAACACACAATGAGTGACATATTCTGCAAACGTGGAGAAAACATTCAGAGAGATGTAAAATTATATTAGCATTACTTTATGTTAATCAAGAGGCACACAGATTTGTATCCAATAGTCGTTACTCGGAATATTTTTTATCGCTCTACGATGGATGTATATAAAGGCAATACACGGTGGACTCAATTGTAGTTGGAAGTGCTTAATTTTTAAAAAAACTTGACCATTATCTGTTTTTGAATATTAAATTATTGTTCAGTACATTCATGAATAGTTGTTGACAACTTCCAATACCTGTGGAAAAACATTAAAAATAAAGAGAAAACGGTCAAATTTGTGGCCCATTAAAACACATTTTGGCGATCACTATATTACAATTTATATATATATATATATATATATATATATATATATATAGTTTATATTACATAACATGATGTTACTATAGAAAACAATCAGACTTTGTATCTTTAAATGCAGTAGGTTGACATTTAATGTGTAGCCATCTAACCGTACGCAATGCTCTGTATTACAAAGTTCCCTACATGTGGACACAATGGCTTCATGAATAGTTTCTTTTTATGCAGGATGGAATGCACTATGCCCCGAGATATATAACTGTGATACAATGACCAAATGCAACGTAGATCTACGAAATTATCATCAGTGACTGGAATCCTAACAATACTAACCAAGTCGGTTGGGGTAATATAGTTAAATGTATTCAGTCTAATCAAATATATATATATATATATATATATATATATATATATATATATATATATATATAGTTGCATTGTTTAGCACAAAACTAATAATTCTTATCACATGAGAAATAACCATTTTCAAATAAAAGTTACTAACTATGACTTTATAAACGTGTGGTTTCTATCACAGAGGTGTTGATACCTTCTACCTCGTGTCTATGCCAAGGGAAGTAAAATATTCCACTGGACTCAAACTGGGAATGGAAAACAGGTGTAGACTAACAATGGTCTCCATCTAAAAAAAACCATACAGGCAGTTCACTAGCTGCTGACAAAAAACTTGCTCTGATAATGGAGAAACCGCCATGACGTGCATTGTTTAGACAACACATATTATTAATATTACCAGGACATACGGGTTGCAACTTGTAAAATAGCCAGTTTTGAAGAGGTGGAGTGACAAAATAAAAAAAAAATAACTGTGTACTTGAGTACATATTTTTCAAGTTCTCGTACAAATTACGGTACTAGGTATACACATGTTGAGAGCCATGTTTTATACCAAACGTACTGCGTCTGGCCTTGGACCCAGAACTCTGGCATGTAAAGCAGGTGTTACACAGTTCCACCAAACAAAACCTAAATGAACGGCACCAACGTGATCTTCTAAAACGTCCCAATTGTTAACTATATTAAAACTGTTCAGAATCAATTGTATGATTGTTTTAGTGATTGTTTTAGTAGCTTTCACTGCATGCACTAATTATAGTATATAGGTATTACAAGGATATACAAGGATATACAATATACAAGGATTTAATAAGACAGCCATCACAAGCCACTGAGATTGGCTTATCGAGAGGATTTAAAAAAATATATTTTATTTATGCTTAACATTCCCTTATCAGATATTGGTCAATGCATGTGCCACATAACTTATATATATATATATAATATATATAATATATATATATATATATATATATATATATATATATATATATATATAATATATATATATATATATATATATATATATATATATATATATAAACACTGGCTATTTGCAGAGCAGTTCTGCAAATAATGGCCAAACTTGTTTTATTCGCAGAGCAGAAATCAACAGTGCACCATTTTCTTGCGCATGTGCAGAAGGCAGTTTGAGCATTGTGGTCTTTAATTCACGTTGGGGTTTTTCAGACGATGCTTGCCTCGGTTCTAGGCATGGAATTCTTTCTAGACTACATTAGATGAATATTCAAAGGCTCACCACATTCAATTCTGCTGTGTCAATTCAACGACTGTTGTGGCTGTGAACAAGTTGCTGACATCCAACAGCACCCAGTACAACACTAAAATTAAACATGCTTACATTACTAAAACACTGTCCTGGTTGTTCACTCATATCTGTACCATACGTATAATATATACTATTCCCTATACCACAATGTGGCAGGGGTGCCAGCAGCCAAAAAAGTATGGTTCACATAACAAAAAACTAAAAAGCATGTGCAGAATGGCTGCTGTACTTTTAGACTAGCGTAGGTTTAAAGGTACATCTCCATCATGAGTACTCTCAGAATAACTTGCCATAATTCGCAGAGCTGCTCTGCGAATAAGAGATTTTTGTGCCGTAATTCGCAGAGCTGCTATGTGAATAAAAGATTTGTGTGCCTTAATTCGCAGAGCTGCTCTGCGAATAAGAAACATTTTGCCATAAACTCGCTGCTCTGAAAATAAGAAAAAAAAATGTTCTGTAATTAATAATGTTTTGGCCGTTATTCGCAGAGCTGCTCCGTGAATAGTGTCTGCCATATATTATATACAAATTATTATATGTTGCAGCAATATTCTACACTAATTGCAGAAACGGGCTCTGCGAACAAAAGGCGAAAGATATATAAAGGCAGAGACAGGCTCTGCAAATAAGGCCATCACTTATTCACAGATATGGCTCTACAATTAATAGAGAAGTAGAATAGCCTCGTCCTTTCTGGTTACCATGAACCTCTGAGCTGTGGCCCCAGACAGTCACTTCGAACCAGTGCCGTGGCAGTAGAACACAATCAGCGGAGCGTAATAAATCTCGTACGATCAGATGTTTCGAAACATTGTCAAGCACGATCTCTTTCACAAAAGCACAATTGTAATCGGTGAATAAAAGACATAATTACCATATAACCAACCAATTATTACCACAAAGAAAACAATGTACTTGGTGACGATCGAAAACAACAAATAAAATATCTCAGTATGACGCCATTATTGATCTCCCCCAACAAATAATCAACCCTTTATGTCACTAAACCGAGAAATTATATCCCAATACTGTGCACAACGTTAGCTGACATACTTGGTAAATTGCGTTTCGGGGAATTTCTCCCTCCGTTTGTAATTTAGTGGCAGTAGAAACAATTTTATACGACCTCCAAAACAACCTGTGTTTCGACAAGTCTTCTGTCCGCATAACACGTATGTCTAGGCGTACATCACCGCGCTGCACTATTTTTCTTTACAATGTTTCTCCCAAAGGAGTCCAAAAGCTGATAAAACAAAATACTTTCACGGTATTTTGTCAACTGTGTATATGCATGACATCAGTCGACATTTAGAAAGAAATTATGATTAAATGAAATATGTAAACACACGCATTCCTGCGCGGGGTCAATAGACTCGGTTTAATTATGTCAGGTCAAATTGAGGAGTGACGCAAATAATGAAAATGTAGCCAGATAAAATTTATATAATCATATGTAGTTGATGTGTTGTTTTCCTTATTTAATGTCATTTGTCTTAATTCAGCTATTACTCTCCTATTTATGTTGATAAAAAGTGGCCAGCTTGTGAAATGTTGCAAAGAATGGACGTGGACTTCGTGAATCGTGGCCGTGCCAGTGCCAGTGGTCCGTGGACCAGATCTAAAATTAAACAGCTGACAGCGACACTGTGACTTGAGGCTGAAACGTGCCTGTCAACGCGAGTGTTGTCAAAGCACATGTTCGGGATTACACATTTCTACCCGTGGTTATGCCACGGAAACACAGATGAAGATGACGCCTCGAGAAATGATCCCGATCGCTGTGTAAACCCAAAAATATGTTCAACTCTCCTTGATGTAAAAACATGGCCTAGACTATGGCTACGACTATGTAAACCACATAGTCATGTTGTGATTCGCCAGATGGCAGCACAAGACGAAAGGTAATATGTTGTCATGTTCCCCGCCTACCATGTGGCGCAACTATTCTAGCGAGATTTTACCCCGTATACGTTATAGTCCAGTCAATCTGTGGTTCAACCTCAAACAAATTGCAATAATAATTATGGTGGCATTTTTAGCTTTCGCTATATTGCCAGAAAAATAGTTTTCACAATATTGACATTGTGGTCGAAGGCCGCAGTGAAATTTAGGGGGTATATATGCTTTATTCAGGCTATACATAACTTTTTTTCTTCGCACATTTAATACAAGTGATGTTATATTATATTATTATATATATATATATATATATATATATATATATATATATATATATATATATATATATATATTATATTTTTTTACGTGTGTGTGTTGTGTGCGTGGTGTGCGTGTGTCGTGCGTGCTGTGCGTGCGTGTGTGTGTGTATGTGTGTGTGTGGTGCGTGTGTGTGTCACTGGCAGTGTAATATATTTACATAATCTATAAAGTGTTTACCAGCAATGAATACTGTCGTCAGACTCATCTTTTAAACACCCTAGTAATCGCAATCGACTCTGTATCCAGATTTTCCGCCGACTGGAGGAATATTGCATTGTGATCCACCAAGCATTGACCACTACTACACATAACCATGGACGACCCTTGTATTGGACATTAATGAGTGATAAATGTATGCGAAATTATGTTACTCAATAAACTAGTGTCGTTTTCATTGCTTAATCTATGGGGTCATCCATAAAGTACGTCATGCTTAGGGGGTAGGCAGGTCTATGAGCAAGCGTTACGTAGCGATTTTTTAAATGTCGGCTCGTCTAGCTGTCAATATCCGACAAATAGCTCTAATTGTTAAGCCATTTTTTTGGTATATTTCGAAAGCGTTTCAACGACAAACGGGGGGGGGGTCTTTGTCAAATCGAACGTAATTATAAGGGGGTGTACACCCTATATTGTCGCACTGCGCATTCCACCACTTCAAACAGAACTTGGCATACAGCAACACCACCATTTTTAAAATCTAATTTGTTGATACAGCCCTTAGCTGTCTTGAATGTTGACGTTCATACACATGTTGATGTTCATACACATGGTTTCAAAAGTATAAATATGCAGCATATACAATTCTTAGCATCGATATTCCATGGGATGAACACATTCCATGGGATGAACACATTCCATGGAATGGGTAATGTTGCATTTGTTTCACAAGTAGTCAAGCCATGTAGGACCTACCCAAATTCCAAGAGTTAGCTACGTGTGATGCAACATGTCTTATAGGGGCTACACCCAAAGCAACCAACCATACAATTCCTGTCGATGACTGATGTGAACCCGCTGCATGCTCAGCCAGCGAGTTGTGTTCTGACAATGACTGAAGGGGTGACATTTATTTAACCACGGCGTGTGAACGCGTGAATGTGTCTAAAGCAAACTTTACAAATATCGCAGGAGGGCGTTTTATATGTAGATGAAACATTATTGGACTCTCGATAAACCGAAGGCTTCCTTGTCCACTTGCCATCTGGGTGTTTTGCCTTCGATGGCAATCTTGTTAAATCGTGTTAAATCTATATAACACAGACATATTTGCCGCCGACTAGTAATTTTTTATCCGACCCGCGGACGGACAGCGAGGTTATGCATGACTACTCACGTCTAATGCTGCGTTCGAGCGCGCTCGTACATCTCGTGAATACGAATTCACGATATGTAAATAGAGTTCACGACCCCGTTAACTCATCGATACGAGTCGTCTACTGGGGCTCCTTTTTAAATTTCGAGTTTAGACTGGTAGGTACGAGTTCGCCGGGGTCATGAACTCTGTTTACATGTCGTGAACTGGTAAACACTAGCGCACTCGAACGCAGCATGGGGGAGCGGTGGGGAGCGATGGTCTAATGGTAGGAGCACTCGATTGTCGATCGAGAGGACGGTGGTTCGATTCCACCTCCGCCGTTTCGAAGTTGTTGTGAAACTGATGATCTTAGCTGCCTAGGGATATTTGAAAGATGCAGGAGACTAGCCAAGTAGAATGGTTATTGTGTAGATAGAGCACGATATGCAAGAGTGGACAGCTTAAAATTAATTCGATAAGAAACTGGAAGCCAGTGTAACTGTTTAAGTAGTGGTAGTTGTGAAAATCGAGGCGCCCTGAGAACCACACGTGCCAGACAATTTTGTACTCGTTGGAGTTTAGCCAAGTCTCTTTTAGCAATGTTGTTTAGTAGTGAATTGCAATAGTCAAGACGGCTGCTAATTAGTGCCGTTGATATTGTTTTAGCAGTAGATATAGATATGTGACGCCGAATTCGACGAAGATCACGAATATGATAGAAACAGGATTTACATACTTGAGAGATATGCTGGCGAAAGTTGAAGTCACTGTCAAAGATAACACCTAGATTACGAACAGTATCTGATGGGAATGTATCACTGCCAAGCAGTTTAACAGGAAAATGGTTGATGACTTTATTTCGTTGTTGTTTAGTGCCAATAATAATAAGGTCTGTTTTGTCTGGATTAAGCTTTAGCTTACTTGATTCCATCCACGACAAGATATCAGTAAGGCAATCACTAAAAGTCGAAAGAGATCCTTGTACATTTGATTGTGAAAGTGATATGTAAACCTGTGTGTCATCAGCATAAAGGTGATGACTGAGATTACGATTAGCAATAACTTGGCTGAGCGATGTAGTATATAAGCTGAACAGAACAGGGCCAAGGGCGGATCCTTGTGGCACTCCAAACGGTAGATGTTGTGGGCTAGATAATGTGCCAGATATGTTAATACTTTGATATCTGTCTGATAAAAATGATTTGAACCACCGAAGAGCTGGGCCAGAAATTCCAAAATATCTATGGAGGCGTTGTAAAGATTGGGCTGTTTGGAGTATAACTACTTGAGCCTTGAGCATAGGGCCTTATGTTCCCACCAGACGACACAGCAAACACAATAGGCCGACGTTCTTGAGAGACAAACGGCAGAAATACCACAGACCGCATTAAATGTTGTTAGTCTTTAGAATGGTCTAGGCCAAGTGGCACGCCCCTGTGCCTCCCTGTATGACGTGATGATCAGCAGAATATTGCTAGTGTATAATTGTGTACTATTCACGAGAACCAAGGCTATGAGAACCAAGGGTAACACCAGGGCTACAGAGAGGGTGGACATGATAACCAAGGCTATGAGAACCAAGGGTAACATCAGGGCTACATAAAGGGTGGATGCCACACCATAAACTGCGATGGCACACTTCACAAGAACACCGTCGAGTTGTTCATCACGATTTGTGATATCCAAGGGAACGTCTGCTAGTCCACTGTGTGAGCTCAATCTATCGCCACGATGACACTGAGCGTCTTGGAAACCTTGCGTGTCGACCTGAACTGAACTAGTTAACATGCGTTATGAGGCGACGCGCTCACCTAACTCACCTAACTTACCAGAAGACGTAAGCGCACTTCCAGCTGGACTAGTGACTTAAATACAAGAACCGAAGTTAACTTCATCGCTCACCTGCTTCATGCAGTGATGGGTCATCTTCAGTCACCCAATCGGCTGTTGCTATCTGAGATGACTCATCTGACATCACGTGTGGACCAGGTTGAAAGCATAATTTTTGCCAATAACGGCTTTGAGAACAAGTCCTATTCGACGACGTGCTGACCATATCAGGGACAAAGCTAGCAATGCAGTCACGTGGATTGCGTGGGATCGAGACGAACACCGGTAAACGAGAAATGTTCACAGTGTAGTGGAGATGATGGTTGGCCAGAGTGATGACGCTGTACAACAACGATGACACAAATGGTGACACCCATGGTGACATCCCGATCTTCTCGCCTCCGAGATGCCTAACACATGCAGCGTGTCCAGTATCCGCGGTGTACCATAAGTACCAGTGGTCACGTGGGCGCATGAACACGTGGATATTGTTATAAACATTGACGGGCATCGCACGTGGGGGCGTTTAAAAAGAGCTGGGGGTTTGTGATTTTGACGAACATTAACCAGCATGTCAATAAGGTGATGGTAGTTGCTGCGGACATTTTCAGATTTTTTAACGTTCCAGTTTTCTTGTAATCAGACAAAACGTTGGTCACCGATGCAATGTTGAACTGTGGTCTAACCTCTTTAATATCCACCCTTGACAATTGTGTTGCGTATTGTATCGTCGCCGGCAGACTCGTCCAAAAGTCATCAATCACCGTCAGCTCCCTCGCAGGCATACATTATTTCAAGTAAGAGTGCACATCCATTGTCAAATTTTATTCAGTAAAGGCTACACAGATTTGTTGCAATAATTAATATGAAATTAAGTATTGCACCTCACATGCATAATACCTATTATTCATTCCACGTTAATTCCACAAGTATCGTACGTAGAAGAACCAGAGGACACAACGTAATGCTAGTGAAGACACAGTGTAAATTAGATATCAGAAATATATTAATTCTCATAAAGAAAGATAAGTGAATTGAACACATGTTCTACTGATTGTGTAAATGCTAGTATCGTGAATATGTTGAAAACAAAATTAACAATTATTTCATAACAGTTACAAATATATGAATAACGAATCTCGATAAGCCAATGGCTTCTTGTCCACTTGCGTCTGGTTTTTTTGCTTTGGTATCTTGTTCAATTCTAAGTTCGGTATAAAAGTTAGGTATAAAAGCTCGGTATAAAAGCTAGTCCACGAGACAACCACCGCATCATGCCGTAACTTAATTTTCTAATTGTCCTATTTATTTTCTTATACTCTTCCATTCTCGCCTCCCCTCTCTCTATATCATTCGTTCATCGCCATGTATACATAGCAACCCTAAGATCCATACACGAAATGAATTGAACGCATAAAACGCGTCAACGATAAAAATGCATAATCGATTTCGAACAACATGGTTGACTGAACTCATACATCAGTAATACTTATTAGAAAAACCTACTTTTGCAGAACATTTTGAAACTGGTGGTTTCAATATATCACATTTCCCCGAAATTAATACTTTTTAAAAGTTTTTTCTACGATTTAAAAGTTACCAAAATGTAAGCTGACGTATTAACTAACATAAGGTAATGTGGAACAATTGTGTAGTATATATATGTATTTCACTGGGTCGCTGCGAATTACGCACAAATACTATATTAATTTTATTATGAACTAAAACATCAAGTTAAACACACCCGCTCCCGTTCAATCAATTTCATGGCCAAAACTTACACGTCAATTCCGCTACTGGCAGCACCTTACCGCCAATGGCCACAGCGGTGGCGCCGTCTGGCAGTTAAACAGTATACTTTGTCAATTAGCCAGTGTGGCAGTTAGTAGACCCTGATGGCTAATGTGGCTATATCGGTGATACGCAGTTAGTGTGCAGAGCATACGATTATACATTTAGGCATACAAATCCTGCCGCAGTAGTATACTAATGTTGACAGACGAATGCTTCACACAAGCAATTAAAATGTTTATGAACAAACCCAATAGTCAATCCTGTACTTATTTACACATTTGTAGTTGTCACGTGACCATTAGCACCTTTGACCATATCGCAAATGTTGACTTGTTTAAAAACCGTATAGCATAAAATGCTATAAAATAGTTACATAAGGCTATGAGGTTTCAGTAACATTTTGCGGCCTCTGACGAAAATCGTACGTGGAAGTTTCAATCGCAGTAGCTTCGACGATAAAGACCAATATATTTGAAACAACATCAGGCCCTATATATAGGCCTTACTGACATTAGAATCTTGATACCGTCTTTCTACACGGCACTGTGTCACATTAAATATACTGCCCCCATATATTCATATTTGGAATAGCCATTACCAACATTAATACTTTGAATACTTAGTTTTAATGTCCAACTGAAATTAAACTTGTTGGGTAAACTGCATTAGACGGCGCATACAGACGCCACGCAGCGTACAAGAGAAACACTATGGTGTTGAAACAAGCGATAGAGGGCGACACGGGAACGCTGTGTCTTCCGCACTATTCACACGACTGGACGCAGAGTTGGTTTCGTAGTTTCGCGGTGTTGAACACTTGAACGTTCCTGCAGCAGTTCTCTTCTCCTCCCAATCCTCACATGCGACTGTCGGTGAATCCGGGATTTTCGGCCCCAGACACAATCTACAGAAATACACGGTCATGTAATTCGACTGTCAAAATGAGTCGAGTTCTCCACGACCTAAGTCTAAGATATACATTGCATTGGACATCTCCTTCCCAAACAGGATACTTGGCAATTTAACCTCTGTAAACCATCGAGCACTAACGTAATATAGAGTATAAACTATTTTGTTGAATGTAAATAGTTAAAATTAACAAACACATAATTAAGAGCTAAGCATAATTAATTAGGATCACATGTAAATAATAATAACTGTATGTTCAAATAGTCTAAAACTATATACAATCCTAAGATAATGCTGACAGAGGTGCGTCACGAGAAGCTCGTTTGACGATTTTAGTGCCAGGAGTAGATTCACTAAGGAGAAATGTGTCAGAAGAGCGTGAACAGTGCTCTCCTCTTTGTCCTTGAAGTGAGGCTGGTATTGCACTGGTCCTCGATATTCTATTTCTTCTCCTTCCGTTAGACAGTGTGTTTGGTAATTAGAAGGTGTTTTTAATTGTCTTAAACTATTTATTGCACCCATACCTTGACTGGACCGGCTTCTAGGGTTGCATCTTCCGAATTCGGGTCGACAACAAACTGGTCGGAGCGTAGATACCCGGACATCAGTTTGCGGTGTTTTGGCAGTGCCGGGCCCCAGTACCTGTTGGGCCGGAACACGTCCCAGATATCCTGAAGACACAAATAAAGAAATGACTTAACAATATTTAACACGATTCAACACGATTCAACAAAATTACCATCCAAGGCAAACGCCCAGATGGCCAGTGGACGGTGAAGCCATTGGCTTTTCGAGAGTCAACCAATTTTGAGTAACCCGATATGTTTGTCAATTTTGTTTTAAACATATTCACGCTGCTAGCATTACACAATCTGTTCCATTCACGTATTGTCCTCTGTTAACATAAGTACTTTCTGATGTCCAATTTAAACCGATCCTTCACTAATGTTACCTCGTGTCCTTTAGTTCTACTATCTTTCTAAAGTTAAAAAAAATATTCTATTAACATTTTTCGCCGAATTTTCACGGGATCCGATCAAAAATGATGTAATAGTTTGTTCGAAGACATCATCAATTTCACAGAAGAGTTGTCATATCGTAATGGATAGTACAGATATGTTTGATTTTTTTTAATGATTCTAAAACGATACGGGCTAAACATTTAATTGAGGGTGGGTCCTTAAACATGAAACACATTGTGAGGTGACGGAAAAGAAGGTAGTGTTGAATGGACGAATGAATGAGAACTATGACTAAGAAGAACAGAAATACCTAGTAAATTGAACTGAATGGATCGGCTTTGTGGTATAAACCGATGCACCCAACCGTAAGAAAGAGAAAGATCGAAAAGGAAAGGGAAAGAAAGTGAGAGAGAGAGGGAGGGAGAGAGAGAGACAGAGAGAGAGAGAGAGAGAGAGAGAGAGAGAGAGGGAGAGAGAGAGAGAGAGAGAGAGAGAGAGAGAGGGGAGAGGGAGGGAGGGGGGAGGGAGGGAGGGAGGGAGGGAGGGAGGGAGGGAGGGAGGGAGAGAGAGAGAGAGAGAGAGAGAGAGAGAGAGAGAGAGAGAGAGAGAGAGAGAGAGAGAGAGAGAGAGAGAGAGAGAGAGAGAGAGAGAGAGAGTAAAAGAGAAAGAAAGGGAACGAAAGATAACGAAATTAGGAGACAGAAAGCGAACAAAGAGGAATACGGAGAACGAAAGAGAAAGAAAGACAATGTATTATACTTTTTTTGAGTGCATGCATAATTTAATGTATCAATCGAGGAAACGGTTTAAATAGCGATCTTAATAAAAAAGTAAACTATTTTAGATTCGCAGTGGAAAAAAAATTACGAATGCAGGCCTAAGCATTTTAAAATCTGACCTATATGCCTAATTATTGTATCATCTCAATGAATCCGTCACTTCAAGCGCACCAGGCTTGCTGCTTGAAAACAATTACTTCCTGGCGAATACCAGCGGGTTTCATTCGGAAGTGTAGCTGTATTGAAAAGAAACTGTTGTCCTGGACAATTGGGTCACACACATTTTGGCAAAAGGACAGTTAGGCAATAGGATCTTGTGGTAATAGGAATTTTTTTTAAAAGGTCGTTTTAGCAGTAGGACGTTTAGGAATAAGACATTTTGGCAATAGGATGTTTATGTAATAAGACGTTTTGGCAATAGGATATTTCAGTAGAACAATTGAACAATACTAATCAGGAAACAAACGTATTTACTACTTTAAAGGTAACCCCTTAGAAAACGGAGAAAAACTATTTAGAAAATTTAATGGGTAACAATAATTGTTTACCCTTTAGTAAAATGTTTTCGTCAGCAACGGTTTTATCACATCGAAAAACAGAATGAGAATGTATGTCACCAACGATGATATGCTAAAGTGACAATGTATTCTAAATGTAACGTATCTAGTGATCAAATGCCACAAAGTGGAACTCACCCTGCCACGGAGATGTGTCCTCAAGACAATGATGAACCCTGGCAGAATGAGGGCGACAACTACGGTCAGAGTCATAAGCCAACCCAGGGCCTCACCCCAGGCTGGGTAAGTGTAGTTTCCGTAGGTTGTCGGTTTATAGTCCACCCAAGAAAATATAAGGATGCCCTGAATATTGAAAATATAGACATTCAACACACACACACATAAATATATATATATATATATATATATACACATGTATATATATATATATATATATATATATATATATATATATATATATATATCTATATATATATATATATATATATATATATATATATATATATATACATATATATATATATATATATATATATATATATATATATATATATATATATATATATATATATATGTTATATATATATATATATATACATATATATATATATATATATATATATATATATATATATATATATATATATATATATATATATATATATATATATATATATATATATATATATATATATATATATATATATTTACATTACACACAGTACACACACACGCACACGCACACACGCACACGCACACACACACACACACACGCACGCACACACACACACACACGCACGCACACACACACACACACACACACACACATATATATATATATAACCACTTACCGTCACCAGTACGGGCGTTATGGCGTACCAACACGCAGCCCACCACGGCCAGATAATGTCCCACGGAATAACGCCAAAGAGGGGATAGTCACCGATCATGATACGAATGTCTTCCTTGAAGCGGCAGAATCCTGGAAACATAGTCACGACAAACGTCAAACGGCACTGTTCTTTTAAAGCGTAAAAAATCATGGTTTAGGCCTAAGCAACTATAAGAGTTACTAAAACATAACAATTTGTAACTACAATTATTATCACGAATAACATGCAAGTGTTTTAATAGAAAACCCTTGGTGAACACTCAGTATTTTAATTTTATGAGCCGGGCCATACTGTTAGATAACCCTTCATACTGTGAAAATCCAGTTTCATGCAATTTCTGACGGTAAACATAATACTGTAACAAAGATTAAATCATGAAATACAACATTGTTAATTTAAATGTACTTTGATAGAAGACAAACTGGCTGTATAACGTACAGAAGTACCGAGCTGGCCAAGCTGGACATGACACTCTTACGACCGGCCCGGTCAAGGGGTGAGATCGAATGAAAATTAAGAGAATCTGGCCATTTTAACTAATAAAGCCCCCAACTGTGTGTCTATAAGGAGTTCTCAAAGTCCAGAAAAACAAATAGTGTTTATATTTGTTAAGACCCTTACCACCTCCACAATGCATGGCGTGGGACATAGGATTAGGTGCATATTTCCAACAAAAAACCTCAGTCAATTACCGCCGGCCTCCTATCCACAGGCAACCATAAATATAAACCATAACGAGAGGCTTAACTTATTCAAATATCAAAATGTTACAAAAAAACACTAGAATCACCTGAAATGCTAAAGAAATGCTAATAATGCATTCGCATTTTAAAACAATTGCAAAAAAAAACAGTTTGCCCAGCAAAGCGTCATTGTGAATTAATATGCATATTACTCTTTAGGTGGCGCCACTACTGATGAGATTCATTTGTCCCATATAACGTGGGATGATCAATCCACCAGCCAATATTGCGTGGAGGGCAAGAGAAGACGGGCCGCCAGAAGACAAACTGGCTGTATAACGTACATAAGTACCGAGCTGGCGAAGCTGGACATGACACACCTACGACCGCCCCGGTCAAGGGGTGAGATCGAATAAAAATCTGGCCATTTTTACGTTTTTGGTCTTTGAGAACTTATGCGACGATCCCTTAATCGAT
Organism: Lamellibrachia satsuma; assembly: GCA_033239005.1. Classification (NCBI taxonomy): domain Eukaryota; kingdom Metazoa; phylum Annelida; class Polychaeta; order Sabellida; family Siboglinidae; genus Lamellibrachia; species Lamellibrachia satsuma. The sequence continues at coordinate 12,635,996 of BSQZ01000003.1, read as the reverse complement.
GGACATCGTTGTACATTAACGAAAATGAGTGTTTACCGTATACGTAGGCGATACACAAACACTCAGCGATAGCGATGAGCAGTACGTTCCACCCGCCTGCGTAAGAGTCCATCAACTGCAGCATGAACGCTCCGCCCTGTTAACAGACACGCGATTTATAATAGTCAAACAGAAACTGAACCTGTGTTTCAGTTTCGGTAATGCGGACCTGGGTGGCTCCTATGACCTGTCTAGGAGTCTCTAATATACAATTTGTATTACAAATATTTACTTCGCCCACAATATAGACGCAAACATATGATAATTAGTTAAAATGTTTGAATTAGCTTTAATTCTTGTTACATCTGCAATATTCGATGTTTTCTTTCAGATGATTTTATACTGATAACATCATCCGAACTAGTTAACACGAAGTCAATTATAGTGGGCGATAATTTGTGAGAGAACATAATTTTTATAGGAGGCCATAAATTGCGATGGTCTCGAACTTGTTTTGTAGTGTGGGAAAATTAGTAAGACAAAGTGAGCTAATTTTATAGTGGACGATATTGTGTAGTTGTAGTAAAGAGTGAGAAAAAACCGATTTGATGGTTGAAAAAAACGAGTTCAGTTTTATAAGAGGCAATAATTTGCTAAATAACACGAGTTTATTTTTAGAAGGTCGATACTTGCATCCAAGGTCGATGCAAGACAAAACGAGTTTATTTTATAGTGGGCGATAATTCGTGAGCCAACATAAGTTAAATTTATAGTGGCCGATAATTCGAGAGACAACACAACTCATTTTGTAGTTGGCGATAAAATGTGATGCTCTCCAGCCTATTTTGTAGTGGGCAATAATTGATTAGACCCGTGGGTTTATCTTCTAAAAGGCGATAATATGTGAGCACGATATGGGCGATATTTGGTGCAACTTACGTTGGTGCACATGGTGAGTCCGAGAATGTAGAAGACTGAGCAGACGGCGCCGATGACCATCCACTTCTTCTTACGCAGCAGCACCCACTGGTCCATGATGGACGAACTGACCGTCTCTACCAGAGCGAACTACAACGGATAAGCGACGGGTCAGGTGGCCGTTGATGCGTGCGTGCGTGCATGCGTGTGTGGCATGTGCACGTGGAATGTGTGCTCACGTGCGCGTGCGTGCTCACGTGCACGTGCCATCTCATGTATGCGTGGGAGTTTGCGTGCGTGCGTGTCATAACATGATTTTTCTGATGCGATAGACGGGCATGGCACGTAGAAGAGACAATGACGTAAAGACAACGTGAGGATCACTCACCTCGGAATCAAGGCCGAGCGTAATGAGCATGAGGAAGAACAGGAGAGCCCACAACGTCGGCACGCCGGGCATTCGTGCTACAGCGTCCGGGTACACGATAAATGCCAGGCCGATCCCTACAGCAGACGACAATATCCAAATGATTCCAGAACTGAGAGACATTAGTTATGAAGAACGCCTAAACAAATGTGGTTTAAAACCATAGAGACCAGGAGGTTAAGAGGAGATCAAATTGAAGATTTTAAGATATTGAATGCGTAAATTGATAGAAATATGTTTTCTCACTCAAGTAGTATTAGTAAAGAATCTGCGTGGATTGGATATCAGGAAGTATTCGTTCTCACAGAGGACAGTGAATTAATGGAACACATTATCTACTGATTGTGTAGCTGCTAGCAGCGTGAATATGTTCAAATAAAAACAAGGTTGACACATATCTCAGGAGGGCGGGCTACATATAGATGAAAACGTGTCGGACTCTCCATAACCCAATGGAATCCTTGTCCACTTGCCATGTGGGCCTTTACCGTGGATGGCAGTCTGGCTAAATCTTGTTAAATCTTCATAAACTTGTACAAATAACGTGCTCACAGCGCCGAACACAATAGCCAGGTGATAGTTGTACTACTGTGGACTCCACCTAACAGAATCGCTTTAGAACAAAACATATTGGCCGGGACGGAATCGTTCCCAATCCCCTATTCCCTATTCCGCTTAAATGAATCAACCGCTTAACAAAATCAAATTTGAATAGTTATGTTGGGGAATAGGTACTGGCGACACTGGAGATCAGAAGAATTGAGAAGTTCTTCAAATACTGAATGGTTACCATGATATTTTCTTCAAACTTAAGGTGGGTAGCGTAACAAGAGGTCAACATGTAGAAGTAGTAAAAGAACCGTGTAGATTCGACAAGAGAACGTACTCATTCTCACAGAGGAAGATAAATCAATGGAATATGTATATACTGACTATATTGATGCTAGCAGTGTTAATATGTTTTAAAATAAAATAAATTGACATATATTTGTAATGGCGAGCTACACAAAAAGTAACAATTGTTGGACTCTTAATAAGCCAATACCTTCCTTGTCCACTTGCCATCTGGAACATATTGCTTATGGTGGCTATACGGTCAAATCTTGATATATGTATATAACGTAATTCTATTTAGACATAATATATGTTCGCACACAACCACATTTTAAGATACTGGACATAGTCATTGTTGTTACAGCGAGGTATCAACTCGATTGTCGAAAACTAATCGCGAAAACGAAATTATCCTTAGCAAAATTCTATAGAATAAAAATATTTTATAGAGATATAAAGACATAAAATATATATATATATATACATATATATATATATATATATATATATATATATATATATAATATATATATATATATATATATATATATATATATATATATATATATATATATATATATATATATATATATAATTCTACAGAGCGTAGTAGAATTTTGCATAGAAAAATATAGAATAGATTTGCACAGAAATGTATAGAATGGTATATAATTCTACAGACCGCAGCAGAATATTGTATAGAAAACTATAGAAAAGACATATTCTATTGCTACGTTCGCAGAAATCCTGTAGAATATTCTATTAAAATCTTATTGATTTTTTGCTAAGGGTATGCTACCTAGCGGACAACTGTAGTGACGTCCCACGTACCTTTCTCGGCGACTTGATCCACACTCGTGCCCAATTCTTTGGCGAGGAAGCCAAGGAAGGAGAAAATGACGAAGCCAGCGAAGAATGACGTCAGACAGTTACAAATGGAGACGATGAGTGCATCCCTGCAAACATATATCACAAGACTTTCACATGACTGAATCTGGTTATGTCCAAATTTGCGAACATGATAAATATCTTTGCGAGAAACGGAAGAGTGAAATTTATACTTTTGTTTTTTCGGTGGTTGGCGTGACAGTTGTGAAGGCGTCTAAACATTAAAACGAGTCAACATTTTCCCATTTGAGAAAGAGCAATTTTGAAATAGATGTGATTGGACACTGACTGTTTTATTCATTTCTTTCCATAGTTCTATACTTTTCGCACATTATTACGTTGTGAAACAAGTTAATTGACTACAAGGTATGTTCTTTATGTGTTACATCATATAAAACATATATGGCGACTGAATATAATATACTTCTAGCTTTGTTCGCTAGGACTCTGGTCGTTCTAGCTTTGTTCGCCAGGACTCTGGTCGTTTTACCGTTGAGCATCATATTTATCACTACGGATTTGATAGTGACCCTTTTCGTTATTCCACAAGGTATTTTCATAGAACCTGCTTTACAAATATGGCTACCAGATGGAAGCACTATTTCTTTGTAATGTGGACGTTTTACCTATGTGGTATTCATTTGATTGTTTTTTATTCTAAATGGTAACACATTTGCGGGCAACGTGGGTCTGTGCGCTTGTGCGTGACGGAGCGAGTGTGCGTGTGTGCATGTGTGCGCGTGTTATCGTGTGCGTGCGACGCGCGCGTGTAACATCTTTCCACTTTTAGTAATAATATATATATATTTTTATATAATGTCATATCCATAAAAGTTCCCAGCGCTGTATGTAAACTAGTAGTAGATTAAAGCAAGTTGGCTTAAATGTTAAATTAAATAAATTAGCTTATTAAGATTAATACCACCATTAATCATCTACAAAATAAATAAGTTAATTAATCTACAAAATAAATATTTTTTTAAATATACTCTTTTTATTTATATATTTATTTTGTATGGACATAATGCTTATTGTCTGAAATACAAAAACCTTCTATTGTTATTGTTGTTGTTGTTGTTGTTGTTGTTGCTGTTGTTACTATTAAATATCTACGGCACAATCACGCCTGTCGCTCTTACCGGAGACAGTTGTTATGGAAGCGATTGTAGCTGGCGAGTGTGATGAGACCGCCCCAGGATGCCGACAGGGAGAAGAAGATCTGGACGGCCGCATCCTTCCACACGGCCGCTTTCTTCAGCTTCGACCAGTCAGCCTGGCGTATATAGTAAGTGATGCCTTCGTCGTGCCCGTCCAGGAGGAGGCCCCTCACTAGTAGGATGACGAGGACAACGTACGGGAACAGAGCCGTGAAGTAGACAACCTGGAATGTCACCATTCACTGTGATAATGAAGTAGACGACCACATTCATTGTGGTAGTGAAGTAGACGAACGCAACGTCACCATTCACTGTGGTAGTGAAGTAGACGACCGCAATGTCATCATTCATTGTGATAATGAAGTAGACGATCGCAATGTCACCATTCATTGTGGTAGTGAAGTAGACGAACGCAACGTCACCATTCACTGTGGTAGTGAAGTAGACGACCGCAATGTCATCATTCACTGTGATAATAAAGTAGACGACCGCAATGCCACCATTCATTGTGGTAGTGAAGTAGACGAACGCAACGTCACCATTCACTGTGGTAGTGAAGTAGACGACCGCAATGTCATCATTCACTGTGATAATAAAGTAGACGACCGCAATGCCACCATTCATTGTGGTAGTGAAGTAGACGAACGCAACGTCACCATTCACTGTGGTAGTGAAGTAGACGACCGCAATGTCATCATTCACTGTGATAATGAAGTAGACGACCACAATGTCACCATTCATTATGGTAGTGAAGTAGACGACCGCAACGTCACCATTCACTGTGGTAGTGAAGTAGACGACCGCAATGTTATCATTCACTGTGATAATGAAGTAGACGACCGCAATGTTACCATTCATTGTGGTAGTGAAGTAGACGACCGCAATGTCACCATTCACTGTGGTAGTGAAGTAGACGACCGCAATGTCATCATTCACTGTGATAATGAAGTAGACGACCGCAATGTTACCATTCACTGTGGTAGTGAAGTAGACGACCGCAATGTCACCATTTACTGTGGTAGTGAAGTAGACGACCGCAATGTCACCATTCACTGTGGTAGTGAAGTAGACGACCGCAATGTCATCATTCACTGTGATAATGAAGTAGACGACCGCAATGTTACCATTCACTGTGGTAGTGAAGTAGACGACCGCAATGTCACCATTTACTGTGGTAGTGAAGTAAACGACCGCAATGTCACCATTCACTGTGGTAGTAAGGTGGACAACCAGTAATGTCACCATTCACTGTGGTAGTTAAGCATACGACAAGTAATGTCACCAATCACTGTGGTAGTGAAGTAGACGATCGCAATGTCACCATTCACTGTGGTAGTGAAGTAGACGACCGCAATGTCACCATTCACTGTGATAGTGAAGTGGACAACAAGTAATGTCACCATTTACTGTGGTAGTGAAGTGGACAACCAGTAATGTCACCATTCACTGTGGTATTGAGGTTGACGACTTGGAATATCACCATTCACTGTGGTAGTGAAGTAGACAACCTGGAATGTCACCATTTACTGTGATAGTGAAGTAGACAACCAGTAATATCACCATTCACTGTGGTAGTGAAGTAGACAACCAGTAATGCCACCATTCACTGTGGTAGTGAAGTGGACAACCAGTAATGCCACCATTTACTGTGGTAGTGAAGTAGACAACCTGGAATGTCACCATTTACTGTGGTAGTGAAGTGGACAACCAGTAATGCCACCATTTACTGTGGTAGTGAAGTGGACAACCAGTAATGCCACCATTTACTGTGGTAGTGAAGTAGACAACCTGGAATGTCACCATTTACTGTGGTAGTGAAGTGGACAACCAGTAATGTCACCATTCACTGTGGTATTGAGGTTGACGACTTGGAATATCACCATTCACTGTGGTAGTGAAGTAGACAACCTGGAATGTCACCATTTACTGTGGTATTGATGTTGACGACTTGGAGTATCACCACTGGCTGAGGTAGTGAAGTAGCCAACATATAATGTCTCCATTCACAGTTGTTAGAAAGTATATAACCTGGAATGGAACCATTCACTAGGGTAGTGAAGTAGACAAATTGGAATGTCACCATTCACAGTAGTACTTAAGTATACAAACTGGAATTACACAATTCACGTTGGTATTGAAGTAGACAACCTGTAGCATCACCGTGCAGTGTGGTAATGAAGTACGCAAGCTGCATTGTCACTATTTACAGTGGTAGTGAAGTTAGACGGCCTAACTGTCACCGCTCACATTTGTAATGAAGTTCACCGTAGTAGTGAAGGACACAGCACATAATGTCACAATTAACAGCGTTAGTGATGTAGACAAGGTTAATTTAAGTGCGAGGGTACTTTAATTTAATTGAACTGTGAGGTTAATTTAACATGAATATTTCAAATTGATTTATGATTATAGTTAAATTCCCTATGCCTGTGGCATACCTTTCCCGACGACTTGACGCCTTTGACGAGAGACAGAAAGACGATGACCCAAGCCAACAACAGACACAACGCCAACTGCCAGCGGACACCACCAAGGTCATGGAGGCCATCGCTCTCTGACTTCCCGAGCACGTAGCCACTACATATAACAATGAACAACAATAATGTGGAGCGTCACAATAATATATATTATTTTATATAGCGCTATGAAAAACCTCGGATCTGGCGCTACACCACTACAGCATAAACATTGATAACATGGTCTAGGATGGCTAAATATATAGATTAAAATACCACTAATAATAATAATTATCTTAAAATAAATGTACCACAATATAGCAATAATAACAATAATAAAATATTAAGTAATACGTAGCTAAATAAATAGATATACATTGTTAATTATATATAACATATTTTGTAGCGAAATGATTGCATTGAACGCCAAAGCGCTCTTAGGAGTCACTCAAGACATCGGTGTTCAAATAACGGCCAAAATAGTCATATACATATATTGTATAACGTGGTTTAACGAGAACAACGACGGGAATTCGAGAGATTATCCGGTGAAAAACATTCCGTTTCACCTTGAAACGTGAAGATGTATTGGTCGGTCTCTAATCGTTTTATTTCAACACCACATCGTGTATTCTGTGCTATCAAGACACGACATATCACGAGGGTAACCTGTTCTTTTATGGATATCATTAGTAATTATTATCACCAATATGTTGTGAATACTAATGGATTCTGTGTCGCAATGACGTTGAGTTAGCTAATGGAAATCGTTATCCATTCCTCTTAACGGACGAGCAGAACTTTGACGTCGTTTAACGACGCAAGGCCGGTATGATAGGGAGAAGTGGGAAGGGATAACAGCAGAGGGTGGCAAGTGGAAGGAGAAGGCTGCCAATAGGAATAAGTGGTCGTGCTGAATCAGAAGCTGCAAGTTTGCGAGAACAACTGGTTCCGGAGTATGACAGGAGCAAAGAGGGCGGGCAGCTGGTTCCGGAGTATGAGAGGAGCAAAGAGGGCGGGCAGCTGGTTCCGGAGTATGACAGGAGCAAAGAGGGCGTGCAGCTGGGTGAATGACCTGAGGGAAGAGGTTATGATGCAGTTGAGCCTAACGGGAAGATTAGTAAGAAGCCGAATGATGTGGGCAAGTCACTTGGTGTGGATGGAGGAGAGCCACCTACATAAGAAAACAGGGGCGATGGAACAGCTAGGTGCCAAGAAATGGGGAATGAGGAAGGGATAACAGAGGGGGTGACAATTGGAGGGAGAAGGCTGTCGATAGGGAGAAGTGGGAAGGGATAACAGAAGAGGGTGGCAAGTGGAGGGAGAAGGCTGTCCATAGGGAGAAATAGAATGGGATAACAGCTGGGGCGGTACAGCTGTACATAAACTAGTCTCACCCCTTTATAAAAGGAGCAACAGGGAAGAACTCCAAGACTTTAGCCACTCACTTGAGGTACTCCTCACTGGGAATAACAGCTTTGATGGGCGGTGTTTGCAATTTGGCCAGTGTCTTGTTGAAGATGCCGTAGGGCAAGGTGTCGTTGAAACACACTCCGATGGTCGTGTTGGCGAACAGACCCAATGCTTCGCACCCCTCTTCAGTGACTGTCTCGTTGAGGAACTTCTGGCAATCTGCACACACGTGTTGGTTTGTATGACCCAGCTAGCAAAACCTCATTGGGCCAATGCATTGCAATGAGCCTACATCATTAGCCCATGATTGGCTATTTTCCATTGCTAATGACAGCCATTTATTAACCCAATCAGATTTTTTCAATGGCAAGCCATTGTCAGTTGAGCTAATGACAGCCATCGTTGACTCGATCTTGGTTTCTAGAGCCATCATTGGCCCAATCAGTTTTACTACCTGGGGAGTAACGCGTTGATTACAGCTCTATGTAAAGTAACGTAATATAATATAGTGTTTATTACATAGTTTCAACTATATGTGTTTAGCTATACATATATATATATATATATATATATATATATATATATATATATATATATATATATATATATATATATATATATATATATATATATATATATATATATATATATATTGATAGTTCTGTAACTTATAGGCATTGACTGTGATGGTCACATGTTCTTCATAAGTGTCACGCCAATATACGACGGGTATAATGGCCTCCACTAGTGAACACCCTATTAAATTTTTTTTGACGTTATCTCAAAGAAGAAATGTATAAGTTTTACATGCGATGCAATCTAGATATCTAAGAACAGTTATAAATTAACTTGATAATATCGAAGAAAAAATAAGATAATACTAAGTTAATTTAAAATAAGTAAAACAGTTAAAATATATATGTAAATGTGTTTAAAAGTTTAGTTAAATAAACAAGTTAAATAACAAAGCTAAATAAATAAGTTAAATATATACGTTAATTAAATAAGTTAAATATACAACTAAATTAACGGAACACATTAGACAAACGTATAAGTTCAGCAGATAATTTAACTAAAACAGGTTAAATAAATAATAACATAAGCAGAACCTCCTTGTCATTAAAATGTCACTTCTGCTAGGAACATGGTGTTCTGAAAGAGACACTTACATGGCGATGCGTAACTTCTGTCGCAGTACTGCCACGGGAGGTCTGACGTAAATGACGCAAAAAAGTAAAAGATGGCCCACGCTATGATGATGTTGTAGTAGATGGCCACGAGAGAGGAAACGGTCACCATAGCAAAGCCGATGCCTACAAACACACGGAAAACAAGCAAACCGTACATAAGTTTCAAGGTGAACTAGATGTAATAGAGTAGTGCAGTATTCAAAAGTCCATCCTCAATTCGATTTTTCCGCTAGTCTCATTTCAAATTCATTTTGCGAAAAACCTACGTCGTATCCACTGTAACATGCTGGCTGGTTTGGGTAAGTTTTGTATGCAGTTGTTTTGTGTGAATTCACCAGACAAACTATTAATTTTTTCATTATTTGGTTAAATATTAACTGAATTGTAAAAGGAAATACCGATTGCATACGCCCGAACACCGCTTCTCAAAACCCTGATGAAGAACGCAATTGAACACACGTTGGCATATTAGTGTTCTAATAATGCACCAGGGGCGCTACGGGTTATTTAAGGTAGGCTCCATTGAGAACGGCCGCATACCTTTGAAGACAGTCGCCATGCCCCAGCACGTCAGTGCGCTGTTGCTCGTGAACTGGCCGAGTGACAACTCCATGAAGAAGATCGGGATCCCAACGAACGCCAACATGATCACATAGGGGATGAAGAACACCGCTGAAATGAGG
>BSQZ01000003.1:12583551-12623551 GCA_033239005.1 Lamellibrachia satsuma | reverse complement strand
TATTTGGGATAACAACAAGTTAGAGTGGCTGGATGCCGTCATTCTAATCGCTTTGCAGCTAAACGTGCAGCAGACATTGACTTACTTTGATGCACCCCTCATACATATTTGTGTCCCATCAAAATTAGAATTTGACGGACAACTGCGTCATTATCTGTGCGGATATGACTCACCTTTGACGCACATTGCCCGGCGGCCGCGGGTGCGTTGTGCAGTTAACGAGTGTTTATTGCTGCGTCCATCCTCTTTTCAAGCGAACTCACAACAGGGACCTCGTTTACCCTTTGTATGGGATATTTTACTCCACATGGGCAGATCTAGACTGATTCGCGGGGACCGTATCAGAAAATGTTTTTGCGTACATGGAATTTCAAAAAAGTACGACTTTCAGATTTCCATTCTATGAGCGGCGGCAATGACCGGTAGGCAGACAACGTGGGAAAATAGCAAAATCTTTCCAACCTATTGCAATTATTCAGTAAGAAGCTTATTTTCAGAACATACACGATTGCGTATCTTACATCGCGTTCATTAGATCGACTAGTTGAGTGGGGAATGGGAAAATGAACATTAGGTAGAACGACTGTTAGTATTTCACCCGAAAGACACAGGTAAAGTTGGCTCAATTAAATTGCGAGAGGACATCAGGTGCACTAGAACGTTAACCTACATCTGATACTTGCAGTCCCAGACTATCGCACCATACAATGTGAAGTTCACGCACGCTACGTTGCGTAGCGTTGACATACAACTGAGTCAATGCGTGCTTTGTTCGACATGGCCAAACTATGATTTCTAAATGATTACTCGGAATTGCGTAACAAAATAACAAATAGCCAATATCACTTTGACCCAGTATTATTTGACCTTGACCCAATACTGTTTTTTATCTTTTTACTTTTATTCACCGTACCTGAGGTAATTATTTACTAGCAATAATTTCAGATTTGTGAACATTAGTAATATAAATGTGTATGATTTTATCTAAAAAGTATACAGGATTGTACAGCACCCCAGAACAAGTATTTGGATGGGGCGCTATATAAGACATTTCTTATTATTATCATTAATTGTGATTGATTTTGTTCGTGTAAATGCAGTAATTACAATCGATTATGATCAACCGCTGATTTTTTTTCATGCACAAGTTTCACATGAAAACAGTTTTGTCTAACAAGTTAAAAGTCTTAATTAATTATGATAACTGCTTACGTAATCGAAGGAATATTCATAACAATTGCATCAGAAACATGACCAGTTTGTACCGTATGACGCAACGCAATTGAAGTTGTAATCGAAATGGCGTAAAATGATTTGACAATTTAAGAAGTGAATTGTAATTAAAATGAAAACGTAAAATAAATTGTGATTTATTTGGTTCCTTGGTAATTCGACACAACCCTGCAACCGAGTGGTGGTTTGCTGTCTAAAATTATCTTCTTTAGCAGGATAGCTAGTACGTTATCGCTCAACACTAATCGTATGCCAGTGACCTTTGCCTAGTGGGAAGAGGCTTCTATGTCAACACTTACCTTCGTGACAGCGTCTCCATTCGGTGCCTGAAACAATACAAAATGTCAGTCTTATAATAGGTATTAGTGCAGCAGTTTTTGTATTTTGTACAAAAAAAGTGTGGTGCTTAGCATTGGCTCAAACCACCACCCAATACGTGGTGTGGGATAACAGGCGTATTGCTATTGGAGTTACCTTCATTCTTTACACCGAAGCATATTTATGATTCTCCATGTATGCAACACAGAACTAAATAATGGGAAAGAGGCATATCTCAGGTGCTTGGTCCTAGTTTCGATGAATTCGCTAGATATATAAATATCCTAAAAAATTGGTTGACCTTCTCTTAATCTCCTTGTCTCTAGTGTTGCTAAAACACATTATTTTATGCGATTTTTGATGGCAAAAAAAACCGTATGGAGCTGGGGACTTTAGCTGATGACAAAAAAAAAACGTATGGAGCTGGGGACTTTAGCTGATGACAAAAAACAGTGGTAAAAGGCGAAGGATGTCTGATTGTAGGTGTATGATGTATTTCTATTGCTACAGCCTACAACGGATCCTCTATTACGGTCGGGGCCTACAATACACTAGATCCTCCATTACGGTTGAACAGTATACATTCCAGACATATTATGGGTTCGGCTTAACATGCCCAAATGAGCCAACACCAGTGGAATTTTTCTGACAATGTCAACTGACAGTATGTGATGGTGTGTGTGTGTGTCTGTGCGTGTGCGTGTGCGTGTGCGTGCTTCGAAACAGCAGGAAGAGGATTCGAATCTGGGCTCTCCAGATTGAAAGTCTGATGTTCTAAGTTACAACACCCCATTGTAACCAACTACAACACCCCATTGTAACCAACTACAACACCCCATTGTAACCAACTGCAACACCCCATTGTAACCAACTGCAACACCCCATTGTAACCAACTACAACACCCCATTGTAACCAACTACAACACCCCATTGTAACCAACTGCAACACCCCATTGTAACCAACTGCAACACCCCATTGTAACCAACGGCATGCTATGTGAGACAAGGCGACTTCTTTCAACAGGGCACCGGAGTGTTGTGTAGTCGGAATTAAAACAATAAAATAGTTGAGGTGTGTCATGTACACTGCACCTATGAATAAGTTGAGGTGTGTCATGTACACTGCACCTATGAATAAGTTGAGGTGTGTCATGTACACTGCACCTATGAATAAGTTGAGGTGTGTCATGGACACTGCACCTATGAATAAGTTGAGGTGTGTCATGTACACTGCACCTATGAATAAGTTGAGGTGTGTCATGTACACTGCACCTATGACTAAGTTGAGGTGTGTCATGTACACTGCACCTATGAATAAGTTGAGGTGTGTCATGGACACTGCATCTATGAATAAGTTTAGGTGTGTCATGTACACTGCACCTATGAATAAGTTTAGGTGTGTCATGTACACTGCACCTATGAATAAGTTTAGGTGTGTCATGTAAACTGCACCTATGAATAAGTTTAGTGTGCGTGTGCATGCGCATGTGCGTGTGCGTGTGCGTGTGGTGCGGCAGCCCGCGTGTGTATCTGAACCCGGGAGGTTGTGTGTACCCGGTGTGACACGCACAACCTCCTCTATTAGTGCAGATTGTTTTCCATGTTTTCCATTTCCATTTCTTTAACCTTATCAACGATTTCATCGCTCTCTCTCCCATGTCTGTGACATGTCCAGTAATACCAGCGGCGGCTGAGGGTGACGAAACACAATGTCTCTGAACCTGTTTACTAGCAGGCTTAACGAAGTTGGTATTTCAAGATCGCAGCCGCTTTTCCAAGTGTGCTCTAAGTAACGATCAAACAAGAGAAGCACTTTACGCACTTTGTGTGGACAGGTCCCTGGGTGCACTTTGTGTGACACTAGTGGCAGTTTTCACCGTATAGAGGCACCCTCTGCGTGGTGAATGCCTAAGATGTTTGTCGCCATGTAGGAAACCAAGAAAAACAGAGCAGTATACAGGGTAGGGGTCTGTCACGGAATTGGAATCGGAATTTGTTTATTCGATAGGGATAAGTACCACCTTACATAAAATTAAATAACATATACGCAGAGCGAATCCAAAATGCATACATTTCAAATAAAAAAAAGATAAATGTTAAAGTATACCATACAAATATGCGTGTCTGTCGGGGAAACTCTCAGTAAGACCAATAGTTGATCCTACTGACGTGAGATGTACGTAATTATGTAAGCATAACCTGATCGACCTTACAATAACAATAAAATTAATCAATATATATATATATATATATATATATATATATATATATATATATATATATGGATATATATATATATATATATATATGTATATATATATATATATATATATATATATATATATATATATAATAAGTAAAATATCGCCAAGAAAAAATCAGTTTACTAAGTTATTGACAGTCTTCGAACATGTCAACATCAATTAATGTTCATGAAGGTTGTATATATTACAATTCAGGATATTAGAAATAGAGGAGCTCTACTGAGACAGAAAGAATATCTTCGTGGAAGAACTGAAACTATGAATTGAATGGAAATGAATTCTATCAATAATCAAAGCGGGACGCGCGTCCTAGTTTAGTTGTTGCACGTAGCTTCATCCTGCTAATATTTACAATTGCTTGACCACCACGCTGAACAAACAACAACCGAGTGTCATAGAAATAAAAAAACCAAACTGACGTGGCTTGACAAGCTCGTTAAACAATCTATGCACAGCACTTTACGCCATCTAAGATTGTGTGCTATTGACACGATGGCCTAGTGCGGAATGTGACACCTTTCGTGGTCGTTATTTGACAACCAGTGGAACTAGGCATGTGGCCCGAGTAACCAGTTTATAACGTTTGCACACGTAGCTACACAAATACAGGTACGTGTGTAGTGCCCGGGCTTTGAAACCGTTCAAAAATACTTCGACCTCGGATAATCAATGCAAAACACGAGAGCACAAGTCATCACGTTTGTTTCAGGTTCATATAGGTTCCATTATGCCAGTGAGAAACCTAACTCAATAACAAAGGCATATTAAGCGGTCAAACACTGCGCCACTGACTTGCTGATAAAAATACCTTAATACAGGCCCCTAGCTAACCAGGCTCTACCGTGCATAACAAAAGAATATCTCGTGAAGCGCACATGTGTTGTTCGCTGTGCAGGTCGTTTAGTTCGCCCTGCATGACATTTAGGAGAGTTCACTGTGTCGTAATAAAATCGTCTGTTGAAATGTTTTGCGTTTCTTTTGTTGTTCGGTATATAATAAGGCTATTTACACTTTCGCAGGTTTCCCTATTAAAGTCAAATATGTAGAAGATCTCAACATACGTACGTACTCTTTTAACTCAACCGACTGCGCATATTACACAACTATTCACGGTGTAGAAACCGAACAAATAACGATTGTTCTCGCTTTGGTCTACGCGCTGCTAATATTAACATTCGCCGCTTTCGGGCATTCCACACACACACTGTCACACAGGGTAAACAAGGTGTTGACGACAAATTCCTTGCGGTTATTGAGCAATTCGGGTGGAAGGTGGTGGTGTTGACACTATTGCGCGTGTGCGGACAGGGAATTGTGGGACAAGTTTTGTATGCGCAGAAAGAGTTGAGTAGTAAAATGAGTCTGCTTTGAGTTTCAAACTTGATTGTGCTTGATGCCCCGAAGCTAATACAACATAAAGTATGTTGTCAATAATGAGAACCTTGTGCTTTATAGATAAAACATTTAGTAGTAAACAAGTTAAAATTTACAAATAAAATCCATTTGTGCTAACTATTTACTTTGTAGCTATTTTGTTTGTGTGATTGTCCTAACTTAAATGTTTCGTCTAACTAAAACAATGCATAGATTCAATGTTTATCTCATCTATTTGCAAGACAACGTGTAGGCTGCAATGTCGAAATTGGCGGGAAATGACAACGATATGGTTATACCTATGATGTTTTGAGCAGAACCTAAATGAGCCGAACCCCAAATAGACGATTGTATGGTACCCCGTGGCGGCGTGAACTTCATTTCAACCCGCTAAATTGTCGCACTGATGAGCGACACGTAACCGGTACAGATGACGCAATAACTTGGTACTCATAGACTTGAGTATTAGGCTAATCGATGGATTTGTAGAGGATTTGTGTCTAAGTCAGTTGTTACAGACGACCACAATAACGGTATTTTCACCCACGGCAGGATGTAAACCTCTTTCGTCTTTCTTTGGTTGTTCTTGTCCATTCTCCATAGTTGTCCTAATAGTAATGTCGTCGCTCCATCATCTGTTTGGTCTGCCGATTGCCAGTTTCCATCTTAGGATTACCATTAAATTGTTCTAATGGCGTATATGTTTTCTTTTATTCTTGCTACCATTTCTACTTTGTTTTCATTATATATGTCATTAGACATCTTACTGTGTTCTTATGCTGATAACGTATCTACTAACCAGACTCGTGGGTGCTTACCATGTTAACCTCGAAGTTTAGCTTTCCACGTGAGCATAGATATTATCTCCCACATGAAGCGTGAAGATAACTACTGTGTAACCTGTAGTGGTCTCACAAAGTGCTGTGTTACTCATACAGTATATATCATTAGCTATAAACCCGTGGAACTGATAAACAACGTCTTTCTAACACGGCATTCTTTTGTCGTTCAACACGGCCAGGCACAGCGCGTTCTTGTCGCAGCCATTCATGCGTGACTGCGTCTATAATAATTTAGGGGTGGTCGCAACTACACGAAATTAGCGTCATATGGGGTTAGCCACCGTTTCTTTTAGCGTCGTGCATAGATGCATTATCTATCACCAAAGAAAACTCATTTATTTTCGATTACCGTTCACATAACTGCTTCCAATTTCGAGGATTGCTGCATATAAACATGCGATTGTTTACCCGTTACCCCTTACCAAAAGTGAAACCAAACAAGGCAAAGAACTGTTTCATCAAATGGTGCATGCTTAACAAAAAGTGAAACCAAACAAGGCAAAGAACTGTTTCATCAAATGGTGCATGCTTAACAAAGTTTTTTATTGTATATTATTTTAGTGTTTAATTTAGATAATATCATGTTTAGTCACTATACACTGTAATAATAGTCATTGATGTTAAGTTTCTTTAATATATTTTCTAACCTAAACATACTCATACAATGTTAATAAACGCATATGTTGCATATGATTTGCTTTTGTTGTTTCTTATGACTGCAAAAATCGGTCGTCGGTTTTGTATAATGCCTACTTCTGTGTTTTGAGTTGACCCCTCTTGTGACGCCTTCTTATCCCACGCTCTAACACCCCGTTCCTTGACACTGGGTCACGCAAACATAACCATCATTCAAAGGGTATTTACCCCAAACCAATAATTAGTGGTGATTGTTGTTGCTGGAAGCTGGAAGATAGGGCACCCTTTTATGTGTTAATTCAGTGGGTGTCAACCCTTGTGTACTGACCGGTTTGACAACTGGCCAAAGCCTACGTATTGCTCTGTGAGACAACATTTACCAATGCAATCATGTGTTATAAAATGGGTGGGACTGACTGACCTTCTACAGCATAACCTATATTTTATAGCATAAAGTCGCCACTGGACTATATTAAATTCACGTTAAATAAATGTAAACAGATACCTCTCAGATTCCTGAGATCAATGGAAGGTCCTGAAAGTTCCGTCGAGCTTCACTCGGGACTCTGAATGGTATATGTTTATGTTTATTTAATACATTTTTATTGTTCCGCACTAATAATATCAGTTCTTTCCACAATCTTAGAGTAAGTATCTAGAGATATAGTTCCACGTTGCTTGAATTACACCCATCAACAAGCAACTATATCGACCACAGAATACTTCTCACAACAGCTCGCGCTACGTGCGTTACGTAATTATGTTCGTCCATCGTATAAACCAATACTGATTTAGCTGCACCGCTGCTTACTGATTGAAACATAATCTACCCACGGTGTTAGTTTCATTTAGCAGCAGCAGCAGTTTCCGTTACGGTGCACTTATTTACGACACGCGTGGCCGCATCTCCTTATGCATTCATCAAGCGTGACTGGCCACCCGTGAGACACCACGAGAACTTATTCACGGTTTGTTGTCGACAGAGGGGCAGCCTAAAACGCGGACTAAGGAAAACGCGGATCTAGAAAATTAATTAAAACATTTCCGTGAGAAATTAAAACAAAATGACTGGTCCGCCTTTTCTTTGTTCGCCATTTAGGCTTCCCCTCCCGCATACAGCTTAATGTATCCGTTGTATCTCTGTTGAACGCCATTGTTTTGGAACCGACGAGTCGTTGGTTCATCCAGAGGGCATTCACGCATTCACCAACTCACCGAATATCTATTCTGGTCGCAGGGGTCAGATTCAAGAATAGACGAAAGGCCGAGAAACATTGAGTTTTACACTCTGTGATTGTTGTGCAGTTGCGAATGAGGTACCTGGCGTGGTAGTGTTTGTTTTTCGCTTCAGTTGCTTCCCTGGCTCCAAACGTCATTCCCACGTTTGCCTTGTCACGTTGGACATTGAACCGAAAGCACGTTCAGAAGCTGCACATCTTACAAATGAAACACATGATATATATTCTGCTTCATGTGTTGCAACATATTTTCAACTTTTCAAAGAAAAGCCTGGCTGGCACGTGCATAAAACTGGTCCCGCACGCATAACCCCCAGTCAATTTCACACCAATAAACCATAGCTGAAGTTGGCTCGGTCCCTTCTCCCAGTTGAAGAGCCGACTTTCAAAACAAGACATATCTACTTCTGCATTTTTGAGTGAACCCCTTTAACATACAATGTGCATCATACTGCATGCCACATGTTAATTTTTTTAAAGTGAACCCCTTTAACATACAATGTGCATCATACTGCATGCTACATGTTAATTTTTTTAAAGTGAACCCCTTTAACATACAATGTGCATCATACTGCATGCCACATGTTCATTTTTTTAAAGTGAACCCCTTTAACATACAATGTGCATCATACTGCATGCCACATGTTCATTTTTGTTGCATTGAAACCCAGACGCATTACCACACTAATTTAACAAGATTTAACAAGATTTGCCATCCAAGCCAAAGGCCCAGATGGCAAGTGGACAAGGAAGCCATTGGCTTATCGAGAGTCCAACAATGTTCACCTACTTATAACCCGCCCTCCTGATATATGTGTCAACCTTGTTTTTAAACATATTCACGCTGCTAGCAGTTACACAATCTGTAGACAGTTTGTTCCATTCATTTACTGTCCTCTGTGAGAACGAGTGCTTCCTGATGTCCAATCTACATTGATCCTTTACTAATTTTACCTCATGTCCTCTAGTTCTGCTATCCTTCTTGAGTGAGAAAAACATATTTCTATCAATATTTTCATACCCATTCAATATCTTAAAAACTTCAATCTGATCTCCTCTTAACCTCCTTGTCTCTAGAGTTGTTAAACCACATTCTTTCAGGCGTTCTTCATAACTAAGGTCTCTAAGTTCTGGAATCATTTTAGTTGCTCTCCTTTGTATGCGTTCAAGCGTATCTATATCCTTCTTACGATATGGTCTCCATGCTTGTATACAGTATTCTAAATGAGGTCTAACTATTGCTTTATAAAGAGGTATAATTAACTTTTTTCCCTTGTATGTTATGTTTCTTCTAATCAATCCAAGAATTTGATTACCCTTTGAAGCTGCAATACCACACTGCTCTGAAACTTTCATATCAGCGCTTATTGTAACTCCTAAGTCCTTTTCTTTTACAGTAGTACCAAGAACAGTAGCTCCCATTTTATAGTTTACATTCAAGTTCCCATGTCCTGTATGTAGGCATTTACATTTCCCAAAATTGAACATCATCTGCCATTTCTCAGACCATTTCACTAATCTGTCTAGATCGTTTTGTAAATGTTGTTTATCACAATCAGTATTAACCTTTCTAAACAGTTTTGTGTCGTCCGCAAATTTCAGTACGTTACTTGTTATACTCTCGTCCAAGTCATTGATATAAATTAAGAATAATATAGGTCCTAATACTGATCCTTGAGGTACCCCACTCAAAACCGATTTCCAATTTGAAACTTCGCCATCTACTACAACTCGTTGTCTTCTGTCAGTCAGCCATTGTTCTATCCAGTCAGTTATGCTATCCCCGATACCATGGGCTTTTAATTTAAGTAGCAATCTTTGATGTGGCACTTTGTCAAAAGCTTTCTGAAAATCTAAGTAGATAATATCTACTGGCGATCCCTCGTCTATCCACTTAGTGATTTCTTCCAAAAACATAAGACATTTGTTAAGCATGACCTCGCTTTAAGGAATCCATGTTGAGATGAATTTAATAATTTATGCTTAACGAGGAAGTCCACCATATGGTCTTTAATTAACCTTTCTAATAATTTACAAATCACTGACGTTAAACTCACTGGTCTGTAATTCTCTGACTTATTTCTCGAACCCTTTTTAAATAATGGTATGATGTTTGCTTCTTTCCATTCAAACGGAACAACTCCCTCTTTTAATGACAAGTTGAATACTCTTGCAAGTGGTATACTGATTTGATCTACTGTTTCCATTAGTAATTTTGGAGGAATCCCATCCACTCCCGGTGATTTGTTATCCTTCATTGCCTTTATTTTCCTAGCTACCAATTCTGGAGTTACAACTAACGGTCCTAAATAGTCAGATTTAGCCCCCTGAAATTTAGCATCAGCAACTGGTAATGAACTAATATCTTCTTTTGTAAACACTGAACTGAAGTAACCATTTAGGTCTTCCGCCATTAAAAACCCCTGTGATATTATATTTCCAGCACTGTCTTCTAGAGGCCCAACCTTGTCTTGTACGTTTTGTTTACTCCTGACATATGCATAAAAACTCTTGCTGTCAGTTTTTATGTTACATGCCAGTTTTTGCTCATAGCTTCTTTTAGATTGTCTGATTTCAGTTGTAGCTGCATTAAGTGCCTCTTTGTATTTTGCATAGTCTTCTTCCTTTCTGGTACGCCTATAAACCCTCCACATAGTTTGTTTTAGCATTATTTTTCTAATTGCCTCTTTTGACACTTGTTTCTTTCTACACCGTTTTCCTTGTTTTCGGAAGGGAACAAATTTATCAATGATACTCTCAATTTCATATTTTAGAATATTCCAACATTCAATTGCAGTCTTATTCATCAGCATGTTATTCCAATCTAGCTGTGCTAAGTATTTTCTCATATCTTTGTAGTTACCTTTGTGGAAGTTTCTCTTGTACGTTTTCTTATTTTTACTTTCTGATTTTACATTGATGTCAAAATGTATTTGATTATGGTCACTATTACCCAATGGTTCAAATATTTTTACATTGTCCACTAATTCTTTTTGTGATGACAAAACTATATCTAATACATTTTCTCCCCTGGTTGGTTCTAGTACGTGCTGAGTAAGAAAGCTATCCTGGATTAAACATAGAAATTGTTGATCCTCAATCCCTGTGCTCTCTAGAGAATTCCATTGTATGTGTCCATGGTTAAAATCTCCCATTATGATACATTCCCCTTTACTAACTTCCTTTATAGCGTTTTTTATTTTTGTGTTGTCCTCTTCGTTTATGTTTGGACTTCGGTAAACTAATCCAACAGTTAATTTTGAATTTCCTGAAACAATTTTGCACCAAACAGCTTCATCGCAATCTGCTTCTCTTTCTAGTTTTATTTCATAAGCCTGAATAGATTCTTTAACATATAAAATAACTCCCCCGCCCCTTCTTCCTATTCGATCTTTCCTAAACATTACGTATCCTGTCAGTCCTAATTCAGCATCTGTTATATCTATGTTGGCCCATGATTCAGTTATACCAATTATGTGAGGGTCAATATCTTCTACCATAATGTTTAATTCGTTTTTCTTATTTACTATGCTCCTTGCATTTAAACATACGCATCTATAACCTTTTTTAGAGATGTTTTTCGGATGATTTGATATTGGTTTATCTGTGCTAGTGGTCTCTTGTTCTGCTTGAGACACCTCTAGGTAACCCCCCTGCACTTCTAGTTTAAAGAATGTTTACTTCCAAAAATATTTGTCATTGTACCCAAGTCGCTATCTACTGCTGCTGAAAGTTTGTCCGCGAATACTGCCGCCCCCTTTCCACTTAAATGAAGCCCATCCTTCATGTACATATCACCCCTCCCAACAAAACTTTCCCATAAATCCACAAATCCAACTTCCTCTTCCCTACACAGCCTCTGGACTAACATGTTAATTGCCATCCCCCGACAATTTCGATATTTATGACCCCTCCTGCCCATCACAGGTAAAATCCCTGACAGTATTACCTGCTCAACCCGCGTCTGTTTTAGTGTTCTGACCAACTGCCTATATTTCCTAACTATGGCAGTTGTACCCTCCCTCTCTACGTTATTTGTCCCTACATGTACTAAAACAGATCCACCCTTACCCGAGCCTACGATGTTTTTTACCCTCTCAGTTATCGCCTCTATTTTGGCTCCAGGCAAGCAGACCACCACATCATCTCCCTTGTTTAAGACTCTGTCGGTCTTCCTAACTATCGAATCCCCCACAAACACCCTCGCTCTCTTCCTCACCCCCTCTATCACTGCTGCAGAATAACTCTTCCTTTCGATCCCCTCTATCGCATTCTGTCCTGACCCCTTCCCTTCCGTCTCACCCACTCCCTTCTCCTTCCCTCCTGTCTCCCCTACTCCCCTCTCCTTCACTCCGGTTGTTTTCCCTCCCGTCTCCCCCACTCCCTTCTCCTTCCCTCCTGTCTCCGCTACTCCCCTCTCCTTCACCCCGGTTGTCTTCCCTCCCGTCTCCCCCACTCCCTTCTCCTTCCCTCCTGTCTCCCCTACTCCCCTCTCCTTCACCCCGGTTGTCTTCCCTCCCGTTCCTTTCCTTCCCGTCTCCTTACGTCCTGTCTCCCTATGACCTGTCACCTTCCCTCCTCTCAGCTTCCTCCCAGGCTGAGGTGAGCTCTCCCTAGCATCTCTTGTGTCTTTCCCCACTTTATCGTCTACTGTTCCCTCACCGGAACTACTGGCACAACTCCCCTGTTCCTTTCCCACCATTGCCACAACGAGCAGTCTCAGCTTTTCCAACTCCACCTCTATTACCTTCATCCTTGCGCATCCCCTACACTCAAAATTAAAACTATCTGCCTGGACCTCAGCCCAGGACTTTTCGCACCCAGACTTGACGAAATCTACCCAGTTACTACAACTGCCACAAATTACGTGCCTTGTGGCCTTTAACTGTCGTTTAATGTATTCTTTTAATATGTATTCTTCTAATAACACGACAAACATATGTTTGAACAGAACAGGTAAAAACTAGACATTTCCTGAAGTAGTCAATGAGGACATTGACTTGGTGTTTAAGGTGACATCCTGAGGTGCACATTAAAATTTTCAATCAGTAGACGACGAACTTAATTAAATTTTATTTGTTTACGGAATTAACTTCTTCCAAATTTTGTAATTAACTGTTTTATTCAAGTACGAATACAATCATTGTATTTATTTATTATTATTATTATTGAACATTTATATCGCGCCATGTATCCGGGTGAAACACCTGCTCAAAGGCGCTACAGTTGTACATATATATATATATATATATATATATATATATATATATATATATATATATATATATATATATATATATATATATATATATAATATTATAATATTATAATATTAAAATGAGCTTAAAACATATTAAAAGAATACATTAAATGAGCCAACAGGTCAAATAACTAAAATAAATAAATAAGCTGACTATCCTTTTTAAACGTAATAATAATCTACACGTTTTCCTTAATTACTTCAGTCGCACATAAATGGATATGCATGGTTTTGAAAGTCGGCGATTTAGATGTTATCTGCTGCAATCAGTTTCTTGCCAGATCTCTCGGTCTTTCACTGCTGCCTGTATCTCAGATACACCGTCCAACCATGTGTTCGCTTTATAACGCAGTCGAACGTATGTATTCTTTCGCGATCCAGACTCTCCACGTTTGTGTGCTGTCTTCTGTGTTATCTTCTCGGTGATGATGGCAACGTCCTGATGCTCTCGTGCTTAGGGAAGGTTGCAATAGACTACCATACTGTAGATTACCTCAGTGTGAGATCCAACTCCACGTACACACACCCACCCACCTGAAATTACTGCACGAAAGTTCCACATTACGTCTCGTGAATACGAGTTCACGACATGTAAATAGAGTTTACGATCCCCGTTAACTCGTAAAGACGAGTCGTCAACTGGGGCTCCTTTAAATGTCGAGTTCTCGACTGGTAATTACGAGTTCATCGTGAACTGGTACATGTCGTGAACTGGTAAACACGAGCGAACTGGAACGCAGCGCAACAATAGCCGTGGGGCTATGGGTACTAAGCCAAGGACTGTGTGTACGGAATGAATATAGAGATGCTCCTGTGTATGGCCGAGTGGAGTGGGACACCCGATATTGATGGGTAAGACCACAGTTGACCTTCCTGTTAATTGTTTCACGCGAATATATGGCGTATGAAATTGTAAAATGGGAACATAATAAATTAATATTATGTGACATGAGTGCCTTTGAACAGGAATATTCACAGGTTTGTTTGTAGAAGCTATTGGCTGTGAGACAGTGCATTTTTTTAGAGTTTAACTGGCGGAGGGATTTATGGGAATTTTTCTGCTATGGGCCGCGTGGACGCATGAATACATGGCTATTTTTGTAGATATTCACGGGCATCGCACGTGGGCCCGTTTTCAAAGAGCTGGAGGTGTGTGATTTTGATAAAAGCTGGTGAGCATGTCAGTGAGATGATGGCAGTTGCTGTGAAAAAGTTTAAGAATTTTTGATGGACAGGTTTCCTTATAATCAGACAAAACGTTAACATGGCCACCAATGCAATTCTCTACTTTGGTCTGACCCCTTGAGCTAGCAGCCAGGCAGCGCTATTGTCCTATCCTGCGGCATGCGGCTATTAAATGACGGCAATTTTCATTGCTCGTTCGCGTTTTGTTTACATCGCAGTTGGCTAAAGATGCTGTGTCATCGTTCTCCAATTGATCGATCCCGTTATACTAAACAGCTACATATATGTAATCACATGATGTCAAAAGCAAAGTCTGATTACTATACACATTTTATCACAACAAATTCTGAAAACCCTCGGCAGATGTGGAAATCTGTTAACAAAATTCTACATCGGGAGAAATTAAAAGCACTGCCTGAACATTCTTCATTGGATACATTGTGTAGTTCTTTTTCAAAATACTTTACAGATAAGATTGCTTGTATTCGATCAAATTTTGTCATTAATAATAATGACTATGATTTCCCTGAACCGCCACTTTCTGAAAAAACACTACAGAGTTTCACACCTGCAACTACTAATGAAGTTCTCACCATTATTAAAAAATATCCTAACAAATCGTGTGATCTTGACCCATTTCCAACACTTCTACTAAAAAGCTGTATCGATCCACTCATCTTTCCCATTACTACTATCATCAACCTTTCAATGCAGAGTGGAGTTGTTCCACAGGATTTCAAACAAGCTCTTGTAAATCCTCTTATTAAAAAACAAACTTTGTGCAAAGATGACCTAAGGAATTATCGTCCTATCTCTAATCTCAGTTTTCTGTCAAAAATATTGGAAAAAGTAGTTGCTAATCGCCTTCATGAACATATTTACAACCATCACTTATCAAATGATCTACAGTCTGCATATAAACGATTCCATTCTACTGAAACAGCTCTTCTCAAGATACACAATGATATAGTTGATAACATGGACAATGGCAAAGTCACAGCACTCACTTTACTTGATCTCTCAGCTGCTTTCGATACAATTGATCATTCAATCCTTTTACAACGCCTCCATAGATATTTTGGAATTTCTGGCCCAGCTCTTCGGTGGTTCAAATCATTTTTATCAGACAGATATCAAAGTATTAACATATCTGGCACATTATCTAGCCCACAACATCTACCATTTGGAGTGCCACAAGGATCCGTCCTTGGCCCTGTTCTGTTCAGCTTATATACTACATCGCTCAGCCAAGTTATTGCTAATCGTAATCTCAGTCATCACCTTTATGCTGATGACATACAGGTTTACATATCTCTTTCACAATCAAATGTACAAGAATCTCTTTCGACTTTTAGTGATTGCCTTACTAATATCTTGTCGTGGATGGAATCAAGTAAGCTAAAGCTTAATCCAGATAAAACAGACCTTATTATTATTGGCACTAAACAACAACGAAATAAAGTCATCAACCATTTTCCTGTTAAACTGCTTGGCAGTGATACATTCCCATCAGATACTGTTCGCAATCTAGGTGTTATCTTTGACAGTGATTTCAACTTTCGCCAGCATATCTCTCAAGTATGTAAATTCTGTTTCTATCATATTCGTGATCTTCGTCGAATTCGGCGTCACATATCTATATCTACTGCTAAAACAATATCAACGGCACTAATTAGCAGCCGCCTTGACTATTGCAATTCACTACTAAACAACATTGCTAAAAGAGACTTGGCTAAACTCCAACGAGTACAAAATTGTCTGGCACGTGTGGTTCTCAGGGCGCCTCGGTTTTCACCGTCACTACCACTACTTAAACAGTTACACTGGCTTCCAGTTTCTTATCGAATTAATTTTAAGCTGTCCACTCTTGCATATCGTGCTCTATCTACACAACAACCATTCTACTTGGCTAGTCTCCTGCATCTTTCAAATATCCCTAGGCAGCTAAGATCATCAGTTTCACAACAACTTATTGTACCTAAAACAAAACTTAACTTGGGTAAACGTGCCTTCTCTGTCGCTGCGCCTAGGGTCTGGAATGAACTCCCTATCGCTTTGAAAACATCCGAAACTATTGCTATTTTCCGAAAAAAACTCAAGACATATCTATTCCAAATTGCATTCCCACCATAAATGTTCGGTTGTCCCTCGTTCTGATACTGACTTTTGCGCGTCCTTGTTTACGATTACGCCTACTGATTCTGTTTTGTTGCGCCTCTGAGCTCAGGTTCCTGAGGATATAGGCGCCATAGAAGTCAATTATTATTATTATTATTATTATTACTCGGTCAAAACTAAGTTGTCTTGAAGTGTCCTTTTATAAACGAGTTGTGTCAGTTTCACGAACTTCAGACACAATTGTGTTTAAACGGAAAAAAAATCACGCCTACGCACATATGAAATTTACTAAATCACAACCATTTGCATCTACAATTAAGAATATCACACCAGTGGTTTACTAGGTAAACGTTGGTGAACACATAGGATCTGGCCGCGTCATACTGTTCGAAAACCCTACGTCACGAATATCGTAGTCTGGAAAAAATCGTTCGGCAAATAAAAATATATTTGTACGCACATATTCCTATACTTGCCAATATGATATTTGCGTCCAAACTCAACTTATGTCACATATTTTGGCGCTTGTTTACATAACTAGTCCTCGTTCTGACAAAATATCACGTTTGTTTGAGACTATGTTGATTCTTTGTGTGCCGGACTAACTAATTACGTCTCAAGTACTCCAGGTTACCCGGTTTCATAGAACTGCGAATGCGCTTATTGGTCGCGCTGGTTAACATGGTAGCCCTCAGGCAACCGGAGAAATGACCGGAATCTCCCACTTTTAGGACGGGGATTCAATTCCATGTGGTGTTTGTGTCATGGGAAGTACAATATCTCTCAAAAGGGGTAGATGTGTAACGTGTCGTGTACACCATCTCTCAACCACATGATTCACGACAGAAGTTCCATTAGGACACGATTAAAATAATACGTTGTGGTTTCGAAGCGGAAGTTTCGCTAGTCGCATCCCACTAGCCGTGGCCGAATGGCAGGTGTCGGTGGTATGTTGTGAACCTACGTCTTGTTTACGCTCTGCGGAATCGTCTGTCGCAATCCTTCTGCTAAATCTATCTCTGGGATCCGGGTCCCCATGAATCATCTGCTGTTGTCATTTTCTTTCGATCGTTACTCCAGACTGGGAGTGGCCGTTCAGGTCTTCATCAAACATATATGTTCTACTGTTTCGTGGTTTAAGACTGTTCCTCGGCAATGGGAATAACAACAAGGCACTTGCTAAATTGCTTTTCGGTGCGCACGCAAAGTTCAATACTATACGTACTATATGCCAACATAAACATTTAACAGAAACAAATATGTATACGTAAAACTAGATGTTTAATGCGTCTAACTCGCAAAGCGCGTGTAAAATTCGAAGTTAATCAGGTAAACGACCACGTGGTTTTGTGAAGTCACTGATGACATGGGTTTACATTTAGACAGTAATTTCAATGCACTGCTTCAGCAAAGTTTCATTCGTGTTATACAATCAATCGTTGTTTTTATTCCATTTAAAGAAGGTTGTTTCCATAGTTCCATAGCACTTTCAGTGTCCCAGATTGATTCCACGTAGGAGGTGGGTTTGGTAGTCTTTCTTGCATCATTCGCAGAACATGACCCCCGTTTGTCCACGTCAACTTTCTGATTGTTGTCGATGTTTGTGTGTGTGTGTGTGTGTGTGTGTGTGTGTGTGTGTGTGTGTGTGTGTGTGTGTGTGTGTGTGTGTGTGTGTGTGTGTGTGTGTGTGTGTGTGTGTGTGTGTGTGTGTGTGTGTGTGTGTGTGTGTGTGTGTGTGTGTGTGTGTGTGTGTGTGTGTGTGTGTGTGTGTGTGTGTGAGAGAGAGAGAGAGAGAGATAAGGCCACCACAAGTAAACAACTTGTTTGTGTCCAACGATGAATTGTGTACACATTGATTGCGTTTTCATTCAAAACATAGAGCTAGTTGATCCACCAAGAATATCGCTAGTTTGTGGTAATGTGAATAAGCTTTTGCAATCTTTCTCATAATTTGTCTGAGAAACCCTGTAATGGTCGTGTTTCAATGCAAAATATTGTACAGGTCAATGTGGTCATTCACCCCCAAGTCGTGCCTATGAAATCGGTCATCCCACGCAATCGGCCTACGACCTGTTTACATGGGAAGGTATGTTTCGACACAGTGGGCGCGTTTGAATGGGGATAACCATCTTTTCAAACCGCCGATTAAAGCCCACGCGAACTGCGGTAGTGCGACACGAACTGGACCGTATCGCCATAAACTGGGTCGGGTTGACACGAGCTAAGGCATTACATAAACCGAAGCATTGCAAACCCAACCGGGGCAGTATGAGATTGCACAGACTTCAAAAGATAGCAAATATGTAGAAAATACTATTGACGTGGATGTGACAAGGGTCTTAACTTCCCGTATCCCGCCTACCATCAATCCCACCTCCCATCTATTTTGAAACCAACTTCCCACCTCCCAACATTATTTAGGATCGACTTCCCTATTCCCACTTCCTTCCTATGCCAGTTCCATCGCCCTTCGTTGCCCAGTTTTCTCACACGTTTCCATTTCGTCCCAATTCTTTTTTTCATTCGTAACTGGGCTCAGTCAGTTAGTATGTAAACATGATTTAATGCTACATTTCTTTCATCAGATAAAGACGCTATATGAATAGACACTTATGAAATATTTAGCTACATGTAAATATATTTCGCCTGCTACTTCTGGCTTTCTCGTGTCTTTGTGTTTATGTCGTGTTGTTGAGACGCACTCGCTGCTTTTCTAAAGCCTTCCCGAATAATATTTGTGTTTCCTGTTACACGCTCTCTTTTATTATTTGAGTATTTTCGTGGAAAAAGTTTCTAGAATGTCACAGTTCACATATCGGTATGTTCATGCAACGTAATCATGCATAACATTCTACTTGGAATATTGTCATGACTGTAGTGTTCCAATATACGTCACGTTACACATGTGCATCGGTAGGCAAATGTCACCCACAATTTCTTCAGACCGTTATGGGAAAAACATTTATTCTGTTTTGAAAATAGGATAGCAATGACCGTCTCCACGTTTGTGCGAACCTAGCAGCGCGGTATTTGGACAGCTAGAAATTGTGTCGGGTGGGAAAGATTTATGTTTTTCCTTGTGCTTGGATTTGTGCAGGATCGCAAGAAAATGGTGTATTTTCCTTGTCATGTCGTAAGAACATCTAATGTCGGCTACATCTAACAGGGTCGGTCGGGTAACCGGAAACACAGATATTAGTTGCTTGCCTCACTAACAGTGAGTCAAGCGGCAACCAACAGGCGCGGCATCTGTCATGCGTTCCGCTATGTTGCACCCGGACACGTTAGTGTGTGACTCGTTGTTTGCGTGGTCTCAGTCATACCTCATGCGGATTCTTTGTAGGTATTGCAACCCGTTGAGCACTACCCGTAGGTGGAGCACTCAACACATTTGCGAGTTTTTGCATAATACGCCAACGTAACCTGATTTATGCAGATAGCCCTTAGTTTAAGATTAATGTACTTAACACAACGCTTCAGAATAGACAGACTGTTACGTTTCCTACACTGACAGTCCATTTCAGCTAGGTTTGTTCTAATTGGTGCCGTAGGATGCATTTTCAATGTGATGTCAGGTGATTTAAAGAAGGCAGTATTAGCTAAGGAACAGTTTAAGCTGGACACGAGAAAGTACTCATTCTCACAGAGGGTGATAAATGAATGGAACAAACTGTCAAATGATTTTGGTAATGCTCGTGGTGTGAATATGTTTTAAAATAGAATTTGCAGATATCTGATAAGAGCGGGCTATACATAGATGATAACATTGACTGTCGATAAGCCAATGGCTTCCTTGTCCACTTGTCATCTGGAACTTTTAGTTTGGGGTGGCAATCTTGTTAAATCTTGTTAAATGACTGATGTAGCTTTGTAATATTTTATTTACGACAGCACGGAAGGAGCTCACTTAAACTCGCAGCTTCCGATGCATTAAGCCCCACGGTAACTTAAACGAGGTGGCTAATCAGTTAAACACAGTTGTAAGCACAACGTTGTAGAATTATTTATTTTGATTCAACCATAATTTTAACGTTAAATAGATAGGAATCCAATTACCAATTATTCGTTTCTGATATATATGTGTGTGTGTGTGTGTGTGTGTGTGTGTGTGTGTGTGTGTGTGTGTGTGTGTGTGTGTGTGTGTGTGTGTGTGTGTGTGTGTGTGTGTGTGTGTGTGTGTGTGTGTGTGTGTGTGTGTGTGTGTGTGTGTGTGTGTGTGTGTGTGTGTGTGTGTGTGTGTGTGTGTGTGTGTGTGTGTGTGTGTGTGTGTGTGTGTGTGTGTGTGTGTGTGTGTGTGTGTGTGTGTGTGTGTGTGTAAAACTGTCTGTCTCTCTTTTTTGAAGCTGAGGGGGTTAAAATAGACAGGCCGTGTACCATCTTTTCTATAGAAGGTGTAGTACCATCCGCAAGTTAGGCAAAATTATACCCTTTTATGTTGATGGGGTAAAACCAAATACCGTCTAAAATATTCACAGTCCCATGATAGTCTCTGTCTTAAAAACGTATTTTGATATTTCAAAAGCCTTTAAGTACCAAACCAATGTTATTTGATATCCCAAACACGTTGCATGTGTTAACGCACGCGGGGCACACAAAGGACGCATATAAAACGTGGAATGTTTCTCACGGGTAGTATGCCTGCAATATATTAAATGACATACCGGGAGACTAACATGGGAGCATAGCGATTTAACAAGCTTTAGAAAGATGGTCACCCAAAGCAAAACAACCCAGATTGGAAATGGACATTGGAGCCGTTGTCTCACCGAGAGTCCAGTGACCTATACCTAACCCACTCTTCTGAGATATTTGTAAATTTTGTTTTTAAGCATATTCGTGCTCCAATCATTTACACAATCTGTAGATAATTTGTTCCATTAATGTATCGCTCTGTGACAGATAAACAGTGATATTCGAACTGTAGCTTTCTTCGCATGCGACTAAGTTATGTCTTTTGAGTTCTACTCGTTATAATCATAATCATCATAATAAAATGCATCATCATCATAATCATCATAATCATAATCCGTCGTGGTCGACGAAGACATGTAGGTTGCCTTGGGTTGTTGGAAGCGAGACCAGCATTGTAGCGGAAGGCACGCTTGCACTGCTGGCAGATCCAACGATGCGTGACGTCTGTGCTGGAAGGTTTGGTATGTCGAGTATTTCTTTGTATTTGGGGAAAGTGTCTTTAATGGGCGTCCACTAATCCTGGTACATCGTTAAGCCTCGCACGCCAAACTGGTCAGTTCAAGGCTTCACGCTCCCAGGTGTTGGTATCGATCTTAGCAGCTTTGAGGTGCCACTTTAGGCCGTCTTTGTAGCGGAGCCGTGGTTCTCACACCGATCTCAGCTCTTCTTTCAGCTCGCTAAAAATATAGTCGTCTGGTATATTCCGCCATGCATCATTAACTCCTTACAACGTAGTAGGCAGAGTTATGCATTACGTAAGCCTGTTTATATTGGCGTTGGCTTTTTTTACTTGACACAAGGTCATCTAGCTATCTATAATATTCTATCTTCTGCGGCTGTTAAATGATTGCATCCTACAGCTGGAACCAGTCCTTCGCCTTTATCCACTGTGGTTTATCCTTGGCTTCCTCAGATTTTCCATCGAATTGTGTACATTGTCACCAAGGTTGTTATCTCAAATAACTATGTCATGTTTTTTGTTTAAACAGGACAACAGTCCTGTCGTCGCGGATGAGCGAACCCAACAGCAGGCGAGAGTCCCGCTGCACGGCTACCGGAAATTTGACCTGCTTTTCACGCATCAGAAAGACGAGGTGTCAGCAACATTGTGCACAGTGTAGACTGTTCAAGTCACGACACTAAACGTAGGGGTAAATTATTTGACTAATGATTTGACTGGTCGTGTGGTAGACTTTCGGTTGAGAGGACCGGAAGTTTAGAAACTTGGGCAATTACGTTCACCCCACATTGCCTGTGTCTTTCGGTTGAAACACTCCTTCAGCTT
This sequence comes from Lamellibrachia satsuma, assembly GCA_033239005.1. Taxonomy (NCBI): domain Eukaryota; kingdom Metazoa; phylum Annelida; class Polychaeta; order Sabellida; family Siboglinidae; genus Lamellibrachia; species Lamellibrachia satsuma. The sequence continues at coordinate 12,601,106 of BSQZ01000003.1, read as the reverse complement.
GGTATCTATGCCAGGGGAAGTAAACGATCCCACACAGGGAAATGGGAAAAAACCTACCGTAGATTCACTAAAGATAGAAAATGAAAACTTTTAAATAAACCCTCAACGTTATATCCTAGGAGGACTATGTTGAGTAATTATATAGATTCAGAGACAGTCGAGTCGTCAGTTTGCGTTGAAACCGTGACAACGAGTCCCGGTTACCGTGACAACGAGTCACGGTTACGACTAGATAAAACTCCAATCGAGTCGGCGACCGGGAATTTACTCTCTGACTCGCTAACCTCTCTCTTCCCACATCTCTTACATATAATCTCAATCATTCACCCACCCAATCACCCATTCTCCCACCCACTCATTCGCTCACCCACCGAAGCGAGCCATTACACAGGGAAACGACCACACAACAAAGATGTCCTAAAGAAACACCTCAAAACAACGCGTTTCCCTGTCAATACATGCAACAATGAAGACACTCCGTGCACGAGGGAGCTACCCACATTGAAACAACAATTACTCGTAGATGTCAACCAGGCCACGATGGTCGAAACGACCGCTTATATAATCACATAATATTAAGTTTATATCATTGTATGTGACATTTGCAGCAAAGGCCTAACGGCACAAACAGAATGAATTAATGTAATACCAAAGACCAAAACACAGACAAAGCAACCTTCTACGGACGGAATGCCAATAAGAAGAATGAGAAGGCCTCTATTCGAAGTGAGACATAAATGTTACACAATAACAACTTTGTTTGTTCACGAAGTAGCTCAAAGCAGAGTAAACATGAATGTATTACTGTCTGGCACTGGCCGGGTGACTCAGTTCATTTGTTGTTCGTCGTGTGCTGGGTTCATTGTGCACGTCTGTATGCTCCTGCGCGCCATCTTTTTTACTGGCTGCATTTATTATACGTTTTCTGTAAGTGCTAACGTGGCGCCCATCCAATTTTCAGGGGTCTACGGCTTTTAGTGTCTCGTCAGAAAAAAAGGCAACGTGGGGTGAACAAAAGAAGCTCGCCCAATACAACATTCTAAACCAACTCGTGCTTAAAACCCAGTGTCGTTCAGTACCTGTATAACATTATTGTATGGTCAATTTGTTCATTGCATTTTCAACTTTACGAAATCATCTTATCCTACTTGTCATATAACATGTCACATAACGTGATTTCCAAACGTATTTGCCCGGGGTGACAGCAGAGGTAAAACAGTCCCGTAACGCCTGATACGGGTGTTTGTATAAGGTGAGGGTGAGACAACAGAAACATTAAAAATTATGAAATGGCTATTGACACAAATATTGTCTTGAGACTGAAGGAAGATAAGATAGTGGAACTCGAGCTCACGGAATATCCTGCAGATTGGATATGAGAACCGTGTAGATTGGATATGAGAACCGTGTAGATTGGATATGAGAACCGTGTAGATTGGACACGAGAACCCCGTGTAGATTGGACATGAGAACCGTGTAGATTGGATATGAGAACCGTGTAGATTGGATATGAGAACCGTGTAGATTGGACACGAGAACCCCGTGTAGATTGGACATGAGAACCGTGTAGATTGGATATGAGAACCGTGTAGATTGGATATGAGAACCGTGTATGTTGTATGCGAAAACGAATGAATGCTTTCAACTTTCTATAAGTCAATGGGCTATCCGGTTCTTGAAACCGTTCAAGGCGATTTACACTTCATGCCTCTTCATTCTAACGCCATTCTTTTTGGGAAGCATTAAGCCACACTGCAATTACAGCGCAAAGATTACTCACAAATTTATACCGACCACTTGTACTCTCGAATAAAAGTCCGACAAGTCATTATGCCACTACATCCCCCACAACCAAGTAAGTAATTATGCCACTACGTCCCCCACAGCCAAGTCATTATGCCACTACACCCTCACAACCAAGTCATTATGCCACTACATCCCCCCACAGCCAAGTCATTATGCCACTACACCCCCACAGCCAAGTCATTATGCCACTACATCCCCCACAACCAAGTCATTATGCCACTACACCCCCACAACCAAGTCATTATGCCACTACACCCCCCACAACCAAGTCATTATGCCACTACATCCCCCACAGCCAAGTCATTATGCCACTACATCCCCCACAGCCAAGTCATTATGCCACTACATCCCCCACAGCCAAGTCATTATGCCACTACATCCCCCACAACCAAGTCATTATGCCACTACATCCCCCACAACCAGGTCATTATGCCATTACATCCCCCATAACCAGGTCATTATGCCACTACATCCCCCATAACCAAGCCCTTCGTCTTCCTTATAAGTGCATAATTTCACTGTGGAGCATTGTCGCACTGTGGTGATTGTACACAAAGAGAATCTCGTGCTGGCTCAATCGGGATAACTTATTAAATGCCTGCACATCCATAATGGCCAACGCTCCTTTGAAGGAGTCTACAGTCGGTGATGTGATTGCCCCCCCCCAGGCAGCTGGTTCCCCTGTCGGATACCAGCTGGGAAGAAATAGTGCATGTCTATCCTGCAGTAGGGACGAGGTAGCGCATGTTGTGGCGTCTTGTAGTATATAGTTTCAGCCATATATTCCATACTCCGAACGTATATCGACATTTAGCGTATATCCTGTAAGTTTACCGAATCTCATACGTAGCCGTAATGTAATTTCAGCTATAAGTTTGATGCAGTGAAATTGTCCATTAAGCACTAGTGTATTTCTTGGCCTTCAACCCTGCCACACCTGAATGATTTTCCACCAGCGGGGTGACGACTGATTCTTAAACGTATACTTACAGTAACAGTATAGATGTTCTTAAAAATCTTCATAATAGCGAACCTAAAATTTAGGCATACATGTCTTCTTCGCCGTAACGTCTGACACTGATCATTAGCGTATTCATTAATGGAGGCCATTCTATCCGTATGTTCGTATCCGTGTTTCGGAGCGAAACTTATGGAGAATGTGCGACCGTTCAATTCATCTAACTTCAGTACTTAATACTATCTATGAGTTACGGAAATAACTTCAGTACTTAATACTATCTATGAGTTACGGAAATAACTTCTACTTCGCTAATTGGCAGATTCCATAAGTCAGGATTTAATGCAAATGGGTGTATATACACAGATGTGAAGGTGTGGGTAAATGCTTGTACAAAGCACGAGCACTGTGTGAGTAGAGCGCGACAAAAACACGCCACGGCTTGGAATTGTGACGTAACAGCTGCCCTGAAAGACTCGATTGTTTGAGCGGCCCGTCTAGAGCGAAGCATGTATGGCTGAAACTGTCTGTTGAGTTAAAAACAACTAACCTGCTTGCTCCAGTCCTCCTTCTGTTGCATCAGCTGCCGAACAATGTCCGTTAGGGCGTCAACCTTTCGCGACAAAGTCCCATAGCCAACCCTACGCTCGTCGAGTTCCGAAATCTTCCCGTCGTCTTCGTCGCTTGCCATTGTTGCCTGTCCGTAGAGTAGACACAGTCCGTCGCAGCGTCAGTGCAGAGCTACAACTGAGTGGCGGCCAACGGACGCTCGAGAGAGAGTACTTCACTGAGCTAGTCACACGCGGCCGAAGTTACGCATGAGTGAACCGCATTCAATGCACAGCCGCCCCCATAATAATTGCGTGGCAGGGACCTCCCGGCGTCTGCATTCACATGGGGAATTCGGACGTGTGCAATTGGTGGAGAATAGGTACACGTTATTTACACACGCACGCACGCACGCACGCACGCACGCACGCACGCACACACACACAGACAGACACACACACAGACACACACACACACACACACACGCACGCGGACGCCCCTGGGTGGATATGTGAACGAATAGTCTTCGTGCAGTAATTGTAGCGTAGCGTAGCTGAAGTCGAGGTGGCGTTGGAATGAACAGGTCTGCCAGGGGGTGAGGTGTAAACCGGTTGAAACAATCCCGATGACTGGCGGACCGCCAATTAAAGCCGACAAGGCGACACGAACTGAGGCATTGCAACAAGAACTGGGGCAGGATGACACGATCGAGGTTGCACAGACTTCGACAGATAGCAAATTTATGTGTGTGTGTGTGTGTGCGTGCGTGCGTGCGTGCGTGCTTGCGTGCGTGCGTGCGTGTGTGCGTGCATGCGTGCGTGTGTGTGTATGTGTGTGACAGAGAGAGAGAGAGAGAGAGAGAGAGAGAGAGAGAGAGAGAGAGAGAGAGAGAGAGAGAGAGAGAGAGAGAGAGAGAGAGAGAGAGAGAGAGAGAGAGAGAGAGAGAGAGAGAGAGAGAGAGAGAGAGAGAGAGGGAGAGAGAGAGAGAGAGAGGGAGGGAGGGAGGGAGGGAGGGAGGGAGGGAGGGAGGGAGGGAGGGGAGAGAGAGAGAGAGAGAGAGAGAGAGAGAGAGAGTAAAGAGAAAGAAAGAGAACGAAAGATAACGAAATTAGGAGACAGAAAGCGACAGAAACAGAGACAGAGACAGAGACAGAGACAGAGACAGAGACAGAGACAGAGACAGAGACAGAGACAGAGACAGAGACAGAGACAGAGACAGAGAAACGCCTTTTTGCATAGTTGAATATTTGTATATAACTTTAAGACTGGTCAGTGCACTTATTGATTCCAGATGGAAGGAATTTACGATAGATTGAAACATCAATCTTGTAATGTGCCCGTTTTCGTGTTGTCATTGTAGAGTATCGGTATAATATGTATGTGATTGTTTCACATAATCCAGGCTGATATCTGGTATGTAAAATGTAAAAATAGTACACCTATGTCATCATTGTGTTTATGGTTGTTGAAGGAAAGTGAAATACATTTGAATGGGTTGTTTACATCTAGACACTATCAAGAAGGTGCATTCATGTCGAACCCCTGTTGATAACTTGCTAGTGCATCAGGCATTTCACCCAACCAGGGTGATAGACATGGAGGTTTCCTGTACTCTCGGTATTTGTATTTATTATTATTATCGTTTTATTGCACCATAGTTTACTTTGGTTTGTCAACGTATTTTTACTGTTGCTACAGTTAAAACCAAAGTTGGTGGTGCATAAAAGACCGGTGTACAACAGAAACAGCTTCAACAGGATTGTTTCGGCAACTGTCTGGGGGTGTGTATCACAAACATTGTGACGATTGTCTCCCTGTTAATGGTGTACTGGTGGGAATGGAATAGACTTAGGATTGTATTTGTTATAATGTTTGTTTGTTATCTAATTAGAAAAATAATGGTTGGTAAGCCCTGCTTGAATAATACACAGCAGGATATTCGAGGTCACTTGACTGAACCAGTTCTGTACTTTGTTAACAATGACAGTTGTTTGTCTGCTTAATGGTTGATGATTTAGTGACTTTAGCATGAAACTATTGTTTACTTTTATTCAACAGAGCTGTCGGCAGGTGCAGCTATAAGTTAAATTAAGTTAAACAAGTACAGAACAATGCTGCTAGACTAATTACGCGCACCAGTAGGCACGACCACATAACACCAGTTTTAAGGGGCTTACACTGGCTGCCGGTAGCAAGTCGAATACACTTTAAGGTGCTAGTGTTGGCGTACCGATGTGTCAATGGTTTGGCGCCGCCGAACTTTTACACATACGAACTCCTGATGGACGTCTACGCAAGGACTATGCGCCAAAACTGCACCGATGCATCACTAAGAAGAGCATTGGTGAATCTGCATTTGGAACAACAGCTCCTTGACTTTGAAATTCATTGCCCGCAAACATTCGTAATTCCAAGACGCTAAAATGTTGTATTAGTCACATCAAATATCTGTAAATGAAGAGAATATTATGTGATGGACACTATGGATGGACGATTTGTGATATATATATATATATATATATATATATATATATATATATATATATATATATATATATATATATATATATATATATATATATTAATTTTGCATTAGGATAATCACTAGATTTTAAGGTTTTCTAAATTATTTTATTTATTTATTTCTAAAATAATTTTATTTATTTATTCAGTGTTTATATTTAAATAGTATTTTATACAATGTGAATAGTATTTTATACCATGTACAGCGCATAGATCCATATAGTGAAAATTAGCGCTTTTAAAAATGCTGTATTATTATTAGTAGTAATATTATTAAGTGACTGTGGAATATCTGTAGTGTTCTGTTGATAGTACAGAATATATAGTATAAAGTTTTGTTAATATGATATTATTGTGATATGATGTTATAATAATATTTATTACCGTCATCCAAATATATATATATATATATATATATATATATATATATATATATATATATATATATATATATATATATATATATATATATATATATATATATATATATATATATATATATATATATATATATATATATATATATATATATATATATATATATATATATATATATATATATATATATATATATATATATATATATATATATATATATATATATATATATATATATATATATATATATATACGCACACACGCAAGTTTTTACCAGGCCCTCCACGTTGTTAGTCTGCCATTGGTCTTACCAAGGAAGTGGAAGCTGTTTTCTAAATCTCGGAAAGCAACAACGAGCTGACACATTCACACAATCTCCAGTGATATTTAGAATACATCGTCGTACTATTCTATTTAGAGTTGTATCTACAATTCATTGAGGGAATCAGGTTCGTTGATATTTACATATTTATCGAGTGAATAGTGGCGAGAGTTGTGGTCTGACCTCACGACTTGAGACTCTATTGCATAGACGGCGGCAGTAACCGTAGTGACTATATGTAAATACACGTATAAAAAAAAATTCTTAATAATTTTTACATTTATTAATTTATTTATTTATTCACTTATTAATTATTTTTAGTAACTTTTAAAGCGACCTTTCGATAATTGTTTTAAGAACTTTTTTAATGACGGACATTTTATTATTTATCTATTTATTTATTACCATATTTAACTTTTTAAACTTAACTGGACTTATTGTGCAATATGTGATTAAGGCCGGAGTAGCAGACGTTTTTCACTTCACGTCTGCAACGCGCACATTCACAAAAGTTTTAATATTGCGTACTTTTGGTAAACCCTTCAAAAGAATAGATCCAGTAACTTAATTGCGACATTGAGATAACTGCGACATTGAGATAACTGCGACATTGAGATAACTGCGACATTGAGATAACCTTCTGTTACAGCGTATGGAGGCGGGTTATACATAGTCACGTTTACCGGTTTTGCGGAATTTCCGACGATCCGAAATTAATCTAATAGTTTATCAGATGATTCCACAAAAACAAGATAACTGCACACATGAACTAGCATGTTATTGTCAATAGTAAACAGTTGTCTTGCAAAATGAGTCTGAAACGACACGAACGAAAACTCGAAGTTTCTCAAAAATCAATCGCTCCAGTGGCACCACCAAACGAGTGAAACTGGTATTACTGCACGTTATTGTGGATATCAGAACCGGGCAGCGACGAGTCTTGGTAACCATGTCACGTCAGTTAAATCTTAATCCGTTGTGTAAAGCATATTTTATATACATGAATTACCACGAGCCAACAAATATGGCGGGCTTGCATATTCGGGGAATTCATAGCAAGTTGGACCAATCCCATGCGCTATCGTGATTATGTTTCGGTACAAAAAGACGGTCGTTTGATTGGTAGTATGCGCGTTTGTCTCACATCACATATTGGAGAGTGGGGTGGAGTTAGCCAATACAAAACATTACATGATAATTTATTAGACCATCCCCTATTTGCTTAATCTGGCACTCAACACCGTCACGACCCACATAAGACAGTCGATCATCATTACGCAATCGTGACCAATTTAAGTCGGAATATCAACATCATATGCTGGTGGGACGATTAGTGACGTTCGTCCTGTGACAAGAGGAACGACTAGTCATGTTCGTCTTGTAATTAAACCGGACGTGTTGGACGGTCTAGTGGAACTATACCGAACAACAGAAACGCGAAAATTTCAACTTAAGTTTTAGTCATGACACAGTGAACTCGTTTGTCAACACAGCATGACGCGGCTACGTGCGGTGCCTCGATAAAGTCGAGAATCTCGTGACAGATTGGCTTGTTCAGGGCTCGCGTGCGCATGTGGAATGCACGTCGTGAATAGACGCCGTGAAGTTTAAGGGGTGAGCGAGATTTTCGAATTCAACGAGACTCCACAAACAGCTGCGTCATTCTGTGTTGACAGACGTTTGGCGAGATGTTAGGCATAGCATGCATAAATGTGACATCGGATAGTGACACGTGCGACATTGTCATTCAATTTGCCCTCGGCGACACAGTATGGGTATCGAAACTAACCCGATGCTTTGCGAAACACTGGTGCGAATTTCACTAATATTATGCACCCGTTAATTGCTTGACGCACACCCGGGAAATTTGCATCAATGGTCCGTGTCTCGTTATTCATCTGGGGAGGCTTCGCCCCCATCACGTTAGTCTGATTTGCTGTTAGTAATGATGTATGAAAAGTAGTTCATGTATTTCAAAAGGGGTTTAGCAGCACGAACAATCCCTTAGATCACAAAAGGAGTGTCGTTTTTATGCCGCATGCGATTATGCACATTGAGTGCAAAACGGGATGCAACTAAGATCATAGAAAACAAAGAACGCGCATTATGATGCATTGATTGGATTGAACAGTGTAAACTACAGTGTAAAGCGACAGGTCGTTTGAACTGACCCAGCTAACAGCTTGATCGTTGTAACACACGCACGCACGCACGCACACGCACACGCACACGCACACGCACACGCACACACACACCCGCTAATTGGTATTTCGGTGGAACAAATAAGCGGCTTTGGAATTATCAACCATAAATAAGCAGACGAGATATCAGGGCACAGCATTAACATTTCCCCACTGCACCAAATACACACTGATTAAATCTTGCTGTGTGTATAGTCTCATGTAATTGTGATTTTAATAAATAAACAAGACATTTTATTACATAAAACATGACAGTAATTACGCGATGTGTTTTGTGTTCACACGCGCCAGTCAGAGTGGGCCTTACCGATACGCTTTTTATTTCTTACCGGTCGGTATACAATACTCCGTATATCAAAACTTATAACAAATCGAACATATTTCGCACACGACACTACCGACGCATCAGCGAAAGACGTGGGCCCTTTGGTGACGAGTCATGCTCAACGTTCGTGGCACCCAAATCCGTATAGCTGTGTCTCATGTATAATTCATATTCGTGTGCTTAAAACTGTGCCTTTTCAATCAATTCAGACCATCGCGAATCGTGTTCATATATTTAGACTGTAATTAGCTTAAGTAACATGCGCTGTTGGTTTACTTAAATAATACGCAGGATCTACTTTTGTTAAGATCTTCGGACGACCTTGACTCTGATAGGTAGATCGAGTAAATTGTTAAGATCATCGGACGACCTTGACTCTGATAGGTAGATCGAGTAAATTGTTAAGATCATTGGACGACCTTGACTCTGATAGGTAGATCCAGTAAATTGCGAAAGGCCGGATAGACATAAAAATATATAGTGTCGGGTTGTACATAGCAACCTTTGCCCTAATTTCCGTTCGGCCGAACCAAAATTAATGTAATAGTTTGTCAGATGATTTCGTCAAAATTATTTAATACATTTGCAATAATGACATGTCGTTGTCGAATGATTATAACCACGAGAGATGTGAACAATTCACACGCGCAGGAAACTTAAAAGTGTCTACCCTCCAAATATGGTAAATTATCTAGTGGCGTCGTATGTCAGTGGACAAGGAAGATCATTTCACCAATGGTCTTCAACATGCCTGCACAACGCGTTGTGCCCCGATTTCAAACGGGCCTTATGACTTATGACTTATAGTATTTACGTCCAAACAGCCCTAACATAGGAGTATTTTAGTTTCAGAGTTTTCCATCTCTAGATTTAGTGAGTGCACAGCAGGTTTTTCCATTCCCTCTTTTACTTCCCCTGGCACATATACCTGGTAAATGGGACCAACAGCTTTTAGTGTCTCATCCGAAAGACTAGGCAAACTGAGGTGAAAGAAATTGTTGCCCTTTCAAAACTAGCTTTGAAAGGGCAACGGGCGGAATCCAACCACCATCCTCTCGTTTGAGAGTCCGGCATTTCAACCACTAAGCCACCGATCCGTAACTGATCACCAGACAACGGAAGCCATGACCGTTTTGTTGACACATGGAGTAAATTTGACATACACCATATGTCCATGTTTTATTATACCATTTCACACAGTGAAGGTGCCCGAGATTTGACGCCGTTTTTTTATCAAAAAACGTTCCAATCCGTTCTTAGTTGATGACGTATAATTTGTGACGTATTCCACACATGGCGGTGACGTCATAGATGGAGTACTGACGAACAACAAGTTCTGACGGGATTCCTAACCATCCTTCCACAAGTAAGTGTCAAACGAATGCGCTGCATCGGTCAGACAAGCCGGCTCTTTGCGCAATAGTACGTCCACGTTCTCCTTCCGTATCGTCATGTTGGTCGACACCCATCTCCTCTACTCTATTGTTCCTATTTGGTCTACTGGTAATTTAAGGATAAACCCCCATTAAAGCCGCTGCACACTACATGACTTATTAGGACGACTATCACTAACGCACTGACAACTCGACCGTCAGCAACCCACTATAACCTTAGTGCTGGGACAGCGGACTTCATAGGTCTACATTAAGAAGATCATAAAAAGGCTCATCGATGTCAAATCTACTGCACGTTTACTTGCATTTAGCAACCACAGCTCTAGAGTACATGAAGCTAAGCTAAAAATGTCCCACTCCAGAAACGACACATACCTACACTCCTTCTTCCCGTCATCAATCCGACTCTGGGACAGTGCACTTGTAAATACATCATCAGCCATAGCCCTATCTTCATTCAGGTCTCCACTTCATTCAGGGGCACCACATATAATAATCAAATAGACCATTGTCTCTTAAACAGTTCGTAACTATTTTACATGTTGTTGTCATTTTTATTTTGTTTTTAACTTGTAATGTAACCTTTAACATCGCATTTTAATCACCGGAAAATTCCATTGAGCCACAGCGTTCGTTCTGCTCGTTATCCTCACGTACAGTTTATTCCTCAATATTCTGGGTATCTACAATAACAAAGAAAGAAAGAAATATCAGTAAATTAGAAAGGAATAAAATTACTTAAGGCCAAACAGAAACCGAACCGAAACCTAAATATAATCAACAATGAAATACCGCCTATATGATTCATCCGCCATTAATCTGTCGGCACTTTTTTGGATCAGCGCGATCGCCTAATACAATACAATACAATGCAATACAATATAATACAATACAATATAAGATATTTCTATTTGACCTAAAATCCTCGGGAGACCCAGGCTCGGCAGCGCAAGAAAACAAAAGGGGTGAAGCAGTTCATAATCGATAAGCAGTTCCAGTTGTAAACAGTTGGATAGTTATTAATGAGGGGGTGTGGCAGGAAATGGGGGGTTGGTCCAAAATTGGGGGGAGGTTGGCCTAAAAAATAAGTGGGACGTGGGGCACGGGATGTGGGATATTGGGCGTTGGATGTTGGATCTTTAGGAAGTGTGAAGTGGGACAGGTGTTAGGTGGGCTCTAAAAATGGTGGGAGATAGGAGTTGACCCCTGAAACAGGTTGGAGACGGGAAACTGCCCCCCCAAAACAGGTGTGAGATAGGGTTTGATACCTCTGCTACACCCCTCATTAATGTCATTGCTTTTACCAAAAGCAAAATAAAAAAATAATATCTGGTGTATCACGTAAGTAGGTGCATGTTAATTAGAATAGAGCTATAATTGCTATTAACGAATGCTTTATGATTATTTTACAAATGAACCAGTTTAAGTGATAAAAGGCAGCTTAAACGTGCCTTTAGCCAATATTCGATATCTATGATTGTAAATCAAATTAAACCTATTATTAGTAAAAAAAAAGGTGACCGTGGATTCTGCACTCAGGTCAACCGAGATGCCAGCAGGTCCGAACACCGGCCACGTCGGCTCTACCGCTTGAGCATGACCCAAGCATGTCACGTGACGTAGCAGCCGTAGGAACGACAGTTCAGTGCGCGCTGAATTACTGGACTACTATTCGCTGGCTACTGTTCTGCAGCGCCTCTGCAGTGCTACAGGCGAACTACCGATTTAGGTCAAGCCCGTTTGTCGACATTTACCTATTCGCACATTAATTCTCACAATTGTCTAGACGGAAAAATGTATTGAGATAACAATGTTATGACACACTTACAGGACATACAATAACAACCATCAGAATACCATGTTTACAAACACTTATCTCCAATAATTATGTTAAAGCTGCTTTTTTCTAACAACCCCATGGTGATAATTGTATTCCACGAAGTTGTGCATTTCCAAAATGTCGGACCGTATTACAGCGCCGCGCTGCGGACGGTTACGCGATTTAAAACAATAGTAGTTCCGTAACAGTTCACCACGCGGCGCTCCAAGATGCAATGGTGATTCGTATGCGACCGACATTAAACACAATTAGTGCGCGGTCCTTGACCCACCTTCCCCTTTAGATGTTTTCTACGCCGCCACCTCCATCGCTACCACCATCGCTACCTACATATCTATGTTGATGTGATGTAGGATCGAAAGAAGATGAGATGACGACGGCGCGTAAGAGGCTTCAAGTTCTCGCCATGTTGCTTTTTTGGAGGGCGTCTTCAACAACCGACAGTAAGATTTGATTATTCTGGCCTATCTCCTCACACAGTTCTTTGTAAACCCCAGTGTACACCCTACGTCCCGACGTACACGCCACGACCCGGCGTACACGCTACGACCAGGCGTACACCCTACGCGACGAAACTAGATTTGTGATTGTTACAGCGAGTTGAGCTGAGTCGGACGAGGTGCGCGGCGTCCTAAAGCCCATTCACACGAGCGATTAATCATCCGATTGATCGGGCGACACGCACATTGTCGCATGACAAAGCGCAACTAAATTACGCGAGGGGGACAATACAAGGACTATTGAATGTCCATTCGACGCAACCCGACTCGCTTCTATTTGCGTCGATCGGGTCGTAGCGTGTAGTGAAGGATAAGTGTAGATTAGATACAAGAAAGTTCGCACTATCACAGAGAACAATAAAGGAATGGAAGATATTATCTATGGATTGTGTAAATGATAGCAGCGTGAGTATGTTAAAAAGAGACAAATATCTCAGAAGGGCGGGTTACACATAACTGTAAAATTATCTCTTGACAACCCAATGGCTTCTTTGTCCACTTGCCATCTAGTCATTCTGCGTCGGATGACAATCTTGGTAAATCTTGTTAAATCTTGTATGCCATGGTTACGTCTCACCTTATTTTTTGCATTAATGAATCCCTACAAAATGCATGGGCAGTATTATCGTGTCCCCCGTTTGCTTGCTCTGACTGCCAACCGGGGTGATTCTATTACGTCGAAATTGGGAAGTTCCACCATAATATGACGTTGCAATAGTTGGGCCTCGACATGCAGGAGTCTAGACAACCTTCTTGTTTTAGTTCAAATATAACATTACAATAAAAATACAGTAGGACGTCTTCAGTTAGCAGACATGGTCAGCAACTAGATTTCTATGTGTACAGTTAGGATGGACTTGAAGGTTATGGCAGCCGTGGCCTAGTGGTTAAGGTGTTGGACTCTAAATTCGAGGGTTGTGAGTTCAACACCCACACTGGGCACGGTTCGTTTTCGAAGCTTAGGCAATTTCGTTTGCCCTACTTTGCCTCAGTCTACTCAGCTGCAAGTGAGTACAAACACTGTTTGGAAGGTACCTGCGATGGACTAGTGTCCTGTCCAGGAGAGTCAGTATAACTGCACTCTAAGTTGCTTCGCACTACAGAAACCAGGTTTAAGCACTGGCCATATAAGCCTTCATGGCTTCCTAAGGCGTAATGTCTGGGGGATGACTTTACCTTTACCTACCTGAAGGTTATGTTTGAAGGCCAGTACGCTCGTGTAACTGTATTGCGAAAAACACGGATAAAACTGGGGGTCATATTTTCATGGGCTTAGCGCTGGCCGTGGTCAGTGGCTAGGGATGTCCATCGAGATGACGATGGTTCGATTCCACTTAACGCCGTTTCGAAGATTGGGCAATTTCGTTCACCCCTTACTGCCTGTGTGTTTTGGAAGAGATAGTAAAGCCGATGCTCCCTTCTACCTGGTGTCGATGCCAGGGGAAGTAAAAGATCCTACACAGGGGGTAAATGTGTAACCTGTCGTGGAGTCAGAGAGTGGTGGTCTCTATCTCTAACCCACTGAGTCTAGCTCCGAAGCCGGAGATGCTCCCAGGTCGGGCGTGTGAGCGGCGACCAGCAGGCAGTGTGGACGGCAGTTATGCCGTAAGCCCGCAGCCCACTAGCCGATTTTTTGTCGGGGGACAAATAATCTTTAGTTGTCGGCTAGTGTGCTGCAAATTCCGACAAGATCAGGGCTTGTTGGACAGTGTTAGATCTCAAGACGTCCTGACGGGCCTTTTCGGCTAGTGTGCTGCGAATTCCGACAAGATCAGGGCTTGTTGGACAGTGCTAGATCTCAAGACGTCCTGACGGGCCTTTTCGGCTAGTGTGCTGCAGACTCCGACAAATTGTCGGGGCTCGCGCGATGAGTGACCAATAGGAAGCGTGATTGCAGTCACGCGCACAAACGTCATTGTAAACATGGCGGCCCCCAGTGATGCGGCCACGATGACAAACGGGAACACGCCTCAGTTAGACTTCCTGGTGTGTTACACACGAATGTAGGGCACAGTAATTTTAGATATGTGTAATTTAAAAAAAAATCATATTATCTGACACAACTGCATTTGAGCAGGCACATTGATTGGCAAGTTTGCTGGTAGAACATGTTGATTGTGTAACTATGGATTTTTTTATTATTTCTATAGGTAGAAGGAATTTGCTTATTTTCTTGACTGTGTCTCCTTATCCTCCGTAGCATAATCAAGACGGCCAAAGCTAGCTTCTGTCTTCTTCTCCGCATCGCTGCCACATGTCTCACGTAGTTATACTCCAAACAGCCCAATATTGAGCTAACGCAGGAGTTTGGACCAACGGGTTTTAGTGTCTCTTCCGAAAGACATGGGCAAAGTGGGGTGAACGAAATTGCCCAAGCTTAGAAACGGAGTCGAACCATTGTCCTCTCGATCGACAGGCGGGTGCTCTAACCATGAGACCACCGCTCCCCCTAGTGGTGTGAGCGCCGCCATGTTCCCTTAATTCCAAATTCGCCACTAGAGGCGTGCTCGTCGCGACAAAATATCGGTTAGTAGCTGATGGCCCAACACATTTAACCCCATTGAAAAATGTCCAGTTCCCCGACGAAACATCGGGTAGTGTGCTGGGGCTTTAGTTGACTTCCAACAGGGGTATGAAGCAATATATAAGATAGGATAAATATAGCCAACATTTTAGCGCCCCATGAAGGTCGGAAAATACTAATTTTGCGTGCTCCCCTTCTAAATCAGTAAGTATGACCCAAGCGAGTGTTTGGTCAAACATTAAGTGAAGTGAAAATGTAAGCGCTGAAAACCCACGATTTCCACCCTTGATGAAACGTTGTCATGTGATCGGCAAGAGGGTGGAAGTGACGTCCAGGAGCCGGATTTGCCCCGCAAAGCGTAAAGTTTACACCTTTTTGGAAATCCACTATTTTGAGACTTACCAGACTTACTAACGACTAAAGTCAATTCTTTCGATGAACAAAACAAAAACACTTTGACCAGAAATACGCATTTTTAAATTAAATCGACCGCGGACGTTACTCAAACTATCGACACACTGCATGGACGTCAACAAACCGGATTCGCCATAGGCTAAATAGGTTGAGGATGGATTTATAGAGTTATATGTCGATGAGTTTCCTTCATTCGGGGAACGGGGAACATTTCTTTATCCCGGACACTCCCTCGAATATATTCCCCGCGGACGTTTCCCGTCGCTAAAATGAATAGCCGGATGTTTCAAGTCGAAACAATAGACAAACAAGTAAAACATAAATAAATACACACATAGCACATGTCAGTATAATTCTAAGGGCATCAGTCAATTTGAAAATCTTTAAAAATAGCATAAAATAAAATAATAGGTAATTTAATTAATACAATTAATGGTAATTTCGTTCATCCAACGTTACTTCGGTTCACTCAGCCGTAAATGAATACCTGGTTACATACAGTAGTGGATATGTGAACGAATAATCTTCGCGCTGGAATTGCAGCGTGGCTGAATGCTTCTATTTGTAGTCAAGTTGGCGCTTGAATGAACAGTCCCAAGGACTGGATACAGCGCTGTATAAGAACGTACCGTTTACCTTTTACATTTCATCTTTTACCTTTACCTGTTGCAGTTATCGATTGTTCTGTACTGTACGAACAAGGCACGCGTGATTCGGGAGTATATGAGGTCAACTGGGGTAACAGCGTTATGGTGAACATCACGTGCGACATGCGGGGCAAAGGGTGGACGGTGCGTATTAGGGGGCCACTACCTGTATAACCATTGCAATGTTATTGCGATAGTTTCATATCTATCGCGATAGCATTGCGATAGTATAACGAAATAGGGAATGATGGCCAGGAAACAGTCCCAAGCCGTTGATGAGTGGTGCTATCACGTGACCTTGGAGGTAGTTGATTAAACATACTGAATCCTCGAATGGCACTGCTCTAAGCTGGCAATTGTTGATATTAAAAATACATAAAATTATCCAATATATTTTTTTAATTTCTATTCCCATTTCTCCTCCTCATAGCAATTCATTCAGCTGCATCAAGCTGTATGAAATGATGCGGATAGGTGTTTAGATAATGCTTAGTAACATGGGTGAAAGCTTTTCTGAGAAGTAAAGATTATGTTCGAATGAACATATTTGCCAGGGGGTGAAGTGTAAAGTGCTCTGAGCAGGTCTAAAGGCCGGACACTACTGAGATTTAGCTTTGTTCCGGCATCTTTAAAAT
Source organism: Lamellibrachia satsuma (assembly GCA_033239005.1). Classification (NCBI taxonomy): domain Eukaryota; kingdom Metazoa; phylum Annelida; class Polychaeta; order Sabellida; family Siboglinidae; genus Lamellibrachia; species Lamellibrachia satsuma. The sequence goes on along the minus strand of BSQZ01000003.1, from coordinate 12,584,090 downwards.
ATCCATAGGCAGCTCCGATCATCCATTTCACAACAATTCATTTTTCCTAAAGCTAAACCTAACTTATACAAAAGTGCTTTCTTTGTCGCAACGCCTGTGGTCTGAGATGAACTACCCATCGCTATAAAATCATTTGACACTTCCTACCTTCCGAAAAAACTCAAGACATATTTATTCCAGTTTACATTTCCACCATGAATCTTCGGTGGCCCCTCGTTCTGATATTGACTTTTGACTATTGACTGTTTACGAATCTAATAACAATAGTAATAGTTATAATAGTAATAATAATAGTAACAATACTAATATTAATAATATATAAAATACTTCTATTGCGCTAAAATCTTTGGGAGACCCAAGCTCTGCAGCGCACCAAAGCAAACGGGGGTTAAGCCGTTCCTAATCGATAAGCCGTTCCTAATCGATAAGCCGTTCCTAATCGATAAGCAGTTCCAGTTGTAAACAGTTTGATTGGCACGCTGGGGAGCTATGGAGGATAAGCGAGTTTAAACAGGTGGGTTTTCAATATACGGCGAGTG
>BSQZ01000003.1:12513551-12578551 GCA_033239005.1 Lamellibrachia satsuma | reverse complement strand
ATTGAAGTCACAAAAATAAATGTTAAATTACACGGTATTGTACATTTGGGAAATCGAAGGTGGAATAAGTGAATAGGCTGCCTGCTGTCTTGTTTCCTCGGTAGATGACAACGAGTGTCTGGTTTCTCCATGTGAGAACGGTGGCAGCTGTACTAACTATGCCGGCACATTCGAATGCACATGTAATATGGGCTACCGGGGAGAAACGTGCAACGAAGGTAAGTACCGACCGACCGACCGACCGACCGACCGACCGACCGACCGACCGACCGACCGACCGACCGACCGACCGACCGACCGACCGACCGACCGACCGACCGACCGACCGACCGACCGACCGACCGACCGACCGACCGACCGACCGACCGACCGACCGACCGACCGACCGACCGACCGACCGACCGACCGACCGACCGACCGACCGACCGACCGACCGACCGACCGACCGACCGACCGACCGACCGACCGACCGACCGACCGACCGACCGACCGACCGACCGACCGACCGACCGACCGACCGACCGACCGACCGACCGACCGACCGACCGACCGACCGACCGACCGACCGACCGACCGACCGACCGACCGACCGATCGACCGACCGACCGACCGACCGACCGACCGACCGACCGACCGACCGACCGACCGACCGACCGACCGACCGACCGACCGACCGACCGACCGACCGACCGACCGACCGACCGACCGACCGACCGACCGACCGACCGACCGACCGACCGACCGACCGACCGAACAACCACCACCTCCATCACGACCGCCACCGCCACCGCCACCACTACCACCACCACCACTGCCAATACCAGTGCAGTTGGTCGCTTCAGCAGATTTGACTGTATATGATCAATGAACGGTCCCCACTGTTTCAGATAAAGACGAATGCTACTTACAAAGTTGCGAGCATGGCGGGACGTGCATCAACACGATGGGTAGCTACACCTGCCAGTGCGTCCCTGGCTACATGGGCGGATTGTGCGGGACAGGTAGACTTCTAAGATTGTGCGGGACAGGTAGACTTTTAAGATTGTGCGGGACAGGTAGGCTTTTGTTGAATGTATGCATCTATGTATGTATATGATTGAAATTTTTTATTGTTTTGTTATGGGTCTAAAGATTTAACAAGATTTAACAAGATTGCCATCTCGAACAACAAGTTCCAGATGGCAAGTGGACAAGGAAGCCATTGGCTTATCGAGAGTCCAACAATTTTCTCATCTATGTGTAGCCCGCCCTTATCAGATATCTGTCAATTCTATTTTTAAACATATTCACACTACTAGCATTAACACAATCATTTGGCAGTTTCTTCCATTCATTTATCACCCTCTGTGAGAAAGAGTACTTTCTCATGTCCAACCTACACTGCTCCTTAACTAATGCTGCTTTGTGTCCTCTGGTTCTACTGCCTTCTTTAAGTTTGAAGAACATATTCCTATCAACATCCTCATAACCGTTCACTATTTTAAACACTTCTATTTGGTCTCCTCTTAGTCTCCTGGTCTCTAGTGTTGTCAAACCACATTGTAATAAGCGACTTTCGTAACTAAGGTCTCTTAATTCTGGAATCATCTTAGTTGCTCTTCGTTTTATTCTTTCTAGCTTATCTATGTCTTTTTTACGATATGGCCTCCATGCTTGAATACAATATTCCAAATGTGGTCTAACTATTGCTTTGTACAGGGGTACAATTAGATGTTTCTCCTTATACGTGATAGTTCTCCTAATTAGCCCTATAATTTGATTTCCTTTCGAAGCAGCAATCCCACATTGCTCTGAAACTTTCATGTCAGCATTAAATGTTACTCCTAAATCCTTTTCTTGTGTGGTTCTACCTAGTACAGCATCCCCCATTTTATATTCCTCGTCCATATTTCCATGTCCTATGTGTATACATTTACACTTCCCAAAATTGAATAACATTTGCCATTTTTCTGACCATTTAACTAATTTTTCCAGATCATCCTGTAAACTTTGGTTATATGTATCATTAGTAACTAAATTTGAGTACTTTGCTAGATATGTCATCCTCCAAATCATTTATTTATATTAAAAACAGTATAGGGCCTAATACTGATCCCTAAGGTACCCCACTCAAAACAGATTTCCAGTTTGAAATCTCACCATCTACTATTACTCTCTGTCTTCTGTGTGTAAGCCACTTTTCTATCCAATTGATTACATCATTGCATATACCATGGGCTTTTAGTTTAAGTAACAATCTTTGATGTGGCACTTTATCGAAAGCTTTCTGATAATCTAAGTAGACAACATCCACTGGTGACCCGTCATCTACCTACTTTGTAACTTCTTCTAAAAAACATAAGAGATTGGTTAGACATGACCTTGCTTTTAGGAATCCATGTTGAGATGTATTTATTAATTTATGTTTTACGAGGAATTCCACCATGTGGTCTCTAATTAATGTTTCGAGTAATTTACATACAACTGATGTTAAACTCACTGGTCTGTAATTTTCTGGCTTCCTCCTCGATCCCTTCTTAAATAGCGGCGTAATGTTTGCTTCTTTCCATTCTGAAGGAACTATTCCTTCTTCTAGTGACAAGTTAAATAAGTTTGCAAGTGGTGTACTAATTTGCTCAACAATTTCCTTAAGCAGTTTTGGTGGTATCCCATCAACTCCAGGTGATTTATTATCTTTCATCTTCTTAATTTTTTTGCTATCATTTCAGGAGTTACAAATAATTGCCCTAAATGTTCTGATTTATTGCCCTCAAATTTAGTCAATGGAACTGGAAGTGAGCTGATATCTTCTGTGGTAAAAACTGAGCTGAAATACTCATTCAGGATCTCTGCCATTTGGAATCCATCTGAAATTATGTTTTCACTGTTGTTTTCCAGTGGTCCGACCTTACCTTGAACTTTCTGTTTACTCCTTACATAAGTATAGAAACTCTTGCTGTCATTTTTTTATATTACCTGCCAATTTGTTTTTCAGAGGTTCTTTTAGATTTTCAAATTTCAGTTGTAGCTAGGTTAAGTGCCTCTTTGTAGTTTGTGTAGTCTTCTACATTTCTAGTGTGTTTATAGACCCTCCAGAGCATCTGTTTGTGAGCAATTTTTCTAATAGCCTCTTTTGACAGGTGTTTTTTCTGGATCTTTTCCCTTGTTTTCTTAATGGAATAAATTTCTCAATAATGCAATCAATCTCATATTTTAAACAAGTCCAGCATTCTGCTGCTGTCTTGTCTAAATAAACCATTACTAACGTTGCGTGCAGCAGCTGCTGCTGCTGCTGCTACTGCTGCTGCTGCCGCTACTGCTGCCGCTGCTACCGCTGCTGCTGCTGCTGCTGCTGCTGCTCATGATGTCTGTCCAGTGCTCTGTCTTTGTGTGCAGATATCGACGAGTGCGGCAGCAACCCTTGCGATCATGGAGGCACCTGTAATGACGAAGTGAACGGATTCACATGCACGTGCACATCTAGCTTCAATGGGACGACCTGTTTCACCGGTATGTCATGGTAATGATGACGATGACGATAACAATGACGATGACGATAACAATGACGATGACGATGACAATAATAATGATAATGATAAAGACTATAAAAATAACGCTGACAATTACAACGATAATGACAATGACAATGACAGCGACAGCGACAGCGACAGCGACAGCGACAGCGACAACGACAACGACAACGATATTGACAATGACAGTGACAGTGACAGTGACAGCGACAGCGACAGCGACAGCGACAGCGACAGCGACAGCGACAGCGACAACGACAACGACAACGATATTGATATTGATATTGATATTGGTGTTGATATTGATATTGATAATGATACTGATAATGACAAGGACAATGACAATAATAATAGTAGTGAAAATTATAATAATAATAATGATAATAGCGATAACATTGATAATAATGATAATAATAATGAGAATGATGAAAAATAATAATGATAATGATGATAGCAATGATAATAATAATAAAAATGATGATGATGATGATGATAATAACGATACTGATAATAGTAATGATAATAACAATAGTAATAATAATAATGATAATGATGATAATAATAATAATAATAAACATTATGGTTCACTAAAACATAACGATGACGGTGACAACGACAGCAACAGCGATAACGATAATGATAACGATACTAATAGTGAAAATAATAATAATAATAATAATGATAGCAATGGTAATAATGATTATAATAATAGTAATAATAATAACAATAATAATAAACATTACTGTTGACTAAAACACATTTGGACGGTTACTAAGTTATAACAGATTTTGTGTCTATAAATCTGGTCAACATAGCTACGTGAAAAGCTTTGATCTCTGATCGCGTTACCAACTTTAACCAATCACACTTGCTTCGTGTTGAACAGATGTGAACGAATGCGATCAATCGCCATGCCAAAACGAGGGAGAGTGTACCAACTACGTCGGGACGTATTTGTGTGCTTGCAAAGACGGTTTCACCGGGGACAACTGCGACCTAGGTAGGTCTCACTGAGTCGGTCTCGTTGAGTCGGCCTTATTGAGTCGGTCTCACTGAGTCGGTCTTATTAAGTCGGTCTTATTGAACATATCTCACTGAGTCGGTCTCATTGAGTAGGTATCATTGAGTGAGTCTGATTGAGTTGGTTTCATTGAGTCAGTCTGATTGAGTCGGTCTCATTGAGTCGGTCTCATTGACCGCCACACCCCGCGGTAAACATCTGATCAGACCCACCCACCCACCCACCCACCCACCCACCCACCCACCCACCCACCCACCCACCCACCCACCCACCCACCCACCCACCCACCCACCCACCCACCCACTCACTCACTCACTCACTCATTCACTCAGTAATATTATATTCAACATATTTAGTGATGAGCCCCACAAATGCCTTCGTGATGCCATTGTATGCTTTGAACGACAACGTTGTTTTTGTGCGTAACATCATATAATATATTAATGCACATTCCATTGGAAAATTATCAAGATCTACTCACGGAAAAGAGGGAACCATCCTTCTTATCAACATTCGTCGGAATTTACCGGACTCACTCGTATTGTCTGTACATTTCGCCTTTTTAATTTCTGTTCTGGTTCACGGCGAACGAAGATGTGAAATTACATGTGCTTAAGAACGGCCTCGTGTGCAACAAATAGAGCGATTTTACCTTAACAAAATGAGCACTTTTGAAACTTCCAAAAAAAGCGGAATCGTTCGTCGGGGTTTCCCCGTCAAAAATCGGTAATGTTGATACCTATGATCTCAGTGCGGTTATTCTTGTGTACATATGGTGAGCAGCGGGAATGTTTGCTTGACATCAGTATGTAATCGAAATGGTTTACAACTTCAAATTTTGATCAATCAAAATGCTAAATATAATTATTATATTATTTTAATGCATGTGGTCAAACATACTGAAAAAAGTAGAGTAGAGGTTGAGTCACTCGATTAGGTGCAGATATAGCTGCTCAGTTGTGATCTTTAGCGTTAACAGCAACAACAACAACAGGCAACGGTGGCAACAAGTGGCAACAACAGCGGCGGCGGCGGCGGCGGCGGCGGCAGCAGCAGCAGCAGCAACGACAACAACACCACCATCACCATCACCATTACAACTACCATCACCAACAACATAAATTATATACGACGTCAATATTATACTAAATCGAAACGGAATCAGCAGAAACAGCTATACATATTTACAAGCTGTAACCTTTGCGTATCGGTGGTCGAGTAGTAGAGCGTCGGAATTTTCGGTCGAGGGACCGGGGTTCAAAACCACCTGCTGCCATTTCGAAGCTTGGGCAACTTCGGTCACCCCACTTTGCCTGTCTTTCGGAAGAGACACTAAAAGCCGTTAGTCCCTTCTATCTGGTGTCTATGCCAAAAAAAAATCGTGCACAGAGAAAAGGACAAAACTGTTGTGGACTCACAGAGCTGGTGATCTTATTCTCTAAACTAGCATTGCTTTAAATATCCTGACTTATGGACTCTGCCAATTAACGTAGTAGAACAAATGCATCTATGTTGACGGTTCCAGACGCCGATGAATGTGAAAGCCTGCCTTGCATGAACGGGGCCAACTGCACGAACATGTACAAGGCCTTCAGTTGCATGTGTCCTATAAGCTTCACAGGCCCCATTTGTGTTTCTGGTGAGTGAATGGAGGCATCGTGCTATCGCCCACCATTGTAATAACCATCTTGAATCATCGCACGCACGTTGGCGTAGGGGAGACCGGGGCAAGTTGTTACAATTTTCAGTTCAAGTAATTTATTTTTTAAAGTATGTTATACGCATTATTTCTGTCAACGTATACATTTAATTTATTAATCGCGTTAATAAAATGTGCCATACCATTGACATTCCATATTGTAGTTCGGTAGATATGTGAAGTGTCCCAAGCGCGGTAGACTGTAACAACTAGCCCCGTAAACGGGGCAAGTTGATACATCATACGGGGCAATTTGTTACAGCAGATAACCCATTGATCGCAAAGCAAGTGTCACTTGTTCATGTTACTTTTATTACATTAATTGGATCATACACACTTATACATCTTATACACACTTATACATCTTATACACATTTATATCTCTCATAACACTGTACATAACAATGTACGTTTTCACAGCTTCATATATTAAGCTTTTAGTTTTAGTTATCAAACTCACTCCCCGGATTCTTACATAACAAACACATACATACATACATACATACATACATTCATACACACACACACACACACACACACATATATATATATATATATATATATATATATATATATATATATATATATATATATATATAAGACTTTTACTTGATTGCATGATACACACATACACACACACGCACACACACACACACACACACACACACACACACACACACACACACACACACACACACACGCACGCACTCAGACACACGTGCAAGAACAACCACATTTCAAGGAATCCTGCAATATTTATTAATTGCTCAAAAAGGGCTGTGCCATAGAACATTAACAAGATTTAAAAAGATTGCCATACAAGGCAAAACACCCAGATGTAAGACGGACAAGGAAGCCATTGGCCTATCGAGAGTTCAACAAATCTATGTGTAACACGCCGTTCTGAGATATTTGTTAGTTATATTTGACGCTGCTCGCATTTACAGTACTTCTCACGAACCCGTTCGATAGACTTCACAAATGAAGCACGTTTACACGTTGTGAATAAATCAGTTTTAATCAACGCCCAAGAATTATTATTGTTGTTATAACTTGCCCGAGCATTGTTATTGTTGTTATAACTTGCCCGAGCATTGCTATTGTTGTTATAACTTGCCCGAACACAATTGTAACAATTTGCCCAAACACAATTTGTGCAGTTGAACATACGTAGACAATAAGAACTCCATAATTTTTTTTAACTTCTACTTGGCATAACCCTTTATACTCTATGGTAGACGTGTTTCAACTTTCATTCATGAAACCTAAAAATTGGCTGCGTGAGATGAGATTATGTGGGCATACCAAAAAAAGTTACAGGTGGTTAAAAAGTTAATTTTGTCTTCCCAACACCCCATGTTGGGACTTCCAACCAACTACTGTCGACGGTGTCTCCATATGTGTGATATGTTTTCGTAAAAGGACTGTGTAACAACTTGCCCCTGTATACAACTAGCACCGGGTCCCTGTGCCCTCTGTCATTGCCCAGTCTGGTTGCCATGACAATCCGATTCCTTTCTGCAGGATATTGCTGCAAGGACACACACGAATTCCATCACTAAAATGCATACCAATACAATGTGTTGACTTCTTAGCACAGGCTGGCAGACAACAGAAAATTCTTAATGTATTACGTACGAGGTTTGTTTTTAACATTGGTTAAACACAACAGGAACACGAACCTAAATAAATGTGACATTGTAAAAAAAACAGCGAGTTGTTTATATCAAGGTACTGATAATAGAGTTCGTTCATTCGTTCGTTAGTTCAATCATTCGTTCCCTAGCTCGTTCTTTCGTTTGTTCGTGCGTTCACTCGCTCGCTCGCTCGCTCGCGCACTCACTCACTCACTCACTCACTCACTCACTCACCCACCCACCCACCCACTCACCCACTCACTGACACACTCACTCACTCACTCGCTCACTCACTCACTCACTCACTCACTCACTCACTCACTCACTCACTCACTCACCCACCCACCCACCCACTCACTCACTCACTCACTCACTCGCTTACTCACTCTTTCACTCACTCACTCACTCACTCACTCACTCACTCATTCACCCACCCACCCACCCACCCACTCACTCACTCACTCACTCACTCATTCACTCAGTAATATTATATTCAACATATTTAGTGATGAGCCCCACAAATGCCTTCGTGATGCCATTGTATGCTTTGAACGACAACATTGTTTTTGTGCGTAACATCATATAATATAGTAATGCACATTCCATTGGAAAATTATCAAGATCTACTCACGGAAAAGAGGGAACCATCCTTCTTATCAACATTCGTCGGAATTTACCGGACTCACTCGTATTGTCTGTACATTTCGCCTTTTTAATTTCTGTTCTGGTTCACGGCGAACGAAGATGTGAAATCACATGTGCTTAAGAACGGCCTCGTGTGCAACAAATAGAGCGATTTTACCTTAACAAAATGAGCACTTTTGAAACTTCCAAAAAAAGCGGAATCGTTCGTCGGGGTTTCCCCGTCAAAAATCGGTAATGTTGATACCTATGATCTCAGTGTGGTTATTCTTGTGTACATATGGTGAGCAGCGGGAATGTTTGCTTGACATCAGTATGTAATCGAAATGGTTTACAACTTCAAATTTTGATCAATCAAAATGCTAAATATAATTATTATATTATTTTAATGCATGTGGTCAAACATACTGAAAAAGTAGATTTAAATGTGTTTTCATTATATATATATATATATATATATATATATATATATATATATATATATTATTTATTTTATTGGACTATAAGTACAGTTATGAACATTTTAATTAATTAATTAATTTTAAAGCGCAGTGATCCGAATAGTACGCGAATCTGCGTGTATTATTATTATTATTATTATTAATAGTAGTAGTTGTACTATTATTATTATTATTAGTATTAGTAGTAGCAGTTGTTGTACTATTATTATTATTATTATTAGTAGTAGTAGTAGTTGTACTATTATTATTGTTAGTAGTAGTTGTACTATTATTATTATTATTATTATTATTAGTAGTAGTAGTAGTAGTAGTAGTTGTATTATTATTATTATTAGTAGTAGTAGTAGACGTAGTTGTACTATTATTATTGTTAGTAGTAGTAGTTGTATTATTATTATTATTATTATTATTAGTAGTAGTAGTAGTAGTAGTAGTAGTAGTAGTAGCAGTAGTACTATTATTAGTATTGATATTAGTATTATTATTATCTTCATTTTCATCGTTATTATCATTAACATCATTATCATTATAATAATAATTATAATGGCAATAATAACAACAATAACATTAATAATAATAATATTACTAATGATAACAATCATCATCATCATAATCATAATCATCGTCTTCATTATTACTGCAATGTATGTTCGTGTTCTTGTCAGACGTCGATGAATGTGTGTCTCGCCCGCCTTGCATGCACGGCGGCACCTGTACCAACGGCTACGGTGACTACTTGTGCGCCTGTGCCGTAGGCTACGAGGGCAAAGACTGCGAGACAGGTATTTCGTGGGGGCGACTATTGGGGGTAGTTTTAGTGTTGCGATAGTATCGCGATAACTGTATAACTATTGTTGTTTAACTACCGAGATATATCATATGGACTGGAGATTCATTGGGACAAACTTGCTGACCGCAATGAAGAACCGAAACCACTGGAAGGGAGTGATCATGTCACCACGTTAAGTGGACGACGTAAGAAAGTACATAATCAGCGAGTAGTCAGAGAAAAACGTAATTGATGCATGGTGCTATCCCGTAGCCTTGGAGGTAGTTGATGCATGGCGCTATCCCGTAGCCTTGGAGGTAGTTGATGCATGGCGCTATCCCGTAGCCTTGGAGGTAGTTGATGCATGGCGCTATCCCGTAGCCTTGGAGGTAGTTGATGCATGGCGCTATCCCGTAGCCTTGGAGGTAGTTGATGCATGGCGCTATCCCGTAGCCTTGCAGGTAGTTGATGCATGGCGCTATCCCGTAGCCTTGCAGGTAGTTGATTAAAACTGGTGAACCCGTGAATGATGTTTTGCCAACTATGGTTACTATCGATAGTTCAGTGTACTATCGACGATATCTATAAATAATTCAATAGTACTGCATCGTCACATCGACTATTGGGATGCACGGACTATTATTTCACCTCTAATATTTCGTGTGCCTGACAAGCTTCATTATATGCATTGACTGTACATGACCCATATATAAACGGAGAGCGTAGTCTCTGTCTGTGTAGCCAACCGGAGTACTGCGTAGGATGTAAATGAGCAATCAGCAATTTTTGGCATTAGACAGGCACCGGAGCACCTGGTGCAACGGAGCACCTGGTGCAACGGAGCACCTGGTGCATCGGAGCACCTGGTGCAACGGAGCACCTGGTGCATCGGAGCACCTGGTGCAACGGAGCACCTGGTGCAACGGAGCACCTGGTGCAACGGAGCACCTGGTGCAACGGAACACCTGGTGCATCGGAGCACCTGGTGCAACGGAGCACCTGGTGCAACGGAGCACCTGGTGCAACGAAGCGCCTGGTGCAACGGAACACCTGGTGTAACGGAGCATCTGGTGCACCGGAGCACCTGGTGCAACGGAGCACCTGGTGCAACGGAGCACCTGGTGCAGCGGATGTATTGAAAAACTAAATAGTACACTCACGGTTCACATGGTTTTGCAAACATATGAAAAAAATATTACTTGCAAGAATAATTATGTCACTGCATCTCCTTGGACAATGCACCATTCTCACCTAATCACATTTTATATTGTGTTGTTTCCTTCACATTGGTTGCAGCGGTGTCAGTCGTTCTACTGTTTTAGAATGAGTAGTTAACTGTACGTAGGGTGGCTCCTGTGAGAGCAGCTAGTTCTTAGATTATCCCTGTCCTTTATTATATTTGTGTTATATTTATGTCTGTTTGTCTGTAACTGATGCTTTTTATGTGCAGAGACAGACGAATGCAGTAGTAGCCCATGTTTGCAAAAAGGAACGTGCATAGACCTGCTGGCAGGCTACCGGTGCGCCTGTCTGGAAGACTTCGGGGGAGAACTGTGTGAAATCAGTGAGTCCCCAAACAGCCAAGTGTTTGTGGAGTCCTGGCCAATGTTTGTGTGCACATGGATGTTGTCAACTAAAGTTGTGTGCGCGTGTGCGTGCGTACGTGTGTATGTGCGTGTGTGTATGCATGTGCGTGTGTGCGTGCGTGTGTGTATGTGTGTGTGTATGTGTGCGCGCGAGTACGTGGACGTTATTAACTCTAGTCGTGCGTGTGCGCGTGTACGCCCGTTTGTGTGTATGCGTGCATGTGCGCGCGATGTTAACAGCATACCGACACTACGCTGCAACCGTGTTGCAGATGTAGACATGTGCCTTAGTTCGCCCTGTCTCCGTAAGGGAAATTGTTCGGACGAAGTTCGCGGATTTACCTGCTCCTGCCGTCCTGGGTATGCGGGACGTGTCTGTGAGATAGGTGAGTTGATGGGCCTGTGTATATGTATGCACATCTCTTGAACGATGTCACAAGGCTGGCATCACAACAAGATATTGTCATCATCGAACTCAATGGATTATCAAGATATGTTTACACACGTGTGCTTGCAGTAATTTTGAAACCAATTTTGTGTTTCCAATGTCAAACCTGAACCGACGAGTCAGGACGGAATGTCTGTAACGATGGGCGGGTCTGCATGTTGCTGGAAATGCTCCTTCCACCTCTCTATCTTCTGTTTCGCGACTGTGTTGACATTTCCATTCGCGTCATTCAATGGGAGGTTCTGGTTAGGACCTGTATCTCCTTTCAGCTTCTTGGAGATTTGGTAGAGCGACTTCATATCCTTTCTTATTGCTGCTGCTTCTGCGAGGTTTTCAATGTAAGATAGTAAGATAAAACTTTGCTTTGTTTGGCATCCTGTAGAAGTGTACGACTGCGCTAGTCAACCGTGCGCGAATGGAGGGACTTGTGAGGACATGGATGGATACTATCATTGTCTCTGTTTGGATCGCTACACGGGGGAGCGCTGTGACATCGGTAAGTTATTCTTGAAGATTCACCATCCACACACACGCATACACACACACAAACACACACACACACACACACACACACACACACACACACACACACACACACACACACACACACACACACACACACACACACACACACACACACACACACACACACACTCACACACACACACACACACACACACACACACACACACACACACACACACACACACATACACACACACGCACGCACACACATACACACAAGCGCAATGTTTTTCCATTGTCTTCCCGCAAAAAAATGTTCGCCCTTATTTGTCATAGCTGTTCCAGTAATGTTTACGATTCGCTTGGCGTAAACATTATATGTCATGGTAGGTTGATGTTAGACAATTTTACGACCAGTCGAATTCTCTTGAATATTGGAGTTTTATTCACCTGAATACCGGACACCTGCTGAAATGAGCGCCAATTAAAAACTAATACATATATTTTAATTATTTGTATCCTTATATTAAACTAACATAACAATATTTTCGATTCGTTTGTGTAAAGGTTTCAATAATACATGGTGGCAAAAACTCATTATTTGTTGTTAATAGGTGTATCTAACTTAGAGCCAATTCCAGCGCCACGTAGCATGAATTGGTATATACATACGGAGAATATGCATGCATTATTTAGACGACACTAGAACCTTCTATTACATACAGCAGATTAAACATTAAAGATTAAAATGTATGCACATACAGGTATCCACGCATCCGCTGTAGTGACAATACGTGCAACCTCACTGATGCTATTAAGGCAATGAAACTTGCATTTGCAGAAAGCAGTGCGTTCCATAGAAATGTTTCCACAAAAGAGTACTTGAATAATTATCTGCTTTGTAGGAATGAATATCGAAGATAGTTATGCTATAGCTGCATAACTAGTGCAATATTATTGCAATATTGCGACAGTTTTATGACTATCGCGATAGTATTGCGATAGTATTGCGATAGTATCACAGAAACCGTCCCAAACCGTAATTAATCACTTTGTCGCACTTTTCACGATAACTATCGGTAATTAAATTTACAATCGATAGTATTGCATCATCACACAACTATTGGGATGCATCGACTGTTCGATGTATTGTTACACTTGTACTGTTTTGGACACGTCTTGAAGTGTTATCCCAATGGGCGCCCAAACGTTTCCCAACTTCGTCCAACCAAACTCTTCTGTGGGGATAGATCTGAAGAAACCTTTGCAGACTCGAGAGTGTGCGTCATCAACCCGTGTTTGTGGGGAGGAACATGCCGCAACGACTCCGGTGTCGTGTCGTGCTTCTGTCCCCAAGGTTTCGCAGGGACTCTGTGCGACATAGGTAAGCGCCTCAATATCGCCCAACGTAACAGGAACATACATAGGTAAGCGCCTCAATATCGCCCAACGTAACAGGAACATACGTAGGTAAGCGCCTCAATATCGCCCAACGTAACAGGAACATACGTATAGGGAAAAGAGCTAATTATACATCTCGTTAATGGAATAGTTAGGCCTCGTTTAGAGTATACAAAGGAGACCAAATAAACTGATTCCAGAAATGAGACACCGAAGTAATGAAAGGCGGCAAAAATGTGGTTTAATAACCCTAGAGTCAAGGAGGTTAAGAGCCGATTAAATTTATGTGATTTGGATCTTGAATGGGTACAAAAGTATTGACATAAATATTGCTTTCTTACTAAAGAAAGATAAAAGATCTAGAGAAAACGTAATGTTGATGAAGGAACAGTGCAGATTAGATATCAGAAAGTATTAATTCTCAGGACAACAAAGGAATGTAACAAAGTATCGATAGATTGTGTAAATACATAAGCGTGACTCTTTTAAAAAAAATGACAAATATCTCAGAGAGGCTGGTTACGCATCAATGACATTTTTTTGGACTCTCGATTAGCCAACGGCTTCACTGGTCTTCATCATCATCCGTCAAGTTGACAGTGCTCCGATTCGATTTTTCAGTTACCGCTCAGATTTACGGGGCTCGAGTACGGGAAATTAACTTTAATTGGTAGTGGGCCAATCGACAATATGGGAATACTCTTTGAAGTTTGTGGGCAGCTTGTCTAGTTCCCAAATGACAAATCTACGTTTCAACAATTCGATCTATATATATATATATATATATATATATATATATATATATATATATATATATATATATATATATATATATATATATATATATATATATATATATAACACCATATTATATAATTGCCTAGATTATATACCCATATATATATATATATATATATATATATATATATATATATATATATATATATATATATATATATATATATATATATATATATACATATATATATATATACATATATATATATATATATATATATATATATATATATATATATATATATATATATATATATATATATATATATATATATATATATATATATATATATATATATATATATATATATATATATATATATATATATATATATATATATATATATATATATATATATATATATATATATATATATATATATATATATATATATATATATATATATATATATATATATATATATATATATATATATATATATATATATATATGTATATATATATATATATATATATATATATATATGTATATATATATATATATATACGGGTATCTAATATAGACAATATTATATATATATATATATATATATATATATATATATATATATATATATATATATATATTGGTATATAATCTAGACAATAATATCGTATGGTGTTGTACATAAAAACAGACGACACGATAAAATAAGTATGCAAGGATAAATTAAAAAGAATATGTATATATATATATATATATATATATATATATATATATATATATATATATATATATATATATATATATATATATATATATATATATATATATACTTAATCGTATGTTATGTTAAAATAGCTGGATATTTTTGCTCTTAAAAACTGTAATATCCTTATACCTTGAGGTAACACATTTCACAATTTCGTTGCTGATATTTTGAAAGCACGGTCTCCGAGCGCCTTTCGCATTGTCCTTGGCACATCTTGTGTAAGTGCATCACGGGATTTCACTCCATGTCGTGTGTGTCTGAAGGTGAACACCTCTGTCAACTACTCGGGCCATGACCATGCAGTGCCTTGAATGTCAGTGAACACGCCTGGTTCTTGATGCGGGATTCGACTGGCCTATGTTGTTGACTGGCCTATGTTGTTGACTGGCATATGTTGTTGACTGGACTATGTTGTTGACTGGCGTGTGTTGTTGCAGACATCAACGAGTGCGAGAGTAATCCGTGTCCCGCCAACGACGACGAGTGTATTGACGAGCCGAACGGCTACATCTGCAGCCTCAGTCGTTAGTATATGTACTTCTACCATAATCTGACTATTCAACACACTCACCGTCACTAACCGTCACCAGGGCCGCCCACCGTCACCAGGGCCGCCCACCGTCATCGGCGCCGTCCACCGTCATCGGCGCCGTCCACCGTCACCGGCGCCGCCCACCGTCATCGGCGCCGTCCACCGTCATCAGCGCCATCCACCGTATCACCACTGCCTCACCTTGATACTGAATTCAAAATCGGCTGGGCATCACCATTGTTGTTTACGACACATATCATGTGTGCACTTGAGTGACGTAGAATTGTTCTGTAAAAGCGTTTTGCCATATTTCAACACACAATGCTATCCACAACTGTATGCATAGGAAACTGAGAAATGTCTTGACAAATATTAGGATTTTACGTTTTGTTTGACATATTAAATCATACACGCGAAAACAGACACACAGGTTAGGTTAGATTAGGCTATTCATATCTATGTGGTTTGTCATAACAGTAGTACGATTACCACATTGTGCTACTTACATTTGTTTGCATATGTTATCGTGATGCATGATGGGTGGTACAATCTTTCTTTTTCAGCTGAATCGGTCAAGTTAGGTGAGTTCAAGTGTGGAATGATATGGCGCGAATTCTTAATTGGCTAGCAGCTCCAACACGAGAACACCAACAAATTAAGATATACTTGAGATATATAGCAAGATATACCGAGGCAGACACTACACTGGCAGCTTAATAAATAGTATTATGAGAGAGAGTAAGGGGATATAGAGCCAGGGTAGGAGAAAAAATATAAGAGAGAGAGAGAGAGAGAGAGAGAGAGAGAGAGAGAGAGAGAGAGAGAGAGAGAGAGAGAGAGAGAGAGAGAGAGAGAGAGAGAGAGAGAGAGAGAGAGAGAGAGAGAGAGAGAGAGAGAGAGAGAGAGAGAGAGAGAGAGAGAGAGAGAGAGAGAGAGAGAGAGCGAGAGAGAGAGAGAGAGAGAGAGAGAGAGAGAGAGAGAGAGAGAGAGAGAGAGAGAGATCTGTACTCATCGGTACTCATTCTCACAGAGGACAATATTTGAGTGGAAATATATTAGCTACATATTGTGTAATAGCAGCGTAGAAGGGTGGGTTACACATAAATGAAACATTGTTGGACACTCGGTAAGCCAATGGCTTCCTTGTCCACTTTCCATCTGGGTATTTTGCCTTTAATGGCGATCTTGTCAATAAATCTTGCTAAACGTCTGATATCCTGCTTCGACAAGGCCCTTGTTGAAATAACTTGTTGTTGCATGTCTAGAAGCTGATGTGTCGTCGTATCTGCCACTGATTATCGGCGTGGCAGTGTGTGTGGCAGTACTCACGGGCACCACAGCAGCATTACTTCATTATAAAAGTAAGTGGCTGGAGAATTTACGCATCGGTTCGTTGAACAGCTGTACGAATACGAATAATTTATTTCAGGTAAAACGTCACACGAGCCTTTGCCCAAAGGTCGTGCTATAGTTACACCGTACTGGACGTTTCATTTCAAGTTATTTCTGGATTTGTTCATATGTTCTCATGATACATGAAGTATTGTCTTCCATTGTGAACGCACGGGAAGATAACCGAGTTGGGATTATATTAATTTGCAGTCAAAATGTAACGTCTATCAGTAAATGTCGTGCGTGACGGCATACACACAATTGTTCGAATTGTTCACACAGGCACTACAACCAAGGCTACTTCAACTACTCTAGGAATCTATGCGGTACTGTCATGTGTAGATATATGTAGCAATATCATTTCAACTGTTTTAAGTAATTTTGTTTTAAAGTGTTGTTTCACGTCGTCGACCAAACACCACTAAAACAGGTTGTTATAAATCATCTCAAATAAAATTCAATAACTCATCTGTTCACAAGATTATTCATTAAATTCTTGTTATGATTTAACATGTATGTAGCTATGCAAACACGTGTATTTGCATAGTTTATCAGGAAAGCTTAATTATTGCAGCATGTTGTATGTATGTATAATGAATTATACGTCGCCATCTATGCGCGCAACGGTGGACGTATCAGGTTCTTACTTTTGTATTACAGAGTGGAATTCCGCCTATGGTCACGTTCAACCGGTCAACTTCAATCTCAACATGATTCCACAAAACCCGACTGGAGATAGCTTTCCTGAGGTGGGCACCTAACGGAACAGATACGATATCTCTATTCCACGACCACCCATGGTCGTCGACACGGGAAGACGCTTGAACAGTAACCCGCTGTGTTACCAACGGCGACAACCGGAAATCAAGGCGGACTCGCGCATGCGCCCTAGACATTCATCACCAAGGCCGCGATAGGCATCGTCCAATCATGGAAACGAACACAGTTTAAACGGAATAGGTGTGAGTGTAGCAGGAATTCGCATCATTCGAATGCTACGAAGCGATACACGTCATAGGACTGGGAGAGTTTTTGAGAAAGATGTTGGGCTACACTGATTGGGTAATAAGACGAGAAAATGATGTTTTAATTTGTCGCGCACGTTTCTGTTTCGATGCGCGCAATTGCTAAGGATTGCCACGGAATACGGACTCTATGTACAATACGCTTTGTACTTTCGAAACGTTAAATGAGAATAAAGCTAATCGAGTATGAGTAGTCATGTGTTCGTGACAATTATCAAAACATTGAATTGTTTGTAAAGGGAGTAGGTAGCATTGTCGTTGAATAGGGTGTCGACTGGAAAGCCGTCTTCACCCACCGGAACGATATTGAAAAGACAACGGGGCATTGTCCATGCGAAATCACTTTATATTCATTCACAAGGATGCTGTCCATTACTTCGATACAATCAGGCTCACTGCCACATCAGACATTGAAATAGTCGCACAAGAAGAATAAACCAAACTGGTAATGGTATATTTGTGATAGCCGTTCTTTATAACCACTTTGAGGTCAATATAGTATAATGAGAGGGAACACAAACGCACGCACGCACGCACATCCTAAAATATAAAATGTGCTACTGTGAACGTGTAAAAATTACCCAAATTACTCATTCCGTCGAAGTGTCCATAAGAGCCACATTGAAATCACGCAATATATTAACTTTCACAAAAATGCCTGCACCGCCTGATGCTGACTTGGTCCGACAATTAAGGATGGTGTGGCAATGCCACCCACCATTACGCTCCATCTTGTTAGCAACTGTGAGAATAGCTTCAACTTCGGTTATTTGTGGTATGACCTTCGTTGGAAACGAACACGTCGTTGGCTCGTCGCAACAGTGTGGTTTCGACATACTTCGTGGTCCTTCCATTGTGCTTTTGCCAAACATCAATTGAATTGAAAATGGAAAACTCACGAACTTCGATTATAGACCTCTACACGTGTTTCACTATTTATGCCGTCGACTCTCCTGGTTCTCGCGAAAGACATTTGACGGACGAGTTCAATGGGTTGAAGGTTAAAGGTCAGCTCCATGCTGATTGCAACTTACCAGATCTAACGACCAATATGGATTCTTTCAACACCTTAAAGAAATGTACGCACTGTTTTTATTAAATCGACTGCAGATAATGCTATTCACACACTATATATTTGGACATCGGATTTGCAACGGGTAAAAATCAGTTGACGCTGGAGAGTCCAACTAATGTGTAAAGATATGTATCATACATTCGTAAAAATGCACACCCAAAATACCTATTCATAATGAATAGATGTCACTAACCTCCATAGCTTTTGTAATCATTAATGATTTTGTGAGGTAGATACTTTTTTAACCACCACTGGCTTTCATTTCCCTTTTTTTCGTTTAGACATTATTTACTTCATAATTCATGGTGTATATATGGTGTATATATTCAGGCCCACATATATATATATATATATATATATATATATATATATATATATATATATATATATATATATATATTATATATATATATATATATATATATATATATATATATATATATATATATATATATATATATATATATATATATATATATATATATATATATATATATATATATATATATATATATATATATATATATATATATATATATATATATATATATATATATATATATATATATATATATATATAATATATATATATATATATATATATATATATATATATATATATATATATATATATATATATATATATATATATATATATATATATATATATATAGTTAATACTTTTTGGCTGGCCTGTATTTTGGATTCGTGTGGCAGAAGAAAATATCCAATGGAAATAAAACAGAAACATAAAATGTTGGCTCACAGTCAAACTTTGGTACCATTGCAATCGGTGAAACTTGAAGGTTCGATCATTCAAATGTTTGAATGTGCCTATGTAATTCTGAAATGTCAATTAAGTTTGATGAAACGTCTTGAAAATTGATCATTGTAATAAGCGGCTTTCATAACTAAGGTCTCTTAATTCTGGAATAATTTTAGTTGCTCTTCGTTTTATTCTTTCTAGCGATACGGCCTCCATGCTTGTATACAATATTCCAAATGTGTTATAACTATTGCTTTGTACAAGGGTACAATTAGCTGTTTTTCCTTATACGTGATAGTTCTCCTAATTAACCCTAGAAGTTGATTTCCTATCGAAGCAGCAATCCCACATTGCTCTGAAACTTTCATGTCAGCACTAAAGGTTACTCCTAAGTCCTTTTCTTGTGTGGTTCTACCTAGTACAGCATCCCACATTTTATATTCTTCGTCCATGTTTCCATATCCTATTTGTATGCATTTACACTTCCCAAAATTGAATAACATTTGCCATTTTTCTAATCATTTAATTAATTTATCTAGATCATCCTGTAAACTTTGTTTATCTGTAACATTAGTAACCTTTTTGAATACTTTGTGTCATCTGCAAATTTAAATACTTTGCTAGATATGTCATCTTCCAAATCATTTATATATATATATAAATATATATATATAAATATATAAATATATATATATATATATATATATAAAATATATATATATATATATATATATATATATATATATATATATATATATATATATATATATATTAAAAACAATATAGGGCCTAATACTTATCCCTGTGGTACCCCACTCAAAACAGATTTCCAGTTTGAAATTTCACCATCTACTTTTACTCTTTGTCTTCTGTGTGTAAGTCACTTTTCTATCCAGTTGATTACATCATTACCTATACAATGGGGTTTTAGTTTAAGTAACAATCGTTGATGTGGCACTTTATCAAAAGCTTTCTGAAAATCTAAATATATTCTTCAAAAAAACATAAGAGATTGGTTAGAACTGACCTTGCTTTTAGGAATCCATGTTGAGATGTATTTATTAATTTACGTTTGAAAAGGAATTCCACCATGTGGTCTCTAATTAATGTTTCGAGTAATTTACATACAACTGATGTTAAACTCACTGGTCTGTAATTTTCTAGTTTGTTCCTCGATCCTTTCTTAAATAGCGGTGTAACATTTGCTTATTTCCATTATGAAGGAACTATTCCGTCTTCTAGTGACAAGTTAAACACTTTGGCAAGTGGTGTACTAATTTGCTCAACAATTTCCTTAAGCAGTTTTGGTGGTATCCCATCAACTCCAGGTGATTTATTATTTTTCATCTTCTTAATTTTCTTTGCTATCATTTCAGGAGTTACAAATAACTGCCCTAAATGTTCTGATTTAATTTATTGCCCTCAAATTTAGTAAATGGAACTGGAAGTGTGCTGATATCTTCTGTGGTAAAACTGGGCTGAAATACTCATTCAGGACCTCTGCCATTTGAAAACCATCTGAAATTATGTTTCCACTGTTGTTTTTCATTGGTCCGACCTAATCTCGAACTTTCTGTTTCTGTTTCAATCTATATTTGCTAGATATGTTCTCATCTCTTTATATTTTCCTTTGTTGAAGTTCCTCTTCCATTGTTTTTATATGCATTTCCTGTTTTTACTTTCATATTAAAATGGATTTGGTTATGTTCATTTGAACCCAAAGGTTCGTGTACTTTACCATTGTCAACTAATTCATGTTGAGAAGACAAAATTAAATCTAACACATTCCCACCTCTGGTTGGTTCCAAGACATGTTGAGTAAGGAAACAATCCTGTGTTAGAAGTAGAAACTGATGGTCGTCACCTCCAGCACTCTCTAATGATTCCCACTGTATATGACAATGGTTAAAATCACCAATTATAACACATTCCCCCTTGCTCACCTCCCTTATCTACTCCACCTCCCCTTCTTTCTCGTCTATCTTTCCTACACATTACATAACTTGTCTGTGCTAACTCAGCATCTACTATATCTTTATTTGCCCATGATTCTGTGATCAATATCTGCTACCATAATGTTTAACTCTCTTTTTATTTACTATGCTCCTAGCATTTAAGCATACACATTTAAGTTCATTGTCTAAAAAATATTGACAAACATTTCTTTGGGTGTATATTTGTCTTAGTACTCCTTTGAGTTTTCTCTGTCAGTTCCCCCTGCGCATCTAGTTATAATTTATGGTACCTGTGTCCTCGTTGACAACTCTGACAAACTCACACCCAAGAATCGCAGCACCCTTCCCTGTCAGATGAAGTCCATCTCTCATGAAAAGTCATCTCTTCCCCCAGTTTAACCACATGTCTACGAAGCCTACTCCCTCCTCCATACATACCTTCTGTACTTTTGTGTTGATCGCCATCCTTACTTACCAACAACGGCTGACGTTCCCTCTTTCTCTACATTGTTCGTTCCCACATGCACGAGAACAGCACCTCCCGTGCCACCACCCATGACTTCTCCTGCCTTCGCTGCTATATCCTCTATTTTTGCCCCTGGTAGGCATGGTGTTATATCATCTCTGTTTACAATTTTATCCACTTTCGTAATCATGGAATCCCACATAACTACCCGGGCTTTCCTCGCCTTCCCTGTGATACTACATCAGCAAAGCTCCTTTCCTGTCGCACACTATGCTCCCTTTCTCTTCTATCATCAACGTTTACTGTCTTACCACCTGGCGCTCCCTCTCCGCTCACCCGCTTACCTTTCTTTTGTTGCATAATCTGCCTCCTCTCATCTTTCTTCTTTTGATCCACAGTCTTCTCCTTTTCTCTGCTCTTGTTATCCTCGACCATCCTGCCACCTGACAATCCCTCTTCACTCACTCGTTTATCTTCCTTTTGTTGCACATTCTTCCTTTTCCATCTTTCTTCTTCTTACCAGTTTTCTCCCTCACATTGCCACTGCTCGCCTTGTTCTCACCACCTCTGCCCTCCTCGTTTTCACTACCTGCTCGCATCATTCTCACCACCTCTGCTCTCGTCATTCTCACCACCTCTGCTCTCTTCTTTCTCACCCTACCCTGTCATCACCAAAATCATATGTCTTAACTCATTTACCTGCTCGTGCAGACATTTCACTGTCATACACCCCCTACACACGAAATCCTCTGACTGCACCTCTGCCCACGAATTTGGACACCCGGACTTTGCAAAGTCTATCTAGCTGTCGCAGCTAGAGCATATTAAATTACGTTTCGCCTTTACTTGGCGTTTGCACGGCGCCATGTTAGAAAATCAATTTATATTTGTTTATAATCCGTTTATAATCCATTTATACTAGGTAGTCTTCACAAAGAATGTTTTTGTGTTTTAATACACACTTTATGCTATTTTACTTATGCCTTTACATTTACAACTACTGCCTTGCAACTTACTTTCTATGTATCAGCTGACGATAACAAAATGTAATATCGCTCGCGCTAACGAAATTTCAGTGACCTTCTTTAAATTACACGGAATTACTACCAACGGCTAACTTTTAACAATAAATGTTGCTAAAACAAAATATTCAGGTTCTCAATCTTTAATATGTACTAAATTATTTACAATAATATTATGTCTTGTATTATGTACCCAATCAACTGACCACAACAAACCTTTATTATCGCTCGCGCTACCGAGTCTTCGGAGATCTACGATATAAACTACCCTAAATTACTTCTATAGCTATATTTTAACAGCAACTGTTGCCTAAGCAAGGACTCTTGTAAGTTTATGTTTAATATACACCTAATAATAATACTTATCCGATCAATATTCCACGCTTTAGACAAATATCAAATCCACCAAATTAAATTCCGTGTTCTCCTCAAGATTTCCCAAGATGCAATGACAGGCAACGGCATTGTTAGTTTATGTCTGAAACCTGGTTCAAATCAAAACATCAAATTTTTTTGAGACATGGTTACTTGTTAAGTTTAAATACATAATTATCCAGAAAAAAATCAATAAAGAGCAATATATTGTAACCCTACATTATGCAGGAACATTTATGTAGATAACTATATTTTGATATTGTCAAAAAAAGAAAATTATTATACTTGCGTATATGATAACACTACATTACGCAGTAACATATATGTTGACACTTATAAATTAATAACTGTTTTATACATTTTGGATTGTGGATGTTGCATACGGGAATTTTATCCAGGGGGATGTTTCCGGGGGTATTGGTAGGGGATTTTCTCCGGGGGGAGGTTATGTCCTGATACCTAAAAATAAAAAAAATGGGGAAAATAAAAATGTATTAAATCGTTCAGACAGCAAAGTATGTCACTGTGTCACACATAATTCGACTGGTCGTAAAATTGTCTAACGTCAGCCTGCCATGACATATAATGTCTAGACCAAACGAATCGTAAACATTACTAGAACAGCTGTGACAAATAACGGTGAACTGTTTTTGCGTGAAAACAATGAAAAATCTAGTGCTTGTGTGTGTGGGTGCGGATGCGTGGGTGCGTGTGTGTGCATGCGCGTGTGTGTGTGCGTGCGTGTGTGTGGATGGGCGTGTGCGTGCGTGCGTGTGTACATGCTTGCGTGCGTTGCGTGCGTTCATGCGTGCGTGAGAGTGTGTGGGTGTGCGCGCGTGTGCATGCTGTGGCGTATTTAGACTATCACAAAGAATGGCAAGACTAATCACCCATGTTACCTTGTAGCGGTGCAACGGAACTATACCAAAATATCAACAGCATTAAGCCAAGGGGGGAGAACGACCCAATACCCTCCCTAAATACGCCACTCTATGTGTGTGTATGTGTGAATTGCTTTATTTAATACTCCGATATTTTGATTAGTACCGTTATTATCATTATTAAAGGAATCAATATGAATTATTGTGTCGCATTGAAAGCATTTACTAGGATGGCCTCACACAAAGATCTTTCAGCATTAGTAGGGGAAGGCAGTGTTAGTTGAGCCACTGTGTTAGTTGATCCACTCATGTTTCCCAGGAAACTACAGCAGTGACAGTTACATGGCACCACCCAGTGATTGAACATGTTATTAGAACACGATTGACGCATAATAGGTTACATTTGTCACAACGGCCAGAACATGTGAGCTAAAGGAGTATGCTCTTAGATGTTTTTCGAAACTTTTGGTAATTGCAAGGTCCCGTAACACGGTTGAGGTGATGACGTCATTTCCGGTTGATGGATCGTCATAATACGTGGGAGAGTATCAGACGATTACAGCTAAGTTTCACGTTTTTAATTCAAGAGGTACATCATATGATATATGCATGACCTGTTCACATTGCACAACAAAGGCAAAAAAGCAGTATATAGACATTCATTAGTATAAAGAATATGCAAGCTGCTGTCATTTGTTCAAACCGCGCTCTATATCTACCCACTGGCACCGCCGCAGTTGGCTACCCTGAAATAGAGACGTATACAGTTATACGAACACTTTTTTAACAAATCAAACAGCTGCTGTTTAAATTGCACGTACTGCTTCCAACTGATAGGGCTGCCTCATATAATGTGCGATGTTGCACCCGTTACCCTCACACAGAGTAAAAAACAAGCAAGGCAAAGAACTGTTTGATAAACTGGTGCCTGTTTAACCTATGGCATTTAGTCTTCCATGTGTATTCTCTGAGTGACATTATTTTATAACGTAGATATCCATTGTTTTTTTAAATAGTATTTATCCTGAAACGTATAATTTTTACGTTCACAATTCTCAGCATTTGTATATTCGTACAAAATGTACTAATTCTCAGACATCACTACCCTCCCTGAATAAGTACCACAAAATATTTATAATTGTCCACATTAAATAGCATATCGATGTAACAATGTTATGAAACAATGCATGTATAAGACGTACACTAACAACCATTAGAATATATTAAAAAAATTATCTCCGATTTTGTTAATTAGTAAGCGGGCCTCGACCCTTCCCCTTTAGTCTGCTCTGTAAATGTCGCTTTGCACTTCACCCTTGGCAGACCTGTTCATTCCGACGCCATCGACTTCTATGAGAAGCATTCAGTCACAAGACTCTAAATTGATTTAGCCTATCGCAAATCCGGTTCTTTGACGTGTCCAAATATGTAATATGTGAATAGTCTATGTAACATCCGCAGTCGATTTAATGAAAAATATGCCTATTTTTTTCAGATCATCGATTGATTGTAGTCGTTATATCTGGTAAGGTTTAAACTAGTGGATATCCAAAATAGTGAACATTGTACATGCTGATCACATGACAAAGTTACGAAATATCACCAAGGGTGTAATTTGTGAGTTTTCAGCGTTGCCAGTTTCACTTTTTCACTTTTCACAATTAATGTTTGACCAATCATTAAGTAATTAAATAGTTTGTCTGATGATTTCGCAAAAACTACATACAAAAGTTGCACAAACGAGCTAGCATGTTGCTTTGGATACTAGGTAGGTTTGATTGTTCGCAAATTGAATTTGAAATGACACTACCGAAAAAATCGAATTGATTAAGCACCTTTAATTTGAAATATATATATATATATATATATATATATATATATATATATATATATATATATATATATATATATATATATATATATATATATATATATATATATATATATATATATATATATATACATACATATATATACATATATATGTCAAACTGATGCTTGCTGTACAGGACAAGAACATAATCATATTTCTACTTCGCGTTGTATTACACGTTTAGACTACGTGTGATTAGTTTCTTTGCGCCCACGCCCACGTCCTCGACTACGTCCACAAGTGTGTGTCTGGGGTTGCGACTTGTTTGATGACGTTTAGTTGTTTTTCACACACCCATTACAGTTTCCTAGAAATGTATTGGTGTTGACACCGTGGCACCACGATGACGTGCACATTCCTGAAATTCTCCACCTGGTGCTGTTGCCACGCATCCATTTGGTCCTTTGTAATGAGGACGTCCAATATACCAATAAGCAGTAAAATTATTTTCACCTCGAACATTCATTGTGTAGTTTTCTACAAGTGCATGCAAGGTATCGGAGTTTGTTGTTGACGTTAAGGCGGACTGGAATTCTTTAATGTTATAAGACATAGTGTTTTCTATAACATTAATTTGCACAGTACATAAATAGTATGTCCCCATTAAGCTTGCCATTTCTCTCATGTGTCATAGCGTATAGATTCCTTATGAGTTTCTTTGTGTCTGGCAACTACTTTTTCAAGGAATATATTCTTTATAAACATTTCCTGTAATTCCTCAATGAGTATCTCCGGTGTCACTGACATTATCTTTTTATAGCCATTATCCAACCAAAGTGGTCAAGTATTAAAGCTTGGACATGGTGTAACTCGGTGCCAGACGTAACAACCATCTGAAAATATTTTAAACAACGTTTGGATTTTTTTATGTAATATTTTAACAGCAGAGTTTATTCTGGTCCTCAATGTAGGACAATGATAAAAAAGATTATCTTGCTAACGAACGTTTGTTGACACGTTTTGGTACCGGGCGTAAAAGTTCTGGTGAAATGCTGAACATTCGTCTAAATGGGTTTCAATAACAAGACATAAGCAAGTAATAAGGCGGGGAAGTCACACAACGAACTGTCAGACAATTTTGCGTCTCGGAATCGGTTCAGTAGTTTTCGAGATATTGCATTCTGTATAGGTATTAAAATGTCGGATTTAAATTTGTATATGTATAATGGTGTATTTTATGTCGTGTGAGAGATTACGTCCTCTCAACGAACTTGTGTGAAATTTGTGAAATATGTATATGTATAAGTGTTCAAAAATACACTGAAAACACATTTAAAGCTGAATTCTGCTGACGTTTCATTGATATTTCATTGTGGACATTTACTGCAAAACTCATATTTTTATAATTATGTATATGTGTATGTGTTGTGTGTGTGTGTGGATGTGTGCATGTATGTGTGTATGTTAGTATGTGTGTATATGTGTTTTGGTGTATGTGTGTATGTGTTTATATGTGTATGTATGTATGTATGTATGTATGTATGTATGAATGTATGCATGTATGTATGTATGTATGTATGTATGTATGTATGTATATATGTGTATGTGTATGTGTGCATATGTGCATGTGTGCATGTATGCATGTGTCTATGTATATATGTATATATGTATATATATATATATATATATATATATATATATATATATATATATATATATATATATATATATATATATGTGTGTGTGTATGTGTGCATGTTTGTATATATGTGTGTGTGTATTTATGTATGTATGTATGTGTGTGTGTCTGTATGTATGTATGTATGTGTATGTATGTGTATGTATGTACGTATGCATGTATGAATGTAAACAGGTATGTATGTATTATAATTTTTATTCGATTTACATTTTATTTGTATTAATGCACATCTCTATGCTACAGTGAACGTTTTATATGTAATTATATTTTGTATTTTTTAATGGAAATTGAACTTGATTTGCGAGTCATATTTTGAAAAAAAACGATCTCTCTGCCACGCCAGAATATTCTGTTGAATTGGGTAGAATATTCTCTATATTTGTTTTTAAAGAATATTCTATAGGCTTTAATTGCGGACATAGCTGTATAATTTTTAGTTTCTACTCTATTCTATACAATATTCTTCCATGCTCTGTAGAATTCTATTCTTTTTTACAAATCATTAATTAATAAAGTCAACATAAACGACTTCTATATAATATGTATTATTTCTTTTTATAATTTTACTGTTGAATTCTATAGATTTCTCTATAATTTTACATAATTCTTTTGATTTCTATATATTAGTATATAAGCCAATACATTTTAGATTTCGTTTCACTTCAGGCGCGTGCGCACAGTGTAAAGAGGAAAGACATTGCCTCAAATACCCAGGAATTGAGGAGTGCATTTGTCATATTGGCTACAAAGAACCAAACTGCATAGAAGGTGATCATCTCGCTATAATTACCATTTATCTTCTTCTTTGTATATCCGGGTTGTCTATTGACTTTATTCAGTGCAACCATAACGCCACACCTTTGTATTACTGCCCCAAATTATTGCACCACCATATTTGTATAATTTATTGATATTTTCTTCTATTTTAATTTATTTTAAAAACTAAATGAATACACACTCACACGCCAACGCACACGCACACGCGCACGCACACGCAAACACAAACACACACACACACACACACACACACACACACACACACACACACACACACACACACACACACACTATTTGTTTTTGTACCTAGTGCAGCAGTGTTCAAAGCCTTCGAAGACTGCCCGAAAGAACTATATATATATATATATATATATATATATATATATATATATATATATATATATATATATATATATATATATATATATATATATATATATATATATATATATATATATCTTTGAGCATTGCTATAATGGGTACAAAGAATAAATAGTGAGAACACATAACTGCTTAACGGCACATCTGACTTCAAAACTCTCTGATATGTTACATCCAGAGGACACCTGGTCCATGATCCCCGATTGTAGTGCCTCGATCATTTCTACAGATATTTCCACGGCAATGCCCACAGTCTGCGTCGCCCCACGGTGTCGATCGCTTTTGTTAAGTCGATGAAGACAATGTAGAGAGGACGGCTTTGATTAATACATTTCTCTTAGATTTGACGCAGGATAAATATCAAATACACGGTGATTCTTCCAGATCCAAAGCAACTTTGAGAATCACGGACGATAATTGCAATGCCGAATGTGGAGCACTCTTGCAAATACTTTTCCTGTTACTCGGAGGTGTGATAAACCTCTGCCATCCGCACATTCTGGTCGGTCTCCTTTCAATTTAGCACAGTTCCATTCTTGTGAAACTCGTGCAGAAATCCAGGCTTACACTGTCACGTTATACAGTGATCCCGTAGTTATCTATCCCCAGAGATACCAACTTTTGCCAGGCGCTGTTCTGTTCTTCAGTGAATCAATTATGTTTTCAGTCTCATATACATCACGTGGTTCGACAAGCCAATCAGCAGTTGGGAGTTGTTCCACTCTTGTTCAGCAGGTATTAGAAGTGGCCAGCCCATCGTTTCAGTTTTGTATTATTATGATATCCTATAAATCAACAAACATTTTTTGACACCGTACAAATAAAACAAACATAGTATGTGTAAAAAAATGCCTCGATTTATTGATCTCAGTTTAGTGGAACTTTATACTGACTGCGAAACATAATGAATGCTTTGAAACCGTACGTGTACTCATGTCGCAAAAACTATGTTCGTGAATCAAGTATATCAACATAACTTGTTGGAGGAAGTCAATGGAGTCGTACACTTCGACTGCGCTTCACAGCATGAATGTGTGCTCTGTCAGCGCTTCACAGCATGAATATGTACTCCGTCAGAGCTTCACGGCATGAATGTGTACCTCGTCAGCGATTCACAGAATGAATGTGTACTCTGCCAGCGCTTCACAATGTGATTGTGTACTTCGTCAGCGCTTCAGACCTAGAAAGTGTACTCCGACAGCGCTTCACAACATCAATGTGTACTCCGACAGCCCTTCACAACATCAATGTGTACTCCGTCAGCGCTTCACAACATCAATGTGTACTTCGTCAGCGCTTCACAACATCAATGTGTACTCCGTCAGCGCTTCACAACATCAATGTGTACTCCGTCAGCGCTTCACAACATCAATGTGTACTTCGTCAGCGCTTCACAGCATGAATGTGTACTCCGTCAGCGCTTCACAACATCAATGTGTACTCCGTCAGCGCTTCACAACATCAATGTGTACTTCGTCAGCGCTTCACAGCATGAATGTGTACTCCGTCAGCGCTTCACAACATCAATGTGTACTTCGTCAGCGCTTCACAACATCAATGTGTACTCCGTCAGCGCTTCACAACATCAATGTGTACTCCGTCAACGCTTCACAACATCAAT
The DNA here is from genome assembly GCA_033239005.1 of Lamellibrachia satsuma. Classification (NCBI taxonomy): domain Eukaryota; kingdom Metazoa; phylum Annelida; class Polychaeta; order Sabellida; family Siboglinidae; genus Lamellibrachia; species Lamellibrachia satsuma. The sequence continues at coordinate 12,547,622 of BSQZ01000003.1, read as the reverse complement.
GTGTACTTCGATTGCGCTTCACAGCATGAATGTGTACTCCGTCAGTGCTTCACAGCATGAATATGTACTCCGTCACGCTTCACGGCATGAATGTGTACCTCGTCAGCGATTCACATAATGAATGTGTACTCTGCCAGCGCTTCACAATGTGATTGTGTACTTCGTCAGCGCTTCAGACCTAGAAAGTGTACTCCGACAGCGCTTCAGACCTAGAAAGTGTACTTCGTCAGCGCTTCACAGCATGAATGTGTACTTCGTCAGCCCTTCACAACATCAATGTGTACTGCGTCACCGCTTCACAACATCAATATGTACTTCGTCAGCGCTTCACAGCATGAATGTGTACTCCGTCATCGCTTCACAACATCAATGTGTACTCCGTCAGCGCTTTGAAGCCGTACGTATACTCATGTCACCAAAACTATGTTGGTTAATCAAGGGTATCAACATATAAACTTGTTGGAGGAAGTCAAGTTAGTCGTCCCAGAGCTGATGAATGTGTGCTTCGTGAAGGCTTCACGGCATGCAAGTGTACACGAGGTCATTAGTGAAAGATACGTGTAGATGGGATACAAGAAAGTACGCGTTCTCACAAAGGATAATAAATGAATGGCATATATTGTCTACAGAGTGTACTTCGTCAGCCCTTCACAACATCAATGTGTACTGCGTCACCGCTTCACAACATCAATATGTACTTCGTCAGCGCTTCACAGCATGAATGTGTACTCCGTCATCGCTTCACAACATCAATGTGTACTCCGTCAGCGCTTTGAAGCCGTACGTATACTCATGTCACCAAAACTATGTTGGTTAATCAAGGGTATCAACATATAAACTTGTTGGAGGAAGTCAAGTTAGTCGTCCCAGAGCTGATGAATGTGTGCTTCGTCAAGGCTTCACAGCATGCAAGTGTACACGAGGTCATTAGTGAAAGATACGTGTAGATGGGATACAAGAAAGTACTCGTTCTCACAAAGGATAATAAATGAATGGCATATATTGTCTACAGAGTGTAAATGCTATCAGCGAGAATATTCTTAAAAACAAAATATGTTTAAAACCATACATGAAATGTGTTGGACTCTCGATAAGCCAATGGCTTCCTTGTCCACTTGACATATGGACATTTGCCTTGGTTGGCAATCTTATTAAATGCTAAATCTGGTTAGCCTTAAATCTAGACTCACCGTCATCACAGTAAAGGAATTGTACAATACGTATGATTATTTGACGTTGTTTCTAAACCATGCTTGATAGGATCTTGGCAATGTGGGATGTGGATGAAAATATAATGTACTCATATTTTGTTTTATTATATGTGTGTGTGTGTATATATATATATATATATATATATATATATATATATATATATATATATATATATATATATATATATATATATATGTATATATGTATATATATATATATATATACACATATACATGTATATATATATATATATATTTACATTTATATATATATATATATATATATATATATATATATATATATATATATATATATATATTTATACATTTATGTGTATATGTATATATATATATATTATATATATATATATATATATGTGTGTGTGTGTGTGTGTGTGTGTGTGTGTGTGTGTGTGTGTGTGTGTGTGTGTGTGTGTGTGTGTGTGTGTGCCTATGTGTGTCTATGTATGTACTTATATTTGTACGTGTCTGCTTGAATAATATGAAAACAAAATAAAATGTTTTAATGGTGGCAACACGATACGATATGATGTGTTCAGCAATTGTATTAAAACTGCGAAGAGGAAGGTTGGAAGGAATACATGATTTGGCTTTCGAATACATATGTGTCCTTCTCGCAACTATTCATCAACAATATTTCAGTCTGTCCAAACTTGTGCATGTAACGACTACTTGGTACTGGTGACACATTCCCAAGTATCCAATTTTCCATTTTTTTTTTTGCAACGACACACTTGTGAATAAGTTCGCAACATGATGTTTGTTAAGAAGCAACAACACATCTGAAAGGTTATTCATTTTGATTTTGTTTGCAATAACACACTTATAAATACGTTCACAACATGATATTTATCATGAAGCAACAACAATCCGGTGGTTAAGGAGATATTGGTTTGCCTGTATTTTTCATCCGCCCAGAGTTCGTTTCCAAATATGTTTAACGTTACCACATCAGTCCTTATGATACGGAATTAAAATGGATCAAGGTGTGTCGTATAACAACATGTCATTGTAAAATTATTTATTGTTATTTTAAACTTATTTAAAGTATTTATATGGTTAAATTATTTGCGGTTAAACGTGTTTATATTTTGACTTTTTTAACATAATTGTTTTACGCATATTCGCATGCATGTGGGTTTTTGCCTGACATTAAAACATTCGTATTACAAGTTGGTTCCAAGACTGTTAAGCCGGGGTGGGTATGTGAGGATAAGCTCTCACTACTTATAAAATGCCCCAACGGTGTGCGTCTCGTAAAGCCTCTGACAGTCCAGTCCTGCTCCTGGCCTTCTTGCGGCAGAACTGTTTTTACTGACAGGAGAAGGGACAAAGGTGGATATCTGGCGCCTTAAAACCAGAAGCTTCGGGCAGATAGGGCTCGTTAACCTTGACTGGTCGTCCGTCAAGGAGAAGGTAAACTCTTATTTCAAACCTCCGCTGCCTTGCGGCTATACCCTCTCATGGGGAAGGCTAGGGGAGTAAACCCTACACAAATCAGGAGTGGAGCCCCGAAGACGGTCTGGTTATCACGTTGTCACTTTTCCGGCAGCTCCTGCAGCCAAGCTGGTGCCAAACGTCATGCTTCGCATTCCTTTGGATCCCACCTGTAAGGCCGAAAGCGGGATCCTGATGACTGGGCAACCCAGGATCTCGTAACTCTTGCCCAGGCTTGCGCCCTGGACTGACAACAGGGCGAATCAGCATCGTCTCTTCAAGACTACGCTCTGCCTATATATTACAAGTTACATTTTGAATTTTGCTAATCAAATTAAGTGTTCCACCCCACTCCAAAAATTGTCAGCTATGTTCTACTCTGTCACCCAGCATGTTGGCTCTCTTTGTTGACAGTTGAGTTGGCTTGTAGTAGTTCCCCCGTCCACACAATGCAATTTGCATTGAAAATCGAAACTCATACGCGTGCGATTGTGAGAAAGCGCAATGCAAACAACCGTGCTCTTGCGTTGAGGGTGAGCGAATTGGTATAACTGAACTTACTTATGAGTTTAATAGACGCTACCCTGAATAACCCGTGGCGCCTTTGGTGCATTATGTAACACTAACATAACGGCGAAATAACCGGTGGCGCCTCTGGTGCATTATATAACACTAACATAACGGTGAAATAACCCGTGGCGCCTCTGGTGTATTATATAACACTAATATAAAGGTGAACTCGCGTGATGTTTTCGACTGAAGTACAACACATCGTTACGAATAAGATTTCTCAAATGAATGATCTGTGTTGTTTCTTTTCCTTGTACGACGTACCCATATATTCATATATAAATTCGTGTATGAATGCGCTCGCGCGTGCGTGTGTGCATGTGTGTGTTAACGTATGCGAGTGTGAATATATACCAAATGATTATCTGCATTGCATATCATTTTCACTATTTTCACTAACAAACGAGCGAATACAATATGATTCATATAATTTTTTCTGGCTGTTGTCTTACGCAGACAAGACGCAGTGTACAACTGCCAAATGTGTGAACAACGGGGTTTGTGAGAGACGTGTGGGTGAATACACATGTCTTTGTCCAAGAGAATATCAAAGCCCATCCTGCATCACGCGTACGTCCGTCTTGTATAGACCACTAGTTGTGTTTCTTCTTCGTTAAAACGCCTCAACTGAGATATCCTTGTGTCCTAATATGTAGTGTATGAATAGTTTAAGCAACACACACACACACACACACTCACACACACACACACACACACACACACACACACACACACACACACACACACACACACACACACTCACACACACACACACTCACACACACACACACACACTCACAGAAACAATATAAAAGATACACAAACCATGTGGATGCTAGACAGGTTTGAATTTTCGCAAAATGAAATCGAAATGAAACGAGCAAAGTCGAATTGAGGAGTAAACCTTGTCATTTACTAGCAAACGTGCCCCTCCTCTGGACGAGGTAACAAGGTAGTTCGTGTTTACGAAATTTCAGGATACACAACATTATCACAGACACACATGGATACATCCATGTGTGCATTGATAGTTGGTGCTGCCAACTAATATGTCTCGAAATGTCGACGTAATGCTGACAATTGTAGTAACGTCCAACGACGCATTGTCCTTGTATGTCATAACTTGTACAATTCGATTTATAAATAAAAAAATGTACAAAGCCTTACTCTTGCATGAAATATAATTAATTGCATTATTGTCATGGTTACGTGTTATATATATATATATATATATATATATATATATATATATATATATATATATATATATATATATATATATATATATATATATATATATATATATATAGGGGGCTAGATTTCGAGAAAAAAACTAAGACGACCCGGCGGTGGGGCGTAGATGAATCGCTGAAAGTTTGGCGCCCGAGATGCAAAGTGTTTAGGAGGAGTGGCATAGTACAACACACACATACATACTCACGGTGGATTATAATAAACTTCTAATCGATGCGTACTTGGTGTCGTCGTCGTCGCCATCGTTGTCGTTGTCGTTGTTGTTGTTATCGTTGTCGTTGTTCTCGTCGTCGTTGTTGTTGTTGTTGTCCTCGTCGTCGTCGTTGTTGACGTTGTCGTTGTCGTCGTTACTGTTCTCGTTGTCGCTGTTGTCGTCGTTGTTGTTGTTGTCGTCGTCGTCGTTGTTGTCGTCGTTGGTGTTGTTGTTGTCCTCCTCGTCGTCTTTGTCGTTGTTGTTTAATATGTTGTTGGCGTTTTTAATGTTAGCGTTGTTGTGTAAGTTTTATGTTGTACATATTAACATATGCTGTACATATTAACATATGCTGTACATATTAACATATGCTGTACATATTCACGCAAGCTGTATATATTCACGCATGCTGTACATATTCAAATATGCTGTACATATTCACTTATGCTGTACGGATTAACATATAGCTATTCCAAAGAAGAATTGGCAGTAATGACATACACTTACACACCTGCGACACATTACGACCACTGGAGTCCATAGGAAAGCGGCAATCCAGGTTAAAATACTTCTTACTTAAAGTACAGAGTTTTGAAGTCACCATTGATAAATTACGCTCTGGTGCCATGTCCATCAAGGAGCCATGGTTCTTCACCCTCTGACCTCTATTATTGATCACCTTCATTGGCGATATGCTAACTAGATGGTTCATCCTCGCTGAAAGGTACAGCGCTTCAACTTCGTGCAAATGTGGCCTTTTTGTTAGTCAGTTCTTTCTGTCTTTTCTTACTATAATATCTAAATTAATTTTAATTATGGTGTTCTCAGTCAATGGGTAGTTTTCTCCTGTAATCATGTACTTTCGACGGTTCATTAAAACGTATTAACAATACGTATTGACCGTAACTAAAAATACGTTTTTATTATTCTTGAGGAACGCAACGAATTTTGGAAATTGCTAACTACAACAACAACAAAAATAACCAAAGACAGTGTAAAATTTATCATTAACCCGATGTGTTTATTACGACATTGCTTTTGGCTGGGTTGAGCGCAGAATAGCTTAATGTAGGTATTGCATGTCATGCGCATATGCAACTTTAAAGGGACAACTCATTGCATGTCATTGTTAACATAACTAAATTGAAAAGAATGCATGGGTTAATTATCTGTCGTTTGGTGAACAAAGGTTATTGTTTTTGTGATAAAAAAAATATACTGATGATTTTGCATGTCATGCGCATGCGCAACTTTAAGGGGGATTGAAGGAGTACTTAATTTAATTAAGTCAATTTATATAAATTTAAGTCAATTTATATAAATTTATAATTTAATATAATCTCTTTACATTAACATGTTCATTTAAATAATTTACTTATTTATTTATTTTATTACTTATTTAGTTTTTTCAATAATTGTAAACTGGTAAGTAACCAAACCACATATGCATTCCTTTTGTTGTATATGCTGTGTCTATGTACAGTTGTAGTATCACTGGATTTGTCTGAATACACATTTCTTGATCGAATGACTGATAACACATTCACAGCTCACATCCAGTGGATACACAAACCTGTGCATTCAATGTGTATTCGACGGTTATGCGCCCATCACGGCAGTTCGTGCAAAAGCCACACAATTTCTTTTCTGCAACTGCCTCGGACCGAGGCCCTCGATGCGCGGAAGAAAGCCACATGACGTAAATACTTACTAAATAGTGTTATTATTTAGGCTTGGACAAGGATTTCCTACAGCAATTTACCTTATTTCTGCCAAGCACCAGTATGAGTTACACCAGCAGACACCTTTAAAACACCATTGCTATTTAGCGATTTTCCTTCAAATAAATATAAGAAACTTTTACAATAGTTGGTTCATGGAGTTCTTTACATATAACTGGCCATTGATGGTAATGATAACGAAACTGACAATGATGGCTTGTAATGATAATGAAAAGTTATGTAGTCCCATAATGATAATAATACATTTATGTTTTTACGTAATTATTGTGGCAAGGATACTGAATACTCTATGACGACTCCATCCCTCTAAGAAAGCTAAATAACTGTAAACTGTTGCGTTTTATTTATTACACGTCAAAATCACACTAGCAATTACAACAGTGTAGCACGTTGATTAATTAATTATTAATATGTTAATTAGCGTTATATATTTTGCTGAACGTGTGTATGCGCAATGAAAGGATGCTTTTATTTCACATGTATTATGAGAAAGTAATTAATGTTATTTAATATGAACAATTAAAATTGTTTCTGAGCTCTATCTTCTTCCCATTAATCACTGGCAAGGCGGTACTACATCGTTACATCTCCGAAGGATATTTCTGTGAAAACGGACAACGCAGAATACGTCCCTCCCTCCCAACAATACCCCTCCCAATCAGAAGGAAACCAAGTAGACATGCAATATCAGCATAATTTAAAAAAAACCTTTGTTCACCAAACGACATATAATTTAACCCCTGCATTCTTTTAAATTTAATTATATTAACAATGACATAAATGAATTGTCCCTTTAAAGATGCACATGACAGTCAATATCATCAGTATGTTTTAATTGCAAAAACAATAACCTTTGCTCACCAAACGACAGATAATTAACCCATGCATTCTTTTAAATTTATTTATATTAATTTTCATAAAAATTATATTTGAAACATAAAATATTTAATTAAATAAATATGAAATATTACGTTAGACGTGACTGTATGTGTTCTACACATGTTGCGTTTAATATAAAAACTGTGGTTCTTCGTTTGAAACATTTTTGGAGCCTATTTTCTCAATTTTGTTCTCTGAATTTTTTTTACGTTGCGTAATTGTATGACCAGTACATACAAACATCGCCTTCGCGGTTCTGATGGCACCGAGGCGTGACTAATGCGCAAATCGCACACACGCCATGTTTATCTTGCAATCGGTTCCGCTGTTTTGATGTGTAAAACTGATTAAAAGTGGCCTAAAACACAATATTTTTAAAGAATGTATGAACTTTTTTTACTGGAACATATGCGGAATGATGTAAGGAACGCATTCAGGTACAAAAATGCTGTAAAAACCGTCGGCATAAAGCCCTAATAATTTAGGCCAGTTAAGTAAACGATTACCGGGTAATTGTAATGACTTTCTGTCATGTAACTACAACATGTAGTTTATTCTGGTTCCGAGATAATGCCATAATTATAATTGATCTATTTCAAGTATCTACAACATGTAGTCAACTAAGGTTCTGACATGATGCCGTAATTGTAATTGATTTCTTACAGTGTAATTAAAAATCACATTAATTATGTTATATATGATTTCGAAATAATTTTTCAACAAAATATACTATTTTAGTAATCATATTTAAAAATACACTGAATTTACTTAAATGTGTGTTTCAATCAGAAGATATGGTTAAAATAAAATGCATTGTCCAAAATAGTGTCCACTTTGAATATCATGCAACATGAGTTACAGCTAAATTATATAATAAATATATATTTATTTACATGTATATTATATGGTAGTCAAACTACATTAATATCAGTAACCTTATGGGTGCAGATTTTGTTTTAAACATGCTGAAAACTTATTTTGTAAATTTAATCACATTGTTGATGGTTGAAAATTTGTTGCCACCTTATCACCTATACACATTTTTATTGTGTGTGCACATTCAACTTATTGTAAATGCTTTCAACAAACATACTACATATAATAACTCTAAGTTATAACAGTCATTACAACCAATGCCGTTTTAGCAAGTATTCTGACACGTATCATATATTTACAGCCCTACATTTGTCGTAGACCTGGAAACTCATTTAATAATAAAATTAATTTGTTGTTTTAATTAACATTATTTATTTTTCAGTTGCTGGAAGCCATCAGAAAAGCCAGCAGGACATAAAGGTATCTTGTCATGTTATTAACTAGTGTAACAAATATGACACATAGATACTGTGGCAGATATGATCCTTTACTTTACCAAAACGATTGTCTGCATGATGATACTCATCTCAAATATTATGCACTGAGTATAACTTGGTATGATAACTAGATTGCAACATCATTATCTAAGAATATAAAACTTAAAGCTACGAATAAATATTATTAAAATATCCAATCACATTTAACTTTTTTTTATAATTATAATTTTGAGATATCATTAAAAAAATTAGTTTAATCCATTTCTGTTGTCTATCATAAATCATGCTACTTGGGGTCTTTTTAGCAATCAATGAAATATGAATCAGTAATTAATATTATGGACACCTTGTAAATATGTTAATATTGGCGAGGTAATACAACGCTTCCAAATGAACATATCACTACACGTCTGTCAATTTTAACATTTGTACTTTTTGATAATAAGAACTGTGCACTTTATCGTAGTATAGTGCAATTTCTAACATTTGTACTGTTTTTTAGAACAAGAATTGTGCACATTGTCCTACATTAAGTTCTAATCCATCTACCACTGGCACTGAATATTCGGTAGCATATACTGGTAGTATAGTGCAGTAGTTTCCTAGATCTTCTCTTGTTTAATGCAAAATATCAACAACTGCTGGCAAAGCTATGAAGCAAATGAGTCCTTAAATATGTTTGTGATAAGATACACTATTATTATTAAGAGTTAATTAAAGAAAATATACAAACCATTGAAATATATTAATTTCAAGTAATTTCAGTCAAAAACAAAATAATTTATATATATCATATATATTGTCATTTAAAACAATGAATGTCAATCCTACAGAATGTCCTTTTACATGTATGCATTACTGAAATGACATTCTTTCTGACATTAATGCATATTCAAAAATATTTTTTCACAGAAGTGTGATGACATTGAAACACCAGATGGATCACAAGAGGACGATGACATGGAAACCTCATCAGTTAATCAAACACAGGTGACGAATCTCGTTTTACACCTGAATCAGTGGAAACCCTCAACATGCTATAAACAGGCCACTCTTAAAATGGTCGATCACATCAATTGGTTTGAAGTATGTTTAATCAAGATTACCCACAGACTTATGCCATAGAAATCTGTAGAGTACAGGGGTAGGTATCAAACATTCCTATTTTTAATACAATATAGTTTCCTTTCTCAACATATGCTAGAACCAAACAAGGGAGAGAGTGTATTAGATATAGCTTTGTCCTTACTAAATGAATTAATTGAAAATGTTAAGATATATATAAGGACATGTTACATCAAAATAAAATAAAATAAGAAACAAATAATAAAAAGCAGTACAGGAGAAACTTCCACAAAAGTAGTTAAAGATATGAGAAACTATTTAGCAAAGATAGACTGGAATAACACACTGAATAATAAGACAGCAATAGAATACTGAAATATTTTAAAACGTGAAATTGAGTGCATTATTGATTTGTTGGTAAGTTTTAATTATGGAGCAACACCTTTGTGAACTCAGAAAAAATAATTTAGGGGACATTTTCAATGGAACAAAACCCAGTGTGGCTACATTTAAAAAATCATGAAACCAGTCTTACTTTAAGGATAATGGTATGTAATTTGTGTGCCAAATTTCATGATCCATTCAGAATTCCTGGTGATTTAATTCTTCAGTGATACATTATATTTGCACTCACAAGGTATTCACGAGTACATAACCAAGTGCTACACCACAATGTTAATATGATTCCTGATTCTTCAAACTACTGTAATATCAATGCTATTGATATATTGGTTATGTGTGCTAACTTTCATCTCTAATAGGACATTTCTTCATGCATTATGAACTCTAATATTCAATAATAGGTCATTCCACATCAAATCACTGGATGGTCCACACATTGTATTTTCAGAAGTTCAGATCTCTTCAGGATTTTTATCAGATATTCCCCAAATACCCAAATTGAACAAATCTAATTTTAGCTTTCTGGTCCTAGTAGTTTCGGAGATGTAGGCATATTAAATGAAACTGGTCTCACTTTAAAGGTATGATATGTAATTTATGTGTGACAAATTTAATGATCCATTTGGAAGTCTGTGACGGTGAACTTTATTCTTCAATGGTGCACGGTTTTAACACCCACAAACCATTCATGTGCACATACCACAGTGTTGATGTAATTCATGATTCTTCAAACTGGTGTCGTCTCAGTGCTATTAATGTATGTGTCCTCACTGTTATCTTTATGATGACCTTTTTCTGTCAACAATGGATTTTACATCAAATCAGTGGATAGTCCAGACTGTGTGTCTTCAGATCTCTTCAATATTTATACAAGATATTCACCAAATGTCACATGTTAGCTTCCTACTCTTAGTAGCTTCTGAGAAAACAATATTTTATGACCTTAAATATCCGTTAATGTAATTTTAGGAAAGTTTGAGGTCCGATAACTAAGTAGGGCTAGAGCCTTGAAAATGTGAATGTTTACTCTCATATGGATAGAATACCTCCTTTGCTTTCGTGTGTCAGATGGTTTTGCATCTGAAGTCTGGGAAAGTTTGTAAAACACATTTGCCATTTTGCGAGATACCATCTGTGAAACATATTTTGTTTAAAGAAATTTTCTGGTGAAAACAACATTTCTGTACAAGAAACTACACATCGTAAGCTATAAAAGGGAGTAATTCATGTTCCAACATATTTGATGAATTGTGTATAAAAAATCAGGCTCGCAAGTGGTGTTTCAATTTCGAGAAAGCATAACTATAGTATTTACCATCCAAAATTCAAATTATATATTTATACACACTGATAAATCATGAAATGTTCTGGAGTTACCATGTACATAAGTGTTAATTTGTAGCCTTTATACACGGTACTATGCAAAACAGCAACTGTGATTTTACAAATATTCCAGGCTCTGGATGCACAACTATCTGATTTAATTATAAATACAGTCAATTTACCCATAAGTTGATATTTTATCTATGATTTAACAAGATTTAGCAATATTAGCCATCCAAGCCAAAGGCCAAGATGGCAAGTGGACAAGGAAGCCATATTGATAGTCCAACAATATTTATCTACGTGTAACCCGCCCTCCTGAGATATGTGCCAACATTGTTTTTAGACAAATTCATGCTGCTAGCAGTTATACAATCTGTAGACAATTTGTTCCATTCATTTATTGTCCTCTGTACGAAAGAGTACTTCCTGATTTCCAATCTACACTGATCCTTTACTAATTTTACCTCATGTCCTCTAGTTCTGGTATCTTTCTTGAGTGAAAAAAACATATTTCTATCAATATTTCATACCCATTAAATATCTTAAAAACTTCAATATGATCTCTTCTTAACCTCCTTGTCTCTAGAGTTGTTAAACCACATTCTTTCAGGCGTTCTTCATAGCTAAGGTCTCTCAGTCCTGGAGTAATTTTAGTTGCTCTCCTCTGTGTGTGTTCAAGTGTATCTATATCCTTCTTACGATATGGTCTCCATGCTTGTATACAGTATTCTAAATGAGGTCTAACTACTGCTTTATACATAGGTAAAATTACCTTTTTTATATTATGTTTCTCCTAATCAACCCAAGAATTTTATTACCCTTTGAAGCTGCAATACCACACTGCTCTGAAACTTTCATATCAGCGCTTATTGTAACTAATAAGTCCTTTTCTTTTCTAGTAGTAGTACCCATAACAGTATCTCCCATTTTATACTTAACACCCAAGTTCCCATGTCCTGTATGTAGCCATTTGCATTTCCAAAAACTGAACATCTGCCATTTCTCAAACCATTTCACTATTCTGTCTGGATCATTTTGTAAATGTTGTTTAACACCATCAGTGTTAACCTTTCTAAACACTTTTGTGTCATCCCCAAATTTCAGTACATTATTTGTTATATTGTCATCTAAGTCATTGATATAATAAAGAATAATAAAGGTCCTAATCCTGATCCTTGTCGTACCCCACTTAAAACTTATTTCCAGAAACTTCTCCATCTACTACAACATGCTGTCTTCTGTCAGTCAGCCATTGTTCTATCCAGTCAATTATGCCATCCCTGGTACTTTATCAAAAGCTTTCTGGAATTCTAAGTAGATAATATCTAATGGCTATCCCTCATATATCCACTTGGTGATTTCTTCAAAAAAACAACATATTTGTTAAACATGATCTCGCTTTTAGGAATCCATGTTGAGATGAATTTAATAATTTGTGCCTAACAACGAATTCCACCATATGGTCTTTAATTAACCTTTCTAATAATTTACAAATTACTGACTTTAAACTCACTGGCCTGTAATTATCTGACTTATTTCTTAAATCTTTTTTAAATAATCGTATGATGTTTGCTTCTTTCCATTCAAATGGAACAACTCCCTCTTTTAATGACAAGTTAAACACTCTTGCAAGTGGTATACTGATTTGACCTACTGTTTCCATTAGTAGTTTTGGAGGAATTCCATCCACTCCCGGTGATTTATTATCCTTCATTTCCTTTATTTTCTTAACTACCATTTCTGGAGTTTCGATTAACGGCCTTAAATCAGGGTTCGGCAACCTTTTTGAACGGAGGGCCAAATTAGTGACTTGGAATAGGTAAGCGGGCCACACATACACGCACGCACGCACGCACGCACGCACGCACGCACGCACGCACGCACGCACGCACATGCAAACACGCATGCACATAAGGATATCATCATTCTTGTAACACGTACAATATATATATATATATATATATATATATATATATATATATATATATATATATATATATATATATATATATATATATATATATATATATATGCATGCGACATACATTGTGTGTAGCAGTGGTATTGAGTGTTGTTGTAAATAGGTCTGATTTTGAACAACAGTTCGATGGTCACTATGCTGTTTAAAACATACATTATTCATGTTACGTATTCTTGGCATGCCGCTGATGCCATATTGACCCGTGTGCCACTGACGTCTGATGCTAGAGATGTTGCTGCGCCACCAAGTGTCCCACATCTGGCTGCAGACTTGACACTATGAGCCTCAGCACGTCATCCAAATGTCCATCTGTTAGATGCGTTCATGGCTTGCATTATACGAAGTTCATCTTATAATAATAATAAAATGACTTTTTTGGCACCAATATCCTCGGAAAATCCAAGTTCAGTGGCGCAACGAAACCAAAGGATTAGCTATTCTCGTGATCATGTACAATGCAAAAAGTCGTCAACAGATGGATGGAGGTGACAAGAAGCTAAGGAGGATAGGCAATTTTGATAAGATAGGTTTTCAGATTACGGCGAAATGAAGCTATATTTCTTGCTGATTTTACGCTGTCGGGGAGTGAATTCCACAGAGTTGGTCTACATGTCCGGAGTAGCTAGATTGTTTTCTATGAGTGTCGGGAAGTAATTTGCATCCCGCAGTTGTGTTTCCCACAATTGAAACCTGGTCTCGAAAACGGAGACAAACTGGCACAGTTCATTGATTAGTTGTTCTCTTCTCTGGAGTTTGGCGTTCAGCAGAGTGAGGTTGCTCCGTGACGTCGACTAAAATGCAAAATCGCACATCCATAAGGGGTCAGTGAATGCCGGTACTTCTGCATCCTTCTTCTCCATGAATACGCTAATCTCATGTCTCAGCTCGTACACGTGGCACAGCATGGCAGCCCAACCTAGTCTCATGTCTCGGCTCGTACACGAGGCACAGCATGGCAACCCAACCTAGTGTCATGTCTCAGCTTGTACACGTGACACAGCATGGCAACCCAACCTAGTGTCATGTCTCAGCTCATACACGTGGCACAGCATGGCAACCCAACCTAGTCTCATGTCTCAGCTCGTACATGTGGCACAGCATGGCAGCCCAACCTACTCTCATGTCTCAGCTCGTACACTTGGCACAGCATGACAGTCCAACCTAGTCTCATGTATCAGCTCGTACACGTGGCACAGCATGGCAACCCAACCTAGTCTCATGTCTCAGCTCGTACACGTGGCACAGCATGGCAACCCAACCTAATCTCATGTCTCAGCTCGTACACGTGGCACAGCATGGCAGCCCAACCTAATCTCATGTCTCAGCTCGTAGACGTGGCACAGCATGGCAGCCCAACCTAATCTCATGTCTCAGTTCGTACACGCATGGTACAGCATGGCAGCCCAACCTAATCTCATGTCTCAGCTCGTAGACGTGGCACAGCATGGCAACCCAACCTAGTCTCATGTCTCAGCTCGTAAACGTGGCACAGCATGGCAGTCCAACCTAATCTCACGTCTCAGCTCGTACACGTGGCACAGCATGGCAGCCCAACCTAATCTCACGTCTCAGTTCGTACACGTGGCATGGCACACAGCATGGCAGCCCAACCTAGTCTCATGTCTCAGCTCAACCTCTCATGTCTCGCTGGCACAGCATGGCAACCCAACCTAGTCTCATGTCTCAGTTCGTACACGTGGTACAGCATGGCAGCCCAACCTAATCTCATGTCTCAGCTCGTACACGTGGCACAGCATGGCAACCCAACCTAGTCTCATGTCTCAGCTCGTACACGTGGCACAGCATGGACACCCAACCTAATCTGATGTCTCAACTCGTACACGTGGCACAACATGGCAACCCAACCTAGCCAGGGCATTTCGGTTTAGTGCAGGAATTGTTAATATTGCACATTCCTCTCGGACGGAAGGTGTTGGAACTGCTAGTGATTTAACGAGTGATGACAAGTGTTATACAAAGCAACTCATTATCACTCAAACACAAAAAGATAGAACATTCATGTCTGCATGTTGGCAAAAGTGAATTAATTAAAGTTTAAAGGAAGTGAGAAATGTTTGATATGTTCATCACGTGGAAATGGTATTACCGAGTTGCATTATGTGATATGTTTCGCCTAGACGTCTCGTCTAGAATTTAGTCTAGATGCGGGCCGCAGTTGGCCCGCGGGCTGCAGGTTGCCGACCCCTGCCCTAAATAGTCAGATTTACCCTCCTGAAATTTAGCATCTGGAACTGGTAGCTCTTCCATTGGATCCCTTCCATCACATTCTGTCCTGCAGCCTTGTCACCTGGCAGACTGTTATCATTCTCTCTCTTTCATCCATCAACCGGTCACCTTTCCCTCAATTTTGGGGTTAAGAACTGCTGTGCTAGAAGGTCACAAAATTATTAATCTCAGAAACTGCTAGGAAGTAGGAAGCTAAAATTTTAGATTTGTTCAATTGGGTATTTGGGGAATATCTGGTAAAAATAGTGAACATTGTGCTCACAAAAAGGAAACAATTCCTTTGACGTGCCAGAAACGAGTAGGCCAAGTGGATAAATCCATGAGTAGGCAAAGAGAATGTAGGTCTTATTGGTCAGAAGACAAACTGAGAAACCCCTAATTAGCCAGAATTGGGCAAAATTGGGACTTGGGCAAAATTAGCATGAATAGTGTTGGTTACTTTTATAGCAATTGATGTTATTAAATGTGTAAACAACGACAAGTAAAGTGTTTTGAATGGTGCCTACCATCAACTCAAGTACATAGACTTATAAAATATAAAAAATAACAGTCCACTTGCATCTAATCAGCAATTTTACCAACATAAATGTAACTGTAACTTTAATTAAATTGAAGTTTAAAGTTCATGAATTGGTGTGAGGTTAATATATTTTTATTGGGAAATATCTTAATTCATGTTAATGTAACTAAAAATAGTTTTAGTTAATTGTTCCTTGTCTGATATACACACACTATACACAGCCTCAAATTCAAAACAACACTTGCACTGACAATTTGTTGTCCTCTAGTTAAATTTGTTAAAGTAGTGTTTGTACGTTTTAGTTGCATCACCTAATTATGATATTATCTCAACAATGTGCAGTTATGCCCATTTTATGGAATTACCTCTGCTTTTGAGGTATTTTCTAGAATGTTATTATACGGTGGCAGTAATGTGGTTTTCTCAAGTGTCATGAATACAACATTGTATTAATTAGCATGACTCATCTTTAAAACCTTAGTTCTTAGCCAGTCACTGGGTTCAAATAGCAAATTATCTATGCATATTTTATATTTGAATGTTTTCTTTTGTAAAATAAAACAGATGTGAACACAGTAATACATTTTTTAAGTAGATGATATATTTTTCATTTTATATTACAGTGTCGCTGCAGCAGATGAACTTTGGGATGAGGAAACATATTGTCTTCAACTCTTGTTTGAAGACTGTTCTCACAGTGTGTATGTAGCATGTAGAGGTCCCAGCTTCAACGCATTGAATACGATTGTGGGTACACTTGCCGTGAGAGAGCAAGCTTTCATGTACATGATCTTATATGGGCAAGGCAGCAGAGAACTGGAAACATACCTACCGACAAGTGACAATTTCACAGAATTTTAACAAATATCAATTAAATCTATTTATGTTAAGTTCATAATAAACATATTGTATTTACTAAACATTCTATTATAAATTTGCGTAGAATATCATCTTGTTATGATGTGTAATTTCGAAAGATAAGCAGATGCTGAGCTGCCCTGAGTGGATTTTGTTAGTCATCTCATGCTGATGACATTGCAATGCTTGTTCCATAAACTAAGGGGATGCAAACATTGTTATATGTTTCTTATACTCAAGGATGTGACACTGACAATGATATACTCTTTAACAGAGTAAGGTCTCGGATAATGTTCTGTGATTGATATTAAGCTTGGTGACGTAGTATTGAATGCAATTATGAAAATCTTGGACATAATTTGTGATGAAAATTATATCAAATACAAAGAAGTCTTTAGTGGAGATGTAATATTGTTTCTACTCAGGCAATTCTACTTCTGTACAACGAAGGTGAAGAACAAGCTCTTTGCAACTTAAATATATTGCAGTAAATTCCATACAGTGTATTTTTGTTTTGTTTTGCTAATTATAGAAAAGCCAGTTGTGCAGCTTTTTATCATTTCTTATTACATTGCATTTAGCATTTTGCACAGCCTACCTCGATGAAATGTAGTGCTAGTCTTATGCTTGCTATCTAAGCATTGATTGTTGTAATATTCAGATTATAAAAAACTATTAGTGCAAGCTGTTTTTTTTTATGCAGGATATCTGCATCCACAAACAACTTTGTTCAAAGTACTGGAGATAGATATGAGTACAACTCCTCTGTACTTTGCATGAAATGGGTACTTGCAGTTTATACACTCTTGTAATCTAGTACAGTGTAGTATTATTACATGTTTTATTGTTATGTTGACATGATGTATATTCCTGTACTGTTTTGTATGAAATAAAACTGATTGAATTGATGACTGATTGAAGTGATTAAAAATAATACAGCTCTTCAATATATGACTTCATAAATTCCCTACTACTGTAATTTGTGGTACTAAAACATGGATTAAATGGTGCTCTGTTTGTTTTTAAATGCTGTTTGTGTCCTAATAATTGGTGAGAGGTTGGCCCTCAAAATACGACGGAGATGGGATGTTGTTACCCCAGCCACACCCCCTCCTGACCACCTCAAGACAACTGAAATTGGATTGTGTAGACCTGTAGTATTCATGCATACCGTGTATTTGGAATAAAAAGATTTTCAATGAAAGAACAAATTAGCATTTTTACTAGGATGATTTATTAAAGCAACAGTAGCACCATTAAAATAATTGTGGGTATGCATTTGTTAAAACATAACAGTAAAATGCGAATGACAATGCCATGGTGGTTTACAAATTCAGTAACATGGGTTCATAGGCTAGGCATGGTGTTTATACACATAATTTTGCACAAGCTAACACGCTTACTAGCCAGATATTTATTACCACTACTTAACTTTATGAATTATACAAAATTTAATGTAAACAAAATAAAAAACATATCACTGGTATACTTGACAAACCCTCCCAGATGTGTTGTTAAACTCCCAGAAAAGAAGAAAATCCCAGATTGTAGGTTTTTGTGTGCAGTTTAAAGTTTCTGGTGAGCCTCAATGGGAGGAACAGTTGGATGTTCCAAGAGGGTGCAGTTGGAAGTTTTTGGTGACCCTCAAGGCCCGTCAGGGGGGTGCATTTGGAGGTCCCAATGCAATGGGGTGCAGCTAGAGGTTTTTCGTGAGCTTCAAGGGGGATGCAGTTGGAGGCTTTTGATGGGCCTGAAATCTCGTGGACTTCGAAACTCAAGTTTTCAGGAATACTACGGATTATTGCTATAGTATACTAGTATAGGTACGTAAACATGTCATGTAACTATCGCTCAGCAGACTTGTATTACAACTTGTATTACTGTTCACTATAATTATATTCATATAATGCATAATATACTAAATGTTCATAGTGTAAACACTCCGGCAATTCCAAAGCCATGGGCTAGCGAATTGATAATAACCACAGACAGATTAATTATTATTTATGTTGTCCTCTTCCAATAACTTGTCCTCGCATAAAATACTGCTCTGTCCGCGATGCCGTCGACGGCCCCAATATCACTCTTGTACTATACTGTATATTAAATATAGTTTTTTTTATCGTATTGAGACATCCCGTGTTCAAACAGAACTTTACTGGTGTCCGCCTTCGTTTACATTTCGCAAGTGTTTATGTGACACTACCACAAAAAGGCTAACAAAATATATACAACTTCCCGTCTGCGTAAGTCGGCATCTGTGCATAAAGTTTTTAAGCAGACCGCATTTTTTGTATATATGTCATTCTTTTAAATATTCCATTGAACCTTTGGTATATGTTCTAAATTAGTTTTACAAATAATGTTCCAACTTCACATCGTTGGAAAATCTACTAAATAAAATGTATGCCCGGTCCTCTTAAAGCGGTCCGGTATGCACTTGCAGCCACTGGTCGACGTATGCTGCCTTTAGACTTGTATGTGTGTGTGTGTGTGTGTGCGTGTGCGTGCGCGTGCGCGTGCGCGTGCGCGTGCGCGCGTGCGTGCGTGCGTGCGTGTGTGTGTGTAATTCGCAGTGTATGTTCATGTGGCTGTAGATGCGATGTTCCAGTCTGAATGCGTGCATGTGCTTATGTACATGTGCTAAAGAACGCAATCTTCGGTCTGTCTTCCGTTAGATGACGACGAGTGCTTGTCAAGTCCGTGTCAGTACGGTGGAACCTGCGTCGATCTCTTGTGCGGCTTCAAGTGCATATGATGTGATGACAGTCGCGGAGGAATCGAATGCGAGAGAGGCAAGTTTCACATATCCCGTGTACCCTACAAACACAATGCCAATCAGTAAAGCGTCGTGTATACTGCATTTATTGGAACCCAATGCCAATCACGTAAAAGTCATGAATTCTATGTAAATGGGAACCCGGTGCCAGTCAGGTAAGAGTAATGTATTCTTTGTACATTAGAGCTCAATGTAAGGTCGTGTATTTTGTGTGCATGGGAAGCCAATGCCAGTCAGAAAGAGTCATGTATTCTGTATAGATTGGAAACCAATGCCAGTCAGGTAAGAGCCACGCATTCTGTATACACGATAGGCCAATGCCAGTTAGGTATGAATCATGTATTCTGTGTACATGGGAGCCCAATGCCAGTCAGGTAAGTGTCATGTATTCTGTGTACACGATAGGCCAATGCCAGTTAGGTATGAATCATGTATTCTGTGTACACGGGAGCTCAATGCCAGTCAGGTAAGTGTCATGTATTCTGTGTACACTAAAGGCCGATGCCAATTAGCTAAGTGTCATCTATCACATGTACATGGGGACCCAATGCCATCCACGTGCACTTGGGATCCAAATGCCAGTCAGGTATGACTCATGTATCCCGTGTACACACGAACATTGGCGTGACTTCCATTCTCTCGCCGGTCACATGACAACATTACGAGATTTCACCAAACGCGAAAATATGGATTGGAAATGAGATGAGCGAACAAAAGGAGGAACCTTTATAATAATGCTACCAAGTTACATTGCCTTTTCTTGCCTTTTCTATGGGCCACTAAAAAATTACAAATCCTGAAATAGTTGTTCATTGCAACTTTAACAAGACAAAATTTAACAAGATTGCCATCTCGAACAACAAATTCCAGATGGCAAGTGGACAAGGAAGCCATTGGCTTATCGAGAGTCCAACAATTTTCTCATCTATGTGTAGCCCGCCCTTATCAGATATCTGTCAATTCTATTTTTAAACATATTCACACTACTAGCATTAACACAATCATTTGGCAGTTTCTTCCATTCATTTATCACCCTCTGTGAGAAAGAGTACTTTCTCATGTCCAACCTACACTGCTCCTTAACTAATGCTGCTTTGTGTCCTCTGGTTCTACTGCCTTCTTTAAGTTTGAAGAACATATTCCTATCAACATCCTCATAACCGTTCACTATTTTAAACACTTCTATTTGGTCTCCTCTTAGTCTCCTGGTCTCTAGTGTTGTCAAACCACATTGTAATAAGCGACTTTCGTAACTAAGGTCTCTTAATTCTGGAATCATCTTAGTTGCTCTTCGTTGTATTATTTTCTAGCTTATCTATGTCTTTTTTACGATATGGCCTCCATGCTTGAATACAATATTCCAAATGTGGTCTAACGATTGCTTTGTACAGGGGTACAATTAGATGTTTCTCCTTATACGTGGTAGTTCTCCTAATTAGCCATAGAATTTGATTTCCTTTCGAAGCAGCAATCATCTTGTAATCACCTTGTGAATAGTACATCTCTTATAGCAATAATCATATAAATTAGCGAATTATAGTTCTACGTGGGAGATGTAGGTGGCAGTAGGTTTGCAGAAATGTCAAATGAACAGGCGGCTGTTGCAATATAAATTATAATTCCTGTTTCCAATATGGCGACGTCCGCGCAGAAACCACCGCCATTTTGGGGCAGGTACGTCGGCACGGACTAAGATTGTGTGCTATATAAATCATAATTTTTAGCTAAATCAGTTAAAATTACATGACCATATTTTAGAAGGAAACGATTACACCTACGTTTGCATCATGGTGAACACTGTTCTTAATCTCTGCGTGTTGATGCTTTCTTATGTTGAAGCGTTTAGCATTTCTCATAGCAAAACAATGGAGTTAGCTAGGAAAAATAACCAACCCCGGACGGGGTAATCTGGTAGTTCGTAACGATAGTCATGAAGTAGATATTTACACAATGTCAGGACGCACATCATCGCCTTGTTTCACTTTATTTGTAATTTAGCCTAATTGCAGCTTTTTGCGCAGCTTATTATTTATTATTATAATGATATAATTATTATTTATTATTATAATGATATAATTATTATTTATTATTATAATGATATAATTATTATTGGTTGACATCGACCAGTTATACATATTTTTGTTTCTCTCCTCCTTTTCCCTGTAGTCCGGGGTGAGGCTTAAATATTCAACCGTAATTGTTTTTCCTATTTTGTGCTTGCCTAACTGGCTACAGCCGTACAGCTCCGCTGTTAATCTAGAACTGTATTGCAAAGTACCTATTTGTACTTGTTTCGTTTGTATATTTTGTATACAATTTCGAAAAATAAACTCACTCGCACACTCACTCACTCATACACACTTGATTATTCATTTTTGTCTTGGTACTAAATGCTTCCAGTCAATATCTTGATAGCTTATTGGAATTCAACTCTCAAAATTGCGACTTAATTCTGACAGTGACGCGAAATTTTGTTTTAATAACTCATCATCATCATCATGCTGTCAGTCGCTATGCGACAAAGACTGCTTTCATTTCTTGACCGCCGCACTCCATTTAGTTCTCTGCTGTGAGAGTGATGTCCATGAGTCGGTCTTTATGTCTCTCAGCTTGAGGTTTCTCTTGATGGTATCCTTGAACCGGAGACGAGGGCGTCCTCTCTGTCTGTGACCAGAAGACAATTGAGAGTAGAGGATCTGCTTTGGTAGTCTGTCTGATGACATCCTCATGAGGTGTCCAGTCCACAGGAGATTCTTTTTGATCAGAAGATCTTCCATAGAGGGCAGCCCTATCCGACCGAGTATTTCCTTGTTTGTCACTTTGTCCTTCCAGGTTAGCCTCATGATCGAACGCAGATGTCGCATCATGAAGGCATGCCGCTTTTTCACCTGTCGTCTGTACACTGTCCAGGCCTCGGCTCCGTATAGTAAGGTGGATAGCACAATTGCCTGGTAGATCTTGCCTTTGACCCGCGTGGACACATGGTGGTTGTTCAGAGTCTCTGGCGTAATCGGCCGAAAGATGCGCTAGCCTTGGCCATCCTCCTCTGTATTTCAGCATCAATGCGTCCATCACTTGATATAGTGCTTCCGAGGTAGGTGAATTCCGGAACAGAGTTCAGTTTGTTTCCATCAACCATGATATCCTCCTCTCGGGTTCTTGTAGAGTTGGGTTGGTACAGCACTTCCGTCTTCTTGATGTTAATCTTCAGGCCGAACTTCTTTGATGCATCGGAGAAAGCATCCACTATTCTCTGGATCTCTTCAGCGGAGTGGGCGACCAGTGCACTGTCATCTGCGTATAGCAGCTCTCTCACAAGTATCTGGGTAGTATTGGTCTTCGCTCTGAAGTGTGCGATGTTGAATAGGTCAGCGCTCTGTCTAGACTGTATATAGACGCCATCTCCCATGCCTCGGAAAGCCTCGACAAGCATTGCTGATAGGAAGATGGAGAAGAGCGTGGGGGCCAGTACACAGCCTTGCTTGACACCATTGGTAACACCGAACGTTTCCGAGACTTCCCCTCCAACACTCACATTCGCCATCATTCCCGTATGTAGAGCCTCGATCATGGTTGTGAATTTCTCTGGGCATCCATATTTCCTCAGTAGCTGCCATAGCCCAGTCCTTCCGACTGTATCAAACGCCTTCGTGAAGTCGACAAATACTATATATAGTGGTCGGTCCTGCTCAATGCACTTTTCTTGTAGTTGTCGAAGACAAAATATCATGTCCGCTGTGCTCCGGTTGGATCTGAAGCCACACTGTGTCTCCAGAACTACTTCTGGTGTTATGTGAATAGATAGTCTGTTGAGCAGGATCCTGGCGAAGATCTTGCCTGCTATGGAAAGAAGAGAGATTCCTCTGTAGTTCCCACAGTCTGTTCGATCTCCTTTCTTGTAGATGGTTACAATGCTGGCATCCTTCCACGCTTGTGGTACAGAACCCTCCTCCCAGGCTTTGGTGATTAATTGGTGTAGTCTGTTGGACAGATTGTCTCCTCCGTGCTTCCATACTTCAGCAGGAATTCCATCACCCCCAGGTGCTTTGCCATCTTTCAGGCCGGCGATTGCTCTAGCCATCTCATCCATGTTTGGAATTTCATCAAGGCATGTGTTGGTAATGCGCTGCTGGATGTTGACAAGAGCTTCATGTTCTATGTCGCCAGGGACGTTGAGTAGTTTTTGGAAGTGTTCACTCCATCTTGCCACAACTCTCTTGCTGTCAGAGAAGGTCTCCATTCCATCTGTTGACTTCAGGTGAACAGGTCCCTTTTTCGCGGGTCCCCACACTTCCTTCAGTCCATTGTAGAAGCTCTTCATGTCATTTCTGTCTGCAGATCTCTGCAGCTCCTCTGCCTTCATTTCCCACCATTCTGACTTCAGGGCACGGGTGCGTTTTTGTAGCAGTCTGCAGGCATCTTTGTACGCTGCAGTGGTGGATCTAGTACTCCTGGTCTGCAACACTCTCTGGTGGGATTGGTCTCTTCTGCTTATTAGATTTTGTAGCTCCTGGTCGTTGGGGTCGAACCAGTCCTGGTGTTTTCTGTCTGGCTTGCCGAGAAATGTTTTAGCTGTGTTGTATACTACCTGTTGCAGAGCTGCCCATTCCTCATCTGGTGTTGAGCTTTCCTTCTCCTCCCATTGGGCGAGAGCGCTGTCCATCTCCTGCTCGAAGCTCTCCCTATGACTGATGGTACGTAGTTTTGCTGTGTTTAGCTTGGTCGGTTTTCTTACCCCTTGTCTGTTGTGCTTTTGTCGTACTCTAAATGCCACTTTTGACCTCAGCATATGGTGATCGGTCCAGCAGTTAGCTCCACGCATGGCTCGAGTACTGTGGATGTCCATCTTATCCCGACACCTCGTGATGATGAAGTCGATCATATGCCAGTGTCTGGACCGAGGATGCATCCAGGTGGTCTTGCGTTCATCCTTCTGCTTGAACATGGTGTTCGTCACTATCAGTTCGAACTCAGAGCACAAAGCCAGTAGAAGCTCGCCATTGGAGTTGCGTTGCCCGATCCCATATTTGCCCATGACCATGGTCCATTTGTCATTGTCTCTTCCTATCCTTGCATTGAAGTCTCCTATCAGCAGTAGCTTATCGGTACGAGGGATGCCTCTGAGCGTACTTGACAGCTGGTTGTAGAAAGCCTCCTTGTTATCGTCCGGGTTTGTCATTGTTGGAGCGTAAACACTGATAATTGTAGCATAGTTGTCCTTGCTCAGAGGTAGTCTCATCATCATGATTCTGTCACTTACTGGCCGTGGCATTTCTGTCAGCATTGTCACGATGTCCTTCTTTATAGCAAAGCCCACTCCAGCCTCCCTTCTCTCTCCTTTGGGTCTGCCACTCCAGAAGAAAGAGTATTCCAAGTCATTAAGACTACCAGACTCTGAGAACCTTGTTTCGCACAGGGCGGCAATGTCTATATTGTACTTGGCGAGTTCCATTGCTACTAGTGCAGTACGTCTTTCCGGTCGGTCGGCTACTTCTCGGTCGAGGAGAGTCCTGACGTTCCATTGAGCGATTGATAGTTGTTCTCTTCTTCCTAGCTGATTTTTCACTGTCGACGGAAGATGAGGTCGAGCAGCGCGGTCCTTGGTAACCCGGGCGACGACCGGTCCGGTATGGTAATTCGTGCGGTTGTGCATTTCATGAGACCTGCTTGCAAAAAGTGTTGAAGTGCTGCTGGCTTTTGCAAGTTACTAGCGGCACTCTCTCGGGGAGCAAACAGAGGTCTCACACCGGCAAGAACACGTCAAGACAGGCGCGAGCTATTTATCCCTGCAGTGGCTGGTCGGGAGATGTTGGGAGTTCCATTCATCAACCACCCTTGATGCTGCCACAATGACATGGTTTTCTGTTAGGGTTTGCTCCCTTAGCCTTCGGTTCTGTCGAGAATCTGTATCACAAGGCAGTGATTTTCAACTCTGCAATGCAGGGGCGTCAAACTCCCTGAGGTATTGTAGTACCAGAGGTACTGTAATACTTGCATACATAATTTTAATAACTACGAAGGGTAATTCGATTGTTCGTAGAAAGGGTAAAGTGTGGTGAAATTCTTTCGCAAAATAATGTTACGACTCCTTCCTGGGGTCGTTGAGGAAGTCCTGAAAGTACGGTGGCACCCGACAGGCAAAGCGTCCAGGAAGCGTAGCTTAAATCGAAACAAAAGTCTTGGTTTTGTGCCTATGCCCCTACACTTAAGCATAACCATTTGCAACTACAATTAAGAATATTACGCCATTGGCTTATTAGGAAATACTTGTTGAACACACATCTTATTTTCATGGGCCGCGGCATATTGTTTGCTAACCCTACGTCACGAGTGTCGAAGTCTAGCGAAATTCACTCGCCAAATGAAAATACATTTGTATACATCTATTCCTATGCTTTCCAATAAAACATGGCCATGCTGTTTGTGTCCAAACTCACCTTATGTAACCTATTTTGGCCGTGGTTTACTAAACTAGTCTTCTATCTGAAAATATATAACGTTTGTTTCAGACGTTTCGTTGGTTCTGTATATGATACTCTTACTTGATACGTCACAATAATCTAGGTTACCCGATTTTCGTAGAACTGCCCATGCGAATATCGGTCTTGTTGGTTAAAATGTCAGCGCTCTGTCAACCGGAGAAATGACCGGAATCTCCCACTTTTAGAACACATTCTGAGTAAACCATTGGCGTGATATTCTTGATTGGAGTAGCACATGATTAATTTTTATTATTTCGTTTAGGTGCATCGCCCCCAATTTCCCGAAACCATTAATTTTGTTTCGGTTTAACTTATGTACTCGGGCTCGATTATGGCAAGATTTTTCTCAGCGGGTCATGTCGTAACGTTTATTCCACTCTCAGTGACTGGTGTGTGTGTGACTTCAACGTTTGCAAAAACGATGGCATCTGCACAAACTACTCCCGCGTCGAGTGTGAGTGCGCGGAAGGATACAGAGGCTTTACATGTGACGAAGGTGTGTTGTGAGGCGACGTAAATAGTACTTGAAATTGAGATCGTTAAAACAATAATGTATATATTAGCATTACTTCCGGCTACTTGGACTTGGTGCAGCGACTTGAATTTGGTGTAGATCATTTACAGAAATACGTGGAATATCAAATAGAATAAGTATTACTGTTGCATATATATTATACACAAACGTATTGTAGACATATATTAGGAAACAGGTTTTGTTAATTATTAGTCAGAGGGAGTATTTTAGAGTAAGTTAGTTTCGGATTCTGTCAGGGAATTCAGCGAGCGTTAATAGGGGTGTTTACAATTCGAAAATTTAGATAACATAGTGAATAGTCAGTAACAGTGAATATTGGTTAGAATAAGTATTAGTATTATACATATATTGTTCACCAACTTCTTGTAGACATATATTAAGAAACCGTTGTTGTTAACAGAGGTAGTATTTTTTTTCCCGGATTCAAACTCAACGAGTGATAAAAGGGAGTTTGTTTACAGGTCATTCAACCCGTGCATCGAGCTATCGTTTACATTAGCTAATATATATATATATATATATATATAAGATAAAGTGATTTATTTACTTAAATTACATACATAAGGTAATATCTGACATAGTGGTAGTCAACGTTATCGGTAAAAAGGAATTAACAGCAGGATTTTAGCGTAAATTAGTACACACTCACTTCGTTGTTTTGTTACACAGTGTTCTCCGTATTCGCTAGGTGGCAGGATTTTTAGCCTAAAGTGTTCTTTTGATCACAAAAACAGCCTTATTCAAGGCTAATGTAGCAAACTAATTAAAACTAAATTGTATGATGGCCCCGTGCAAACGGCAGTTAAAGGCCACAAGGCACTTAATTTGTGGCAGTTGTAGTAACTGGGTAGATTTCGTCAAGTCTGGGTGCGAGAAGTCCTGGGCTGAGGTCCAGGCAGATAGTTTTAGTTTTGAGTGTAGGGGATGCGCAAGGATGAAGGAAATAGAGGTGGAGTTGGAAGAGCTGAGGCTGCTCGTTGTGGCAATGGTGGGAAGGGAACAGGGGAGTTGTGCCAGTAGTTCCGGTGAGGGAACAGTAGACGATAAAGTGGGGAAAGACACAAGAGATGCTAGGGAGAGCTCACCTCAGCCTGGGAGGAAGCTGAGAGGAGGGAAGGTGACAGGTCATAGGGAGACAGGACGTAAGGAGACGGGAAGGAAAGGAACTGGAGGGAAGACAACCGGGGTGAAGGAGAGGGGAGTAGGGGAGACAGGAGGGAAGGAGAAGGGAGTGGGGGAGACGGGAGGGAAGACAACCGGGGTGAAGGAGAGGGGAGTAGCGGAGACAGGAGGGAAGGAGAAGGGAGTGGGGAGACGGGAGGGAAGACAACCGGAGTGAAGGAGAGGGGAGTAGCGGAGACAGGAGGGAAGGAGAAGGGAGTGGGGGAGACGGGAGGGAAAACAACCGGAGTGAAGGAGAGGGGAGTAGGGGAGACAGGAGGGAAGGAGAAGGGAGTGGGGGAGACGAAAGGGAAGGGGTCAGGACAGAATGTGATGGAGGGGATCGAAAGGAAGAGTTATTCTGCAGCAGTGATAGAGGGGGTGAGGAAGAGAGCGAGGGTGTTTGTGGGGGATTCGATAGTTAGGAAGACCGACAGAGTCTTAAACAAGGGAGATGTTGTGGTGGTCTGCTTGCCTGGAGCCAAAATAGAGGCGATAACTGAGAGGGTAAAAAACATCGTAGGCTCGGGTAAGGGTGGATCTGTTTTAGTACATGTAGGGACAAATAACGTAGAGAGGGAGGGTACAACTGCCATAGTTAGGAAATATAGGCAGTTGGTCAGAACACTAAAACAGACGCGGGTTGAGCAGGTAATACTGTCAGGGATTTTACCTGTAATGGGCAGGAGGGGTCATAAATATCGAAATTGTCGGGGGATGGCAATTAACATGTTAGTCCAGAGGCTGTGTAGGGAAGAGGAAGTTGGATTTGTGGATTTATGGGGAAGTTTTGTTGGGAGGGCTGATATGTACATGAAGGATGGGCTTCATTTAAGTGGAAAGGGGGCGGCAGTATTCGCGGACAAACTTTCAGCAGCAGTTAAATAGCGACTTGGGTACAATGACAAATATTTTTGGAAGTAAACATTCTTTAAACTAGAAGTGCAGGGGGGTTACCTAGAGGTGTCTCAAGCAGAACAAGAGGCCACTAGCACAGATAAACCAATATCAAATCATCCGAAAAACATCTCTGAAAAAGGTTATAGATGCGTATGTTTAAATGCAAGGAGCATAGTAAATAAGAAAAACGAATTAAACATTATGGTAGAAGATACTGACCCTCACATAATTGGTATAACTGAATCATGGGCCAACATAGATATAACAGATGCTGAATTAGGACTGACAGGATACGTAATGTTTAGGAAAGATCGAATAGGAAGAAGGGGCGGGGGAGTTATTTTATATGTTAAAGAATCTATTCAGGCTTATGAAATAAAACTAGAAAGGGAAGCAGATTGCGATGAAGCTGTTTGGTGCAAAATTGTTTCAGGAAATTCAAAATTAACTATTGGATTAGTTTACCGAAGTCCAAACATAAACGAAGAGGACAACACAAAAATAAAAAACGCTATAAAGGAAGTTAGTAAAGGGGAATGTATCATAATGGGAGAT
Organism: Lamellibrachia satsuma; assembly: GCA_033239005.1. Classification (NCBI taxonomy): domain Eukaryota; kingdom Metazoa; phylum Annelida; class Polychaeta; order Sabellida; family Siboglinidae; genus Lamellibrachia; species Lamellibrachia satsuma. The sequence goes on along the minus strand of BSQZ01000003.1, from coordinate 12,518,191 downwards.
TTTAACCATGGACACATACAATGGAATTCTCTAGAGAGCACAGGGATTGAGGATCAACAATTTCTATGTTTAATCCAGGATAGCTTTCTTACTCAGCACGTACTAGAACCAACCAGGGGAGAAAATGTATTAGATATAGTTTTGTCATCACAAAAAGAATTAGTGGACAATGTAAAAATATTTGAACCATTGGGTAATAGTGACCATAATCAAATACATTTTGACATCAATGTAAAATCAGAAAGTAAAAATGGAAATATAATATCACAGGGGTTTTTAATGGCGGAAGACCTAAATGGTTACTTCAGTTCAGTGTTTACAAAAGAAGATATTAGTTCATTACCAGTTGCTGATGCTAAATTTCAGGGGACTAAATCTGACTATTTAGGACCGTTAGTTGTAACTCCAGAATTGGTAGCTAGGAAAATAAAGGCAATGAAGGATAACAAATCACCGGGAGTGGATGGGATTCCTCCAAAATTACTAATGGAAACAGTAGATCAAATCAGTATACCACTTGCAAGAGTATTCAACTTGTCATTAAAAGAGGGAGTTGTTCCGTTTGAATGGAAAGAAGCAAACATCATACCATTATTTAAAACGGGTTCGAGAAATAAGAATTACAGACCAGTGAGTTTAACGTCAGTGATTTGTAAATTATTAGAAAGGTTAATTAAAGACCATATGGTGGACTTCCTCGTTAAGCATAAATTATTAAATTCATCTCAACATGGATTCCTTAAAGCGAGGTCATGCTTAACAAATATGTTATGTTTTTTGGAAGAAATCACTAAGTGGATAGACGAGGGATCGCCAGTAGATATTATCTACTTAGATTTTCAGAAAGCTTTTGACAAAGTGCCACATCAAAGATTGCTACTTAAATTAAAAGCCCATGGTATCGGGGATAGCATAACTGACTGGATAGAACAATGGCTGACTGACAGAAGACAACGAGTTGTAGTAGATGGCGAAGTTTCAAATTGGAAATCGGTTTTGAGTGGGGTACCTCAAGGATCAGTATTAGGACCTATATTATTCTTAATTTATATCAATGACTTGGACGAGAGTATAACAAGTAACGTACTGAAATTTGCGGACGACACAAAACTGTTTAGAAAGGTTAATACTGATGGTGATAAACAACATTTACAAAACGATCTAGACAGATTAGTGAAATGGTCTGAGAAATGGCAGATGCTGTTCAATTTTGGGAAATGTAAATGCCTACATACAGGACATGGGAACTTGAATGTAAACTATAAAATGGGAGCTGCTGTTCTTGGTACTACTGTAAAAGAAAAGGACTTAGGAGTTATAATAAGCGCTGATATGAAAGTTTCAGAGCAGTGTGGTATTGCAGCTTCAAAGGGTAATCAAATTCTTGGATTGATTAGAAGAAACATAACATACAAGGGAAAAAAGTTAATTATACCTCTTTATAAAGCAATAGTTAGACCTCATTTAGAATACTGTATACAAGCATGGAGACCATATCATAAGAAGGATATAGATACGCTTGAACGCATACAAAGGAGAGCAACTAAAATGATTCCAGAACTTAGAGACCTTAGTTATGAAGAACGCCTGAAAGAATGTGGTTTAACAACTCTAGAGACAAGGAGGTTAAGAGGAGATCAGATTGAAGTTTTTAAGATATTGAATGGGTATGAAAATATTGATAGAAATATGTTTTTCTCACTCAAGAAGGATAGCAGAACTAGAGGACATGAGGTAAAATTAGTAAAGGATCAATGTAGATTGGACATCAGGAAGCACTCGTTCTCACAGAGGACAATAAATGAATGGAACAAACTGTCTACAGATTGTGTAACTGCTAGCAGCGTGAATATGTTTAAAAACAAGGTTGACACATATATCAGGAGGGCGGGTTATAAGTAGGTGAACATTGTTGGACTCTCGATAAGCCAATGGCTTCCTTTTCCACTTGCCATCTGGGCCTTTGGCTTGGATGGCAAATCTTGTTAAATCTTGTTAAATATAATATATATATTTTAGATGAGATGGACATTAGTTAGTAGTTGCAGTAAAGATGCATCGCTATTTGCAAATATTATGCCATTTTGTGCATCATCGGGAAAATGGCTTTATGCTTTTCATTTTCTCAGTGGAGATTTCATGAAATCTTTATCAAATAATGCGTCTCTCGGTCTCTGTATGTCTCTGTCTATCTCTGTCTCTGTCTGTCTCTGTCTGTATCTGTCTATGTCTCTATCTGCCTCTGCCTCTGTCTGAGCCTCTGCATCAGCCTCTGCCCCTTCCTCTTCCTCTGCCTTTGCCTCTGCCTCTGTCTCTGACTCTGCCTGTATTACACCTAAATTGCCTGACGCTCACCTATGTTGAGCGACTATCAAGAGTGTTACATCCCAAGTGTTACACATAAAGGAAGTGTATTTCGGGGAGTATGTTGACTGTGGTTTGTTGTAGACATCGACGAATGCGAAAGTGAGCCGTGTCACGGTAACGCGGACTGTCCCAACGATGTGAATGGCTTCAGGTGTCTGGTCCGTGGGCATGGTAAGAACCACGTCATCGTTATCGAAGCTCGGGCCCTATGGGTGTAATAATCTACCTAACTATAAATGCATAGCAATAGTCGATGTGACGATGCAATGCTAGCGATGATTGTCATTCTAATCATTATAATTATTATCATTATTATCGGTATTGTTGTTGCCAACGGCATTATTAGTGTTATTACTATTACTACTACTATTATTATTATCATTACTTTACTATTATTATCATAACTTTATTATTATTATTATTATTATTATTGTAATCATCACCATCATCCTTATAATTATCATAATTGTTATATCACATCAAACTGTTCTAACATTTCTTTTTTCAGAAACTCAAAGCGCATGTAAGTTGATTCGTGATTTAACTCTCATGTCCACACTTTCGTTATCAGACACAACTGAGAAAGTTGGATTGAGCCTTTGAAAATTTATATATTTTGTTTGTTTCGCAGACCGTGATTTCCATACCCTGAAATAAAATTGTATTCGACCCAACTTTGTTGTTCGGTCAATATGTTCACCAAACCGCCCGTATATGGTGAAAATGGTTCGATGGTTTGAACCTTGTATCGTTTTGGTCTTCTGCCCAAGTGAAATAGACATTTGCTAAGCTTTCTTGATACTTCCGTTATTTTTCGAGAGCAGATAGTTGACGTCTAAGGCATTTATATACGTTAACAGGGATTAAATGCACATATTAAGGCATTACGTGTAAATGAATTAGTTATTTTATTATTGTCATAGACAGAGAGCATATGTGTACATTAAAAAAACACGGTAACGCTTAGTTGTAGCAATATCTTCATGTTGTATGAAGCTCTACTGATAATAATTGTAATTTCACATGTCAAATGTTAATTATGTGTGGTTGATTCACAAACTGCCATGTTCTTGATCAACCTGATGGAAATATTGAGATAAATGTAAGCACATGCCAACATATTGAACTGTTCAGATATACATATTATGTTGATATCTGACCTAAGACGGGGCAATCAGGTGGTAGAACAAGGTGTACACATTTGTAAGAGGGGACACGTCAATTAACAAAGGAAACAAACTACATACTATTATGTATTCAAAGTATTACTCTTCAAAGTGAAACAAGCCTGCGCAACTTATTTATTTCAACTACAAACTTGAATAAACAAACCGTTCTTATGATGTTTTTCGGTTACATTTAGTTTGATTGAATCTGAAGTTAAGAAGAAATATTGCGGGTTCGTATATAAAACTATATTCTTAGTTTACAAGTATCAGAGGCGTTGATGCAACTGTATTTAATCAGCCGTTTATTTAATGCACTGTTTAATTTCTGAAACTATGGACGGCAAGCTTTGTTTGAAAAGTGGTGCACGTTATTGACATGACAGACGTTTAATAAGACAAATATTTATTACGTTGTCATACCTGTATACCCATCACTGTTTTATTCAAACACACAAATGCATTGAATATATTGCTATAGATATCACACAAGGCTACAACATGTGTAATACATTAATAATATGCTCAAACATTACTTCAAGGTGTTCATATTCAAACACTTTATAGTCTATGAAAAAGTTTAATAATAATAATAAAAGTATTTATATTGCGCCCGATCAAAATAAAGATAGCTCTCAGGCGCTTTACGTACATGTAATCATAACTTATAAAAAACATTATTAATCTTACTAAAAATAAATATATTAATTATATCAAGAATAAATATATTAAAATTTATATTAATTATGTTAAAAACAATGCCAATAACAGATATTCTAAAATATAGTCCAAATAATCCTACCATAAATAATATGTAAAAAAAATAAATTTATATTTGCAATAATAAAATAATAATAAATGCATATAAAATGTTCATATCAGCATATCATAAAAAGCTACCTTAAAAAGATGTTTTTAAAAGTGTTTTATTCAGCGGCAGTGTCTTCGCATTTTAACTAACATATATATCGTTAATTTACATCATCACATTAATAGCTACGAATATAAGACAGGAGACTAATGCACATGGTTCTCATATCACGTCTTTTTTGCTCATGCAATGGAACGCGTTTGCAACAAATAATACGTTTGTAATACACAAGCTTC
>BSQZ01000003.1:12491051-12508551 GCA_033239005.1 Lamellibrachia satsuma | reverse complement strand
AAGAACGCCAACGTAAGATAAACTACGTTTTGTCCGTAAACACGAGTGGCAATAAAATACACAGAATTCAAAAACACCACGGAAATCAAATATGACGTTTGTTGACAACAGATGTTCAGTGAATTCAGCATTTGAATTATCGAAGCGAGTAACATCAATTGAACATAGTTTTTGTAACGACGCATCTGATTGGTTGATACGAGAAGCGAGACAAAATCCACGTTTACAGGAGTGGTTCCACCAGAGTTGATGTGACAATAGCACATCACGCTAATGAGGATGCCGTTGTTTCGAGCCTGATCCTTATTGCTAAACGTTGTTGCCACAATTAGCCACAAGATGACGCTCTTGTTAGTGTTTGTACAACTAACTTGTCTCTGCGTAGTGTTTAACAAAGTTGCCACCCAAAGCTACAAACTCCAGATGAGAAGCCTGTTATTGTTTGTACAACTGATATGTCTCCGTGTAAGCGGCCATCCACAGCTACAAGCTCCAGATGAGAAGCACGTTAGCGTTTGTACAACTGACTTGTCTCTGTGTAGTGTTTAACAAAGTTGCCATCCGAAACTACAAACTCCAGATGAGAAGCCCGACCTTATCAGGTAGTTGCCAGTTTCACTTTAAAACATAACCACACTGCTAGCATTGACATATTCGCTAGATAATTTGTTTCATCCATTAATCATCCTATGCGAGAATGAATACTTTTTGATTCCCAACCTAAACTGTTCCTTGGTCAAATGCTGCTTGGTACAGTCTTATTCTACAGCCTTCTCTAACTTTGACGAAAACATTTATATCAGCAGTTTCAGTTTCATAGCCATTCAATATTCAAGAACAAATCTTCCATTTATTCTCTCCTTAGACTCTTGTTGTGAAACCACATTTTACTAGGCTGTTTTCTTACCGATTGTCTCGCAGTTTTGGAATCAGCTTAGTTGCTCCGTGTTGTATTCTTTGTAGATTATCTATGTGTCCTTCTTATTTGCGCAACACTTGCTTAGTTGCAAGATAGCAAGGATCAGAAAGGAAACCACCACCCCTGAATTAATCAAAGATGTAATCATATACGACTCCGGTGGTTCGGTCGTATGTCAAGAGACAGCATCGTTAGGCAAGCATTCACGCAATATTTCAAAGGACAGCGGAAGAGAGGAAGACCACTACAGAAGTGATGTAGATCTAGAGTGACACATGCCTCCGCTATTGACAGCAGAGCCACATGACGTACATAGAACAGAGTGGAGGTGTGCAATCTCCCGGAGGGCAGCGAGGGGTGCAATCTCCCGGAGGACAGCGAGGGGTGCAATCTCCCGGAGGACAGCGAGGGGTGCAATCTCCAGGAGGACAGCGAGGGGTGCAATCTCCCGGAGGGCAGCGAAGGGTGAAACCTCCCGGAGAACAGCGAATGGTGAAACCTCTCGGAGGACAGCGAGGGTGCAACCTCTCGGAGAACAGCGAATGGTGAAACCTCTCGGAGGACAGCGAGTGGTTAATATGACCTATGCATTAATGCATCAAGTCAAGTATCATAGTACTGCCACTATCGGATTCTTGTTACGTGGTTTGGATGCGTAACCACCGATATCGAGGAGATTATTTCATAATACTATTTGCATTTACAATTAATTATCAACAATCTACAATTTTTAAATGCAGGCCTCCCCACAACTCAGTAAAATTATAACCCTTATCAATAGCAGCATTTTTTCCTAGCAGTGGACTAAGGTCGTCGTCAATAGACACATTTTTTATATGGCGTTAATAGTAGTTAATGCAACCATTTGCAACTGCACACAATATCACGCCAGTGCAGTGGTTTTCTAGGAAAACCTTGTTGAACACACAGCTTCTTACCGCGCCAGAGTATTCGACAAAACGTACGTCACTAGTGCGTATAGTCTGGAAATATTCGCTCACCAAATGAAAAATCTATTTGTAAAGAACTATTCCTATAATTGCCAATAGGATATGACCATGATGTGTTTGTCTGTGTCAACTTATGCAACATATTTTGGGTTTTGTTTACTTAATTTCTCTCGTTCTGACTTAGCAGCTCGCTTGATTAAGAGTTTGCGTTGCTTCCCACGGAACTTAGTGCGTACCACCTTAAATCGATATCTTAGAACTGTCAGGTTCTTATTGATCTTTCTCAGCGTTACTTAGATCTCTCATGGTTGATAATAACACCACTGGTATTTTCATCGCATGTGGCCTGGACACGTAAACGAATGGAAGGGAAATGAGTTTAATGAGAACGGATTCGTTCAGAATGAAGGGTAGGATATGACCATGATGTGTTTGTCTGTGTGAACTTATGCAACATATTTTGGGTTTTGTTTACTTAATTTCTCTCGTTCTGACTTAGCAGCTCGCTTGATTAAGAGTTTGCGTTGCTTCCCACGGAACTTAGTGCGTACCACCTTAAATCGATATCTTAGAACTGTCAGGTTCTTATTGATCTTTCTCAGCGTTACTTAGATCTCTCATGGTTGATAATAACACCACTGGTATTTTCATCGCATGTGGCCTGGACACGTAAACGAATGGAAGGGAAATGAGTTTAATGAGAACGGATTCGTTCAGAATGAAGGGTAGGATATGACCATGATGTGTTTGTCTGTGTCAACTTATGCAACATATTTTGGGTTTTGTTTACTTAATTTCTCTCGTTCTGACTTAGCAGCTCGCTTGATTAAGAGTTTGCGTTGCTTCCCACGGAACTTAGTGCGTACCACCTTAAATCGATATCTTAGAACTGTCAGGTTCTTATTGATCTTTCTCAGCGTTACTTAGATCTCTCATGGTTGATAATAACACCACTGGTATTTTCATCGCATGTGGCCTGGACACGTAAACGAATGGAAGGGAAATGAGACCAATGAGAACGAATTCGTTCAGAATGAAGGGTAGAAGGGGAAGGGGAGACCTCGATTGTGGGAAGACATACTTAGCGGGATTTGGAGGGAAGTGGAGGACGGGAGCGTGGGATAGATTCAGTGGAAATAGGTGATGGAGGCTCAAGTGAAACGGTATCAGAAGAACGGGGAAAGGAAATAAAAATCGAGAACCTATAGCGATGCTAGCCTAATGTCATATATTATCAAACGTTTACCTGCAGTAGTGTTTCAATCTATTAAGCTCGCACCTTTGTTCTGTAACAATATTTTCGTATTCGCGAAATAGCTTTTTCGTTGCAACGATTTTCGCGTTTATATCTTAAAATACATGTTTGGCAGTCACCGTCGAAGTAATTCACAGGATTACAAGGCGTTGAACAATGACAATATATAGGAATACAATATCCTCAACAGAATTTGTAGCAATGCCCAAATTGAATTTGAACTCGTTTTGTGGACATATTTCCGCTAGGAATTTCAAAATTGAAGCAGCCTTTTGTGGCTTAATAAAGATTTCCCAACGTTTCAGCAATTGCTCCTGTAAAATCAAAATCTTCGTCACCTGCGCCACTATTTGCAAGAACAGCACACGTATCGTTGTTAATTATTTCTACAACTTTATTGACTTCTTAAATTTAAGGACAACCCATATTTCAAATACGTTCATCCAACCAAAACGCCCGCCGAGCTATATCCCGTTAGATGGCGTTGTTCGCGAGATCTCGTAGTACGGTCGATGCGATGACGTCATATCCGTTTCAACTATTGTCATAATGCATGAATGGCGAAGAGGTACGATTATATATATATATCTATCAAGTATGTATTTTAAGAGGTACTCGTAGGTTCCGTACAACTTAGGCCCTATATGACTTTTTGCAACGCCTAATACTACTTTGATTGATTTACTATGTATTAGTTTTACCTGCAGGGAATAATTTATACGACTCTAAGACTAACCAATGTGCCTTCTGTGTGCTGGCTTACAGCTGTTCTGAAATGACGATCAAGGTCAGCGTTATGAGGAGAACACAAATCCTTCCCCTGAAGACATGGCTGACTCTTAGATTTCTACATATTTTGTAAAGAACATCAACTGTACATGCAGTCCAAACCCACAGAGAAATCGTCACCTGAATAAACCATTTCGCCCAGTCTCGACATTGATGATGTTTGATAAGTCATTCCATAAATTTCAATCACCGCGCGCCAACAATAAGATGTTTTGTAAGATATTAATAAAAATAAAAATGTGATTTACGTAATTTGTGTTGTTTATCGGACAACCCTCTCTCTCTCTCTCTCTCTCTCTCTCTCTCTCTCTCTCTCTCTCTCTCTCTCTCTCTCTCTCTCTCTCTCTCTCTCTCTCTCTCTCTCTCTCTCTCTCTCTCTCTCTCTCTCTCTCTCTCTCTCTCTCTCTCTCTCTCTCTCTCTCTCTCTCTCTCTCTCTCTCTCTCTCTCTCTCTCTCTCTCTCTCTCTCTCTCTCTCTCTCTCTCTCTCTCTCTCTCTCTCTCTCTCTCTCTCTCTCTCTCTCTCTCCCATTCCATGCTGGGATGTCTGCTCTTTTAACTATTCATTTGTTGGTAAAGTTATCTATATCATCGTACGCATTTAAATAACACTTCTGGCATATTCCGACATTTTTGTAGGCGGTTAACTACGATGACTACTTTCCTATTTATATACATTTCGATGGAGTCTGGGTAGAACAGGAAAAGAAGTTTTCTCTAGCGTGAGTATATTTTACTTACAACCATCCACGTATTATATATAAGTCAGACAATAAAATATCTACCTCGTAATGAATTCTATAAAGTCTTATCCGTCCGCCTCACCCAACTCTCGTTTTTTCAGGCGGTTCGACCAACTTCATCCAAATCAGGGCAGCTGTTGTCTAACAGTTGCCCTCGTTTTTACTGAGGAGTCAAAGTGCGCGTATTGTTATCAGCATATAGAAACCACACCAACCTACCAACACACCAACACACCAACACACCAACACACCAACTGTGATTATGTAAACACGCAAACAATAAAATTAATTAGGCCAAAGTTAAAATTATTATTTTGGTCAAAGGACACATTAATTACGTCAGAGGTCAAATTAATTACGTCAAATGTCTAATTAAATAGGTCAAAAGTTAAGTAACATGTATTAACAGGTACGGACAGGCGTACGATGCGTTACCCAGTCGCTAAGGGCACGACTGTTACAACCGGTAATGTAATAATCGACCGGTAGTGTAATAATCGGCCGGTAATGTAATAAATCGACCGGTAATGTATTAAAAATAATTATGATGATAATCATGATAATAATGATAATGATGTAGAATGTGATGATGAGGGTAATAAACGATTATGATGCTGATAACAATTAAGGGGTCATCTTAGTGACGATAACAATGATGATGATGATTATGACGATGATGATAATTATGATGATAATGATGGTTATGATAATAATAATTATGATAACGACGGTGATGATGAGGGTGATAAATGGTTATGATGATGATGAGGAACAAAATGAAGACAATCGAGCTGTCTTTGTGACGATGATAATGATGACGAAGATGATGACAATGAGGGCGATCATTATTACGATTATGAGGAGGAAAACAATGACAATGACAGCCTCATCATCCTGCTCCTCCTCCTCATCGTCATCATCATATTCACCCTTATATCGATTAACCATGCTGACACCCACTCGACGTTCACAAACCTATGATTAACATAGGAATCTCAGAACGATTGAGTCGCATGTTTTCTGGGATATGGAATGCCGTTCATATAACCTCCCAGGTAACGCACGGCAGTAACTACATGTTGGCAAACAATAGGACAGTCAGCTAAAATGTTCATCTAGACGACTAAAGGGCACCTAAAGTATTTTAAAACATAAATAAAATTAAGGGTTTTTATCAAAAACAAGTTAAAGGATAATATAAAAAGGAGTCATTAAGGGGTCATTTAATAATGAACTAGCTGATCATCTCAAAACATTATGGGGTCATCTCATAAAATCAAGTGGTCGTCTCGATAAAAGTTTAATAGATTAAGGGTCATCTCATAAAACGAATGAGTCATCTAAAAAACTTAACTAGCTGATCGTCTCAACAAATTAAGGGATCATCTAAAAAATTAAATGACTTCTCAAAAAAGATCAGGGATCATATTAAAACAGTGTAACTAGTCATTACAAATGAACCAGCTGATCGTCTTAATCAATTAAGGGATAATTTCATAAAATAATGGGGTATTCCCAAACAAGGTAAAGATCATTAAAACAAATCAGGGAACATTTAAAAACTTGCCAAGCTGATCGTCATGAAATGAAGCGGTCACTTCATGAATCTAAATATGTAAGGATTCATAGCAAAGCACAAACGTAAGGGTCATCAAACAAATTATGGGGTCACATAAAAATGTAAGGGGTTATCTAAAATAATTTTAACGGATTTGTTTTATAAATTAAGGAATAATTGTTTAATGTAAGGGTCATTTAACAAAGTAAACTAGCTCATCATCTGAAAAAAGTTATCTCATAGAATTAATGGGTTATCTCAAAATAAAATGGAAGGAGTCATATCAAAAGATAAACTTAAGGGTCATCAAAACTTTAAGGAGTCATCTAAAAATAATAAAAGGGTCATCTAAAAAATCAGCCTCTGATTTTACGTTTTGAGGTGATCGCTATTTAATTTAAAGATACCCTTTAGTTTTGGGGATTACCTCTTAATGTCGTAAGTTTTAAATGTACCCCTAAATTCTATATGTTGAGTTGCTCGCTTAGTTGTTTAGACAAACCCCTTTAATAGCAACTAAAATCCATTGATATTTACTACATATAATCAATACGTGTGTGGGCTGTTGATTCAGACTAAAATAATAATAAAATATAATTATGATATGTATATGTCCGCATTTACTGCTGTTGTACTGAGACGTCCGCGCTTAATGCCGTTGTAATCAGGCATCCGCGCTTAATACTGTTGTATTCAGACAACCGCGTTTAATACTGTTGTATTCAGACATCCGCACTTAATGCCGTTGTATTCAGACATCCGCGTTTAATACTGTTGTATTCAGGCGTCCGCACTTAATGCCGTTGTATTCAGACATCCGCGTTTAATACTGTTGTATTCAGGCATCCGCGTTTAATACTGTTGTATTCAGACATCCGCGTTTAATACTGTTGTATTCAGGCATCCGCGCTTAATGCCGTTGTATTCAGACATCCGCGTTTAATACTGTTGTATTCAGACATCCGCGTTTAATGCCGTTGTATTCAGGCATCCGCGCTTAATGCCGTTGTATTCAGGCATCCGCGCTTAATGCCGTTGTATTCAGGCATCCGCGCTTAATGCCGTTGTATTCAGACATCCGCGCTTAATGCCGTTGTATTCAGACATCCGCGTTTAATACTGTTGTATTCAGACATCCGCGCTTAATGCCGTTGTATTCAGGCGTCCGCGCTTAATGCCGTTGTATTCAGGCATCCGCGCTAAATGCCGTTGTATTCAGGCATCCGCGCTTAATGCCGTTGTATTCAGACATCCGCGTTTAATACTGTTGTATTCAGGCGTCCGCACTTAATGCCGTTGTATTCAGACATCCGCGTTTAATACTGTTGTATTCAGACATCCGCGTTTAATACTGTTGTATTCAGGCATCCGCGTTTAATACCGTTGTATTCAGACATCCGCGTTTAATACTGTTGTATTCAGGCATCCGCGCTTAATGCCGTTGTATTCAGGCATCCGCGCTTAATGCCGTTGTATTCAGACATCCGCGCTTAATGCCGTTGTATTCAGACATCCGCGCTTAATGCCGTTGTATTCAGGCATCCGCGTTTAATACTGTTGTATTCAGACATCCGCGTTTAATACTGTTGTATTCAGGCATCCGCGCTTAATGCCGTTGTATTCAGACATCCGCGTTTAATACTGTTGTATTCAGACATCCGCGTTTAATACTGTTGTATTCAGGCATCCGCGCTTAATGCCGTTGTATTCAGACATCCGCGTTTAATACTGTTGTATTCAGACATCCGCGTTTAATGCCGTTGTATTCAGGCATCCGCGCTTAATGCCGTTGTATTCAGACATCCGCGCTTAATGCCGTTGTATTCAGGCGTCCGCGCTTAATGCCGTTGTATTCAGGCATCCGCGCTAAATGCCGTTGTATTCAGGCATCCGCGCTTAATGCCGTTGTATTCAGACATCCGCGTTTAATACTGTTGTATTCAGGCGTCCGCACTTAATGCCGTTGTATTCAGACATCCGCGTTTAATACTGTTGTATTCAGGCATCCGCGTTTAATACCGTTGTATTCAGACATCCGCGTTTAATACTGTTGTATTCAGGCATCCGCGTTTAATACCGTTGTATTCAGACATCCGCGTTTAATACTGTTGTATTCAGACATCCGCGTTTAATACTGTTGTATTCAGGCATCCGCGCTTAATGCCGTTGTATTCAGACATCCGCGTTTAATACTGTTGTATTCAGACATCCGCGTTTAATACTGTTGTATTCAGGCATCCGCGTTTAATGCCGTTGTATTCAGACATCCGCGTTTAATACTGTTGTATTCAGGCATCCGCGCTTAATGCCGTTGTATTCAGACATCCGCGTTTAATACTGTTGTATTCAGACATCCGCGTTTAATGCTGTTGTATTCAGGCATCCGCGCTTAATGCCGTTGTATTCAGACATCCGCGTTTAATGCCGTTGTATTCAGACATCCGCGTTTAATGCCGTTGTATTCAGGCATCCGCGCTTAATGCCGTTGTATTCAGACATCCGCGCTTAATGCCGTTGTATTCAGGCATCCGCGCTTAATGCCGTTGTATTCAGGCATCCGCGCTTAATGCCGTTGTATTCAGGCATCCGCGCTTAATGCCGTTGTATTCAGGCATCCGCGCTTAATGCCGTTGTATTCAGGCATCCGCGTTTAATGCCGTTGTATTCAGGCATCCGCACTTAATGCCGTTGTATTCAGGCGTCCGCGCTTAATGCCGTTGTATTCAGGCATCCGCGCTTAATGCCGTTGTATTCAGGCGTCCGCGCTTAATACCGTTGTATTCAGGCATCCGCGCTTAATGCCGTTGTATTCAGGCATCCGCGCTTAATACCGTTGTATTCAGGCATCCGCGCTTAATGCCGTTGTATTCAGGCATCCGTGCTTAATAGTGTTGTATTCAGGCATCTGGGCTTAATGCCGTTGTATTCAGGCATCCGCGCTTAATAATGTTGTATTCAGGCATCCGCGCTTAATACTGTTGTATTCAGGCATCCGGGCTTAATGCCGTTGTATTCAGGCATCCTCGCTTAAGCCCGCCGCACACCGCCCGATTGTCCACGATCCGACGCATCTCGACCGTCACAGCGTAGACAATCGGACGTAATCGGGGCGGTTTGCGAGTGCCTTCGACTAGGATTCACCAGTCTTACGTCGCGTCGGCGGCAGCCGTGGCGATTCAACATGTTCAATCGGCACGACTGACGCTGACTGGCAATCTTGAACAACCGGGCGGTGTGCGGCACTTCCCGACTTTGATTTTCGAATCGTAAGGAATTAACCAATCAGAGAACAGAAGTGGTAATTAAATTCTTGGGAAAATGGCCGATTTCTGGTGCGAGATGACGGAAGACGCACTTGTTGATATGTGGCACGGTCGGCTCTGTTTGTTCGATTGTTCGTCATAGTGCTATTCAAACAGAAATGCGAAAGCAGAACAGCTTTGAACGAGATCGTCTCCGCACTTTAGATTGGCGGTATGTAGCTATTGTAGGGGTAATAAAAAGATTCGCTTCATTACTATTAGTATTAGTAATTGTTACTGCAATAGCCAATACTGTTGCAACAATTTACAACAGAAGTAAACCAAAATATCGTCCTCGCCTACGCGTAGCGCAAAGGCTACTGTAAATTCGATACATATGACAAGGCGTCGTTCAGTTTCACCAAAACCCTGTACGACATGTATCCCTGTTTTAAGTGTGCGTGGGTGTGTACACCCGTGCTTCATTGTGCGTGGGTGTGTACACCCGTGCTTCATTGTGCGTGGGTGTGTACACGCGTGCTTCATTGTGCGTGGGTGTGTACACCCGTGCTTCATTGTGCGTGAGTGTACACGCGTGCTTCATTGTGCGTGGGTGTGTACACCCGTGCTTCATTGTGCGTGGGTGTGTACACCCGTGCTTCATTGTGGGGGGGGTGTACACCCGTGCTTCATTGTGCGTGGGTGTGTACACGCGTGCTTCATTGTGCGTGGGTGTGTACACCCGTGCTTCATTGTGCGTGGGTGTGTACACCCGTGCTTCATTGTGCGTGGGTGTGTACACCCGTGCTTCATTGCTTGTAATTGTATATATATATATATATATATATATATATATATATATATATATATATATATATATATATATATATATATATATATATATATATATATATATATATATATATATATATCAGTATTATTTGTATTTTTGCTATATGTGACATGTTATGTTCTTAGATAATTAGTTTTACTCATATTATCGTAAGACTGTGTTATATTTTTATATGTATTTAAAGCATCTCTGAATGGACTTTTCCAGATTTACGGCGCTATTTTAATAGCGATATATAAACAAACCGGTATTTCATCCGGCAACAGCGTGGTATATAAACACGTCTTGCCACAACAGTCTTTTCAATAGCTGTAGGATATGTGACTTTCAATCTCATTTGAGTAAAATGGCGCAACGCGTCACGCTAATTGTAGTTGCAAACGGTTAGCTTGTATTCATTGCCTTTTTTCCATTTGAGGGATAATCAAGCAAAATAAAACATTAAGGGGTACATTTAAAATTTACGACATTAAGAGGTAATCCACCAAACTAAAGGGTATCTTTAAATCATCGATTTATTACATTACCGGTCGATTATTGTATTACAGGTCGATTATTACATTACTGGTTGTAACAAACGATGTAGCCATCCATCAATCATTCTATCTATAAATAGCAATCAAGCATAGAGTTATCTGTCCATCAGTCAGACACCTCATTTACCTGCGTGACACTAATCAATAGATAATTATGTCCATAAATCGGACACTCGATCACCTCATTAACCTGCGTTAACACTACTGACAATTCATCAATATGTATCGATCTCCATCACAAGTAACACTACTCATTATATTGAAAGACCAGTGTAACACTGACAACTAATCGCTCGTGTGAACGGGCCTTTACCCGATAATTTTGTGACGCTATAGACATCGCCATGAACGAACGACTCTCCGCCAGGGGCCTCGTATTCGTGACGTGTTTCTTCGTCATGTTTCATGATTTGGTGCAGGCCGGTGAGTAAATGCCGCACATGCTAACGCACACGCACACACACACGCACGCACACGCACACGCACACGCACACGCATACACACACGGTAGTTGCGTAGTCCGCCCATGCCAATTCTGTGTAGGTTATATCGAACTAATTAGTGGAAGATATACGTAATTTGGAACAATCGCAGAAAACACTTATAGTGTTGCTGTGATTCAGGAAAATTCTACGATTCATGGTAGTAGTAGGGTGAATTTCGAAAAAAAGCTACGGATTGGCCCTTAGGTACAAGGAACCCCTTGACGTGTGGTCTCCATGATGCAAATCGCCTAGTAGTAGTTGCATAACATACATAAAATTACGTTATGCATAAATACACTAGCTCGATCAGAGTAAAGATTGGCACGTAATATTATTATATTCGACCGTGAGTACGTATGTTTGGATGTATATGTGTATGTTACGCTACTTCTCATAGACGTTTTGCATCTCGGGCATCAAACGTTCAGGGGTTCATCTACGACCCCACTGTCAGGTCGTCTCTGTTTTATTTTTGTCGAAATTCAATTTTTGCTAATACAACTAATAGAACGTGATTCTCCGTAGATGCTGGGTGCGGAAGTAGTCCTTGCGCGCATGGAGGTACTTGCGAGGAACTCAACAGCACCGCGTATACTTGCCAGTGTACAGAATCTTACAGGGGCTCCAGCTGCGAACTCGGTAAGGAATTATCGTTAAACTGCCTTCGTCCATGGATGATGGAAGAAACTGAAATAGTAAAAATTAGAATTGCTCACCCAAGAAACATCTTATGAAAAATATTTTCTCGTGTCATTCTGTCTACGATACATATACGATATATATATATATATATATATATATATATATATATATATATATATATATATATATATATATATATATATATATATATATATATATATATATATATATATATATATATATATATAACATTATGCTGCTTGCAGGAGACTAAATGCGTCAACGTCTTACAATAATACGCGCACGCGCACGCACACGCACACGCACACGCACACGCACACGCACACGTACACTGTAGTTATGTAGTCCGCCTCGTGCCTTTTCTGTTTACGTTATATCGAACTTATTAGTGGAAGATACACGTAATTTGGAACAATCGCAGAAAACACGTATAGTGTTGCTATGATTCAGGAAAATTCTACGATTCATGTAGTAGTAGGGTGAATTTCGAGAAAAAAAGCTACGGATCGGCCCTTAGGTACGAGGAACCCCTTGACGTGTGGTCTCCATGATGCAAATCGCCTAGTAGTAGTTGCATAACATACATAAAATTACGTTATGCGTCAATACACTAGCTCGATCAGAGTGAAAATTTACACGTAATATTATTATATTCGACCGTGAGTACGTATGTTTGGATGTATATGTGTATGTTACGCTACTTCTCATAGACGTTTTGCATCTCGGGCATCAAACGTTCAGGGGTTCATCTACGACCCCACTGTCAGGTCGTCTCTGTTTTATTTTTGTCGAAATTCAACCCGCTTTTACCCGTTTTTACGAATATCGAATTACCCGTTGATCGTACAATTGTCAGCAATGCGAATCAAACAGTTACGTACAATTAATAACATTGTCATGCGTGTTTTCTTCGGTTGTCCAAAATTACGTCATACAAGGGCAAGATGTCAACAGACGTCACTATTACTGCTAGTGTTACGTCGTTATTTCGAGAGTTACATTCCAAGAGCCATCGAGGTGTTGACTGGCTGCCCCAAGTACCAAGGCATAGACGGATATTTGTGTAATAATGTTGCGTATATTCTGAAATTTGGCAAACACGAACTACCAAGTTATCCCGTCCGAACGAAGGGAATTTTTGCTAATACAACTAATAGAACGTGATTCTCCGTAGATGCTGGGTGCGGAAGTAGTCCTTGCGCGCATGGAGGTACTTGCGATGAACTCAACAGCACCGCGTATACTTGCCAGTGTACAGAATCTTACAAGGGCTCCAGCTGCGAAATCAGTAAGGAATTATCGTTAAATTGCGTTTGTCCATGGATGATGGAAGAAACTGAAATAGTAAAAATTAGAATTGCTCACCCACGAAACATCTTATGAAAAATATTTTCTCGTGTCATTCTGTCTACGATACATATATACGATATATATATATATATATATATATATATATATATATATATATATATATATATATATATATATATATATATATATATATATATATATATATATATATATATATATATATATATATATATATATATATATATATATATATATATATATATATACATTATG
The DNA here is from genome assembly GCA_033239005.1 of Lamellibrachia satsuma. Lineage (NCBI taxonomy): Eukaryota > Metazoa > Annelida > Polychaeta > Sabellida > Siboglinidae > Lamellibrachia > Lamellibrachia satsuma. The sequence continues at coordinate 12,494,976 of BSQZ01000003.1, read as the reverse complement.
CTGCTTGCAGGAGACTAAATGCGTCAACGTCTTACAATAATACGCGCACGCGCACGCACACGCACACGCACACGAACACGCACACGCACACGCACACGTACACTGTAGTTATGTAGTCCGCCTAGTGCCTTTTCTGTTTACGTTATATCGAACTTATTAGTGGAAGATATACGTAATTTGGAACAATCGCAGAAAACACGTATAGTGTTGCTATGATTCAGGAAAATTCTACGATTCATGTAGTAGTAGGTTGAATTTCGAGAAAAAAAGCTACGGATCGGCCCTTAGGTACGAGGAACCCCTTGACGTGTGGTCTCCATGATGCAAATCGCCTAGTAGTAGTTGCATAACATACATAAAATTACGTTATGCATAAATACACTAGCTCGATCAGAGTAAAGATTGGCACGTAATATTATTATATTTAACCGCGAGTACGTATGTTTGGATGTATATGTGTATGTTACGCTGATTCTCATAGACGTTTTGCATCTCGGGCATCAAACGTTCAGGGGTTCATCTACGACCCCACTGTCAGGTCGTCTCTGTTTTATTTTTTTCGAAATTCACCCCGCTATTGCCGTTTTTACGAATTTCGAATTACCCTTTGATCGTACAATTGTCGCGAATCAAACAGTTACGTACAATTAATAACATTGTCATGCGTGTTTTCTTCGGTTGTCCAAAATTACGTCATACTTTTTGCAAGGTGTCAACAGACGTCACTATTACTGCTAGTGTTACGTCGCAATTTCGAGAGTTACATTCCAAGAGCCATCGAGGTGTTGACTGGCTGCACCAAGTACCAAGGCATAGATGGATATTTATGTGATAATATTGTGTATATTCTGAAATTTGGCAAACACTAACTACAAATTTATCCCGTTCGGACGACGGGCATTTTTGCTAATACAACTAATAGAACGTGATTCTCTGTAGACGATATGTGCGGAAATAATCCTTGCGCGCATGGAGGTACCTGCGTGGAAGTCAACAACACCGCCTTTGCGTGCAACTGTACACCCCCTTGGGCGTTGCCCTTCTGTGAATACGGTGAGAAATTGTTAATTTGCGTTCGTCCATGGATGGTGGAAGAAGCTGAAGTAGTACAACTTATAACTGCTCCCACATGAAACATCTGATGAGGAATATTTTCACGTGTCATTCAGTCTACGATACGTCACGATAACATTACGTCTACAATTGTATGATGCATTGAACATTTTCAATAACTATGCCGTTCATATTGTATAAAAGTTGAAGACACTGCGATTGTTAAGTTTGTATAATACATAGCTCAATAACAAACCAATATATATATATATATATATATATATATATATATATATATATATATATATATATATAACACTAGCTAGGCCTGGACTTAATAAAAATAGTAACACCAAACCCATACATATTACACATACAGAATACAGATGTTGCAGATGCATGCAAGTTCACTTAGATGGAAGCAGCCCGCCACAAATGTTTAGTTTAGACATATTTGCAGACGCAATCAAACCATGATTAACCATCAACGTATCACCCTTTGACCAGTGGACATTCTGTTGTCTAGGTTTTATCTCAAAATCTTGCCTGCTTGAATGACCTGCCCACTGCAAAGTGCCCTTACCCCAGTCTGTAGTTGGTATTTTCCAGTTGTGTTAACTAGGGTCTACTGTTAGTGTCTACAATTTCCCCAGTACTGATTCATTCTTACTTGTACTAATTCCCACATATCTGAACCTGATCTCTCTCAGGCTAGTGACTGCAGGGCTGCTGGAAATGCCACTTGTGTCAGTGCCAGAGGGTGACATGGAATTGAAATATCAATATTATTTTTTAATGAATATATATATATATATATATATATATATATATATATATATTATATATATATAGTGTGTATATATATATGGATATATATATATATATATATATATATATATATATATATATATATATATATATATATATATATATATATATATATATATATATATATATATCCATATATATATACACACTATATATATATATATATATATACATATATATATATATATATATATATATATATATATATATATATATATATATATATATATATATATATATATATATATATATATATATATATATATATATATATATATATATATATATATATATATATATATATATATATATATATATATATATATATATATATATATATATATATATATATATATATATATATATATATATTACGTTTCAGACAACAACGAATGCATTTATGAGAAAGAAAAAACAGCGTTATGTATTGTCCCGAGGAGATGCGTCAACGTTGTAGAGAGCTTCAACTGCTTCTGCAACGTGGGGTACAAAGGAAGCATGTGCAAAGAAGGTGAGCATCTCACTATGATTAACATTTATGATGGCAAAGATTGATCGATATCAAAATGCAAAGATCCCAGGTGCGCTCAGCCTGAGTATCTCACTATGATTAACATTTATAATATCAACGACTGTTCGGTTTAAACATAGTTTAAATGTCGCCTATGACACTGGTGTAGTGATAACATATGTTATTTGATATAGCATCAGATTCTGAAATTGTTCGACGCGCTTCACAGCATATTAACAATTAATTCACATAGTCTAGAATTGCTAGATACATAATTATATTAAAATACTACTATTAATAAGTAAAATTAAATACAAATATTAAGTACAATATATAATGATACTAACAACACACCAACACGGCCATTTGATGCATTATTTGGTTTCTATATTCGATACCAATCATTTCTGATTCTACATTATAAGAAAGTGCATGTCCACCAAATGTCATCTTGGAAATGGCGACCATCTTGGAAATGGCGGCCATCTTTGGAATGGCGGCCATTTTAATGGTGTCCCCATTGGTTACCATTTTTAGTTCCAATCATGTTTGATACTACACAAAATGAAGTACTTCCAATTACACCACCACGCTACCTGGTGGTCTATAGTGGAACGTAATGATTTGCTTAACAGATCCACGGGATATTAGTTAAGCAGCGATCGATCGCGTCTTTACGCATACAGAAATACTATTTTGCCGATGCATATTGTCCTTATTGAGGACCAGGTGCATTGATTTGTGTATTCAGTTATATGTAACAGTACGTTCTTATTTAATGCGTTATCTAGTTTTTGGGACTATTCAAGGCGCGTTATACTTCACCCTCTGGCAGACCTGTTCACATCAACGCCACCTCGACTTTTCTGTAATATCCAGCCACGCTGCAATTATTGCGCGAAAACTATTCGTTCAGATATCCACCTCTGCCTATAGCCAAATACTCAGTTATGCATCTGAGTGAAATGTAGCAATGTGGAATGAACGAAATTGTTTCTAAACGGCAGCAAGAGGATTTGAACCCAGGTTCTCTCGATTGAGAGTCCGACGTTCGATCGCTACGCCACCGCTCCCACATTTTAACGTTTAGGCTGATTGTAAGACAATTAGACCATATAAAAATTATGAAAATACACAGCCACCGCCTTCGTGTCATCGATATTTTGTCCGTTTAATCATGTCGAAAACGCGCCTACTGTCAACGTTGAAACTTTTGGCCAAATATGAGTGCGCCTACCTATTAGGAATGTCACCACCAAAACACCTACGCGTCATCTAATCAGCTTCATACCGCAACAACTCACTGCAAAAGTGCAACATTTCGAGGGTTCCAACCTTGCTGACTGAATACAGTTGCTTATTGGCAAATAAAATCACTGAAATCGGCTAAGTTCTGTATTTTAGCCACTACATTGCAGTAGCCTAACTGTGGCCTTACCTCAGCATGTGTTTCCAGTTGAGGTTAGCTGCCCTAGTGCTCCGTGTCCGCACAACGCAACGTGCGCTGAATTGCTTGACACCTACGCGTGCGAC